>KN818225.1:196171-377372 GCA_000827485.1 Amanita muscaria Koide BX008
CATGGACACGACGCTTAATTTGCCACAGACGTAGCTGATGTAATCATCTCAATGGAATACACAGAATGTACAGTTTCAAATTAGAACTTTGGAATATCATTGTCCAGACGTTCCACCCGCGTCCCCTGCCCTTAGCGACATGGCAGCCTGACCAGCGGCAGTTGCAGCAAGTCGAGATCGTTTTCTCTCCGCCTCTGATGTATCTCATCAGAGGTGCTAATACAAGACTGAATGAATATACATACCAGCTTCCTTCTCTCTCTCAATCTCAGCCACGATCGCTTCGATTTCGGGAAGAGCAAGGCTCTATATGATGGAATTAGTGCTTCAATCCATGGACGCTATGAATGACACGCACTGTTACTTTGCCATAACTTTCCATCACACTGATTTCAATATTCTTTGCACCAGTCTGGACAACTTCCAACAAGCTCTTGACAGTTAGTTTTATAGCTTCATCCCTTGACAAGTCGTCTTTGTGATTTTTCTCCAGAAATTCTCGCACAGTCTTTGACGACCTTCCAATGGCATTCGCCTTGAACAGGAGTCAGGGTCAGTACAAAGGGAAACAATACGCCCAAACCTTCCATGCACTATAGATTCCACTTGGTTCTGTTTGATAAAGCCGAGGACGAGTGTCGTGGGGATCGAATCCGATGATCAATGTGGAAATACCGAATGGCCTGACACCACCAGACTGAGTGTATCGCTGTGGGTCACACGCAACTCAGTAGAGTCAGGGCGGAATCAGACGAATTGAAGGCACCTGTTGTATACCGGCTATATGACGTGTGATGTACTCAACAGTTACAGGATCTTCTACTGTTAACCTGTGACTTTGACACTCTATTCTTGCTTTGTCGATCAAGACACGACCGTCTGCTGTCAGGCCTGAAGAGAGTTGGCAGCCACGTACAAAGTGGGTCTGGATACTTACCGGCGAACGCGAGACATACGTGATCGTCTAACATGACAACTTTCCGTACCGTTCGCGGATCTTGCAGTTGCAAAACGGATTTCTTCTCCACACCCAGGACCACGACGTCCTTGCCGCGAACGCCCACCTCCAGAATGAGTGAGCGATAACGAACAGAGTAAAAACGCGATCAAATAGTTACGGCGCATGTCCCCTTCCTTACAGCTTCTAAGGCGTATTCCACCTATGATGATTTCAGCTAGCTCAACCCATGCAAGTGACGAGTTCATTACTTGGAACAGATGGCCATCAGGTGAAAATACGGTGAGTGCTAGCGAGACAAGACTCAGTATACGGGCAGCATCACCTATACCACAGAGCATACGCACCACGATCGTAGGATCTTGACATGGTACAAGTCTATGTAGATGGACGCGCGTCCGAGGACTATTTATGCGATTACGTAACGATCAAACTTCGAGCGTGTCAGTAGCGGCCACTATTAATGTGCCCTTACTTAAGCACCGAATACGCCTTGTCAGAGCGCGTCTGCTAGACAAAATACATGAGGACGTGTCCAATACCTAGTTTCGCTCTTGAATTGAAGCGCCCATGTGTAACGTCTTGGAATGTTTTCCCATGCTTACCTATAACCTTAACATCATACCAACATGCCACGCCGCGTCGACGATGACGATGAGGTCCAAATTATCTCTAAAAGGACCTGGAATGCTCGCAAACGAGATTCTTTCATTTGCCAGATGTGTGCGAAAGATCTCGCCAACCTCAGTGTTGGGCAGCGTCAAGATCATTATGAAGGCCACTTTGGCGCCAACCATTCGACGGCAGTTGGTTTCAAACCGCGAGAACCAAGCTACAACAGGCGCCTCGTTGATCGTTCTAGCTTTAGACGGAAGTATAAACCCTATCACAAGTGGATACGTTTCCCTTGCACCGAGGTCGACGTGTTCTGGTACAACGGACAGGAAGAGCGACCCCCTCCAAACTCTACCCCAGGTTACATAACCGACGCCGCTTTATGCAATCTGTTAACCATCATATATAGGATTAGTGTCTCTGTTGAAGAAAGCACTTTGCAAATCACATTCGCGGGGTTCAACGTATCGGGCTGCGCTCTGTCACTCAAGTACAGTACATGTTCGCAGAGATGTGTGGGACAGTAATTGGGGCTGTGGGTGAGTAGTGTCCAAGTAACGATTGCACCCCTCGAACTGGTCTTGGACAGATATCGCAACTACCTCATGGTCTGTTCTGCCTTGCTTTGTCAACAAGCTCAGCCAGAGTACTACCCCCTAATTATTAATGGATCAAGGACTCCGGGAGTGCGCAGCCTGCAACGATTAATCCAGGAAGCATGGGAAGCTGGTAATTGGATATCGACGCATTAGCTTCCTTGTTCACTCAGCAATCCTCAGGATTTGATCAAGAAGGGCAACAGGAGCTCAAACAACTAGTCGGGACCTCGAAATGGATAGGGACGTCAGGTTAGCGACCGTTATTCTCACAGTACGGTCAGCATGCTTATTTAACAGATCTTTATGTTGCCTTTTCATACTGCGGGATTCCGTAAGCTCATATATTCTGTCTGTGACAGCAAGTCTTGACAATAGAAAAGCTGCGAGCTAATAGAGTTCAATCTAGAGGAGTCCCATGAACGACTACTAGGTCAGTTTGAAGTTTTGGCTTTCATTTGTTCTAACGAAACACGCAGAAGCACTTGTGGGCTGGGTCGTAAATTATTTCACACCCGTCGAAACCACGTCTCAGTTAAGTGATATAAATGAAGTGTTTTGTGGGGCATCGCCCGTAACAGTGACGGAACGCATGCCTCTAGTATTACAACATCAGGGTCACTCTCGGACAGTTGTTGGATACGAAATCAGCAAAGACGGCAGAACCAACCTACTGGTCTTTGACCCAAGCTTGTAAGTTAGTAGAAAGACAGCAGCCAACGCCTTGTTCATAAAAATCTGCTCATAAACTAGCCACGTGGACAATCGGCTGCGCGATGCAGCGATGAAATCTTCCCGTCAAGCTAACGGGTCCAAACGGCCCATCAGCGATTGTACTGAATCATCCTCCTCCGCTCAGTCAACGCTGCGCTCCGCTCCTCATGCCAACAAACCGATAGTGATTGACATCGATGACGATATTACCAACCAAGTGGGGAACAGAAGAGCCGGTAGAATGAGAGGTGGAACAAATAGTCTTGTACCGTCCGAAGAGAAAGTTTCAAACCGGCTATTAGGAGTTTGCAGGTTGAGCCTAGGCGACTTAAGGTGCGTGAAACGGTCCAAGTCCATACCCGCCCTTACCGTAGGCCATAGAAAACAGAAACGATATCAGATACTTCACTGTACCATGGCCCCGCCTTTAAGCAGCGAGGAGAAAGCCGCCAGAATGGTGGTTACAAGCATGATGGTATCCTAAATATGTGACCCCAGTCCATGTACTATAAGTCATCTTTAATACAACGCGGGATTCAAGCAGGCGCATGTACAGCTGTCGTTTGTTCCGAAGACAAAATTGGCTCTAGTCCAACCAGAGGCGGTACTTCCAAGGCAGCAACAGCACACATCAAGGCTCTCCCCCATGCTTCTTCAACCATATAGCCACCACCTCGCATGATGCCTTCGCGATCCTGTCTAACAGCTTCACTAAAGACGTCCTCGTACCCGGATTCTTTGGTTCGGAACTTGTCTTCGTAAGCATAATAATCATCCTGAAGCGGAACATGAGGTATATCGGGAATGACAGTACTCTGAGCAGCTCGTGATCTAAGCAGTTGGGCGCTGCTTTGTAAATGAGATGCTGACGCGAATCGCGCAGCAGAGCGTTTAAGAGCGTTTGCGCGGGTCTTGGCCACCAGCTTGTTGGCGTCTTTGTCACTTGTCTCGAGCTTGTCGATGATTTCTCTTTTCCCCTTTTCACGCTCTTCACGCTCTTCTTCTTCCTCGCGACGGAGCTCTAGGGCACGGAATTCCCGCTCTCGCTTCTCCGTTTCTTCATGTTCCTTTAACGCATGTGCGTAAGCCTCTTCACGTTGAAGGTTCATCTCGATTAGCGCCGCATTTTCGGCACGGTGCGCAACAATGCGAGCTTCGGTCTGGGCCACGTCAATTTCGTTGATAAGATTAAATGCTGACTGATGAGTAAGGATGACTATCATTGCACAAGAGAAACAACGTACTGATATCTTCTACTTCCTCCAGGTAGTCGTTATACGAGAGTAGATCCAGAAAGTCTTCGCGCCTTTTGTTGAACCTATAGACAGATATTCATAGTATGAATAGAGCCACGAGATGTAAACTTACTCCTTCGCTATGCGCCGACGTATTGCGACCTCTTTCTCGACGCCGAGATCTTCAAAAGTCTGGGGAGAGAAGGCAAGCTTTCGTAGAACTTTGCTACATATTGGACAAGGCGCCGGTCCCAGAGTAAATAGGCGATCTATGCAAGATTCACACCTAGGGTAATGATCATCATCTCCGCATATCGAGAACTAGTGGCATTGAGACAGACATTTTATGGTAACATGAGCTCACCAACAAGCGAAGTTTTGGATTTAGATATCTATCACTCTTGCAGACTGGACACTGGTCGTCCATTGACTGCATCTCACGTTAGTCATTAATAATAACGTCAAAGATATGCGCACAAAGTATTCGGAGGTCCTGCCTGAGGCATCTTTAACTCCTCCAGCGAAAATGGTAGCCGACGTGCTCTGGACCTGATTAGGGGTGGAAGAACGTGTGTTGGCGGTTGCGCCAGCCTTGCGTATGGTCTTTCCTTGCAGCCAGCCACTGACAGTTGAGCGCGGTGCCATACTGGATTGGGCGTGCTTCGAACGGCAGTGCTTATTTAATGACTGAGTCATCAGCCTTAGTAATCTGCTGACCGTTTCGGATGACAGCATAAGTGTAGCACCTCGGTATAAGTAGTAGAGCTACCCATACACATCTGCCACAATTCTCCTAAACTACCTAAAGCGTCGATTTTCAAGCATGGCACTTCCCAAGACTCAGGCCGATTGGCGCAAGGCGCTTCATGACTTGCCGGGTTCACCCAACAACATTCCTGCCTTCTTCTTCGCACATGGTTCCCCATTGCTGGCATATCCGTCGCAAGTTGGTGGATCCGATAATAATCATGGTCCCACTGGCCTGCTGGCCTCTTTCCTAAAGGATTTTGGACCAGCTTTGTTGCAAAAGTACAAACCTAAAGGTATCGTCGTGTTCAGTGCGCACTGGGAAACACATGGGCAACGCCTTGGTATGTATAATCAGCTGATGCGGTGAATGTGAGTGGTAATGAACAATAAAAGTGACCGACTATGGCAACGAGAATCCGTTGCTGATGGATTACTACGGCTTTCCGCCCGAGTTGTATCAACTCAAGTTCAAATCGCGATCTGACTCGGCGCTCGCGCATCGGGTAGTTGAGGTGCTCACGAAGGTACAAAATCGGAGCCAAACAGGATCTTACACTGACATTGGTTAAGGCTGGTCAACGTGCACGAACGATTCCAAAAACTGAGTCTCGTGGAGAAGATGGGCGAGGCTTTGAAGGCCCTGGATTAGATCACGGCGTATTTGTGCCATTCCGCATCATGTTTGGGACAGAGTTCACCGAAATCCCCATTGTGCAAGTGTCGATCGATGGAAGCCTCAGCCCAGAGGAAAATTGGGCTCTAGGAAAGGCCGTCGCTCCGCTTCGGTTGGTTATTGTCCAAATCAAGTCTTGTCCTTGTTAACGGATGATACTTTGTATAGGGAGGAAGGGATACTGATTCTCTCAGGAGGACTGGGGATTCACAACTTGCGAGACAGGGGCGCATTCGCAGCGTCAACAGCGAGACCAATTTACCACGAGTTTGACAAGGCAGTACATGAGGCGGTGGCAATAAGTGATGTAGGTAGCTAAAAGCACAGACGCACTGAGTACTGACACAAGCCATGTCAGGGGGCCGATCGCAAGAAAGCGTTGGCAAAGCTGACGAAACATGCTGGGTTCCGGGCAGCACATCCACGAGAAGAACACCTTGTACCGATATACGTAGCAGGAGGAGCAGGCGAAGAGGGCGGAGTGCATGTTCTTATGCGGGAGTATGGACTGCCTACAGTTGCATTTGGAGTGTAAATTATATTATCTCACGCTTCTCTCCATGTACCAACGCTCTGTGTCATTGCCCACTTGTTCGCTCCCTAATTCCTTGCCTCCTCCTGCCCCAATCACACCCCCATTGTCTCCTACTCGCAGTTCTGAAAATGAACATGATATGATAATTGATACCGTGCCACGTTACAGTGGCTACGAGGACACCACACTCTTTCCTGACCCCGCCAACTTCAGTGTCGAGAATCAAATGGAACAAAGAATTGACCCAATCCCTTCAGCACTATCAACAACTCAATACGGGATGGTGTTAAAACCTTTCGACAACGAAAATCGCCACTCATTACCAAGCCCGGGTCTGAAACTGGCCGATTTTGAAGTACGCGGTATATTGGGTACGTCCTCCATTCTCCTTCGATCAAGTTTATATCTATACGTTATCAGGGACCGGAACATTTGGAAGGGTATTGCTTGTACGCCATTGTTCATCAGCAGGCGCTAACGACGTCCAAGACCACTTCGGGCTGAAGGTGCTGAAGAAAACCGATATCATTCGTCTTCGGCAAGTGGAACATGTTAACGCAGAGCGTAGCATTCTACATAGAATGAGTCACCCGTTCGTGGTCGACCTGTTCGCTACTTTCCAGGACAGTCTCAACGTATACATGCTCATGTCTTACGTTCCTGGTGGAGAACTTTTCACACACCTCCGTCGAGCCCAACGCTTTACTCCTGACGTAACCCGTTTCTACCTGGCGACTATCGTGCTGGCACTGCGCTACCTTCATTCACATAATGTCATCTATCGCGATCTGAAACCCGAAAACCTTCTTCTCGATTCTCTAGGCTACTTGCGACTCACAGATTTCGGTTTTGCCAAGGTCGTCGATGACCGGACATGGACACTATGTGGCACCCCTGAATACCTTGCCCCTGAAATCATTCAATCTGATGGCCACGGAAAGGCAGCAGATTGGTGGGCATGCGGTATCCTGTGCTACGAGATGCTGGTCGGCTATCCACCATTCTTTGACGAGTCTCCTTATGGAATATATGAAAAGATCCTGAGGGGGCATATACATTGGCCAAGAACAATCGATCGACTATCCAAAGATCTTATTCGAGCATTCCTGAATCCTGATCGTACACAACGTTTGGGAAACATGATTGGTGGCCCTCAGGACGTTCTCGATCATCCTTGGTTCCGAGGAGTTGACTGGGGCGCATTGGAACGTCGCGAAATCCGAGTTAGTCCTCAATTCAAAACCATCATGCTCTCTGACAACCTTCTCTAGGCACCCATCATTCCTCACGCCACAGCTCTTGAAGATACCCGCCACCTCTTCCACTTAGGATTCCCTGATACAAAGGATATGCCTGGATTGTTTAGCTTGGAAACTCCGGTGCCTCGCCAAGCCCTCCCACAGGCCCAATATTTCTTTGAGTTTTGATCCACTACTGGGTCGCTTTAATTCCGTATACCCTTCTGTCACCCTTATCCGTTGAGAGCTGGCTTGCGACAAGCTCTTTTAATTCTGCCACCCATTTTATGGTTTAAGTATATTCAAACCAAGCTGTATCTATCCATCTCGCATCGCGATCTTACATACAAGGTACGCTTTGCCATTCGTATCCATCATCTTGATGCTCCATTCATCACTACAATACATTCGTTCGCTTTCCCTTATGTGTACATTCTTTATCCATGGTGTAGCATTGTGATACTCGTAGCACTATACTATTTGATGTAGCGTTTAATATAACTATATACTAGTAGCCTGAAGTCCTTGTTTGTTCATTCAACGCCTATGACTGATTCGTCCAATTTTCTTGTTGCAGAAGCACAACTCGTCCTGGAACATGTAAGACCCTTGTACACCGAGAAATAGAATTTTCACGCTGTCAATCAATGGTAGGCTCGCAGAGCTAAAGCAGAAAGGACTAAAGATCTTGGTTCACCGATACAACTGGCGGGGATAGCGCTCGCGTTACATGTTCATGATGGCTATGCATGGATCGCCGAGAACACTCATGTAGCCAAGAAGATTGATCTTGAGGTATGCAGCCGTTCGTAAAAAGTGCAGCCGTTCAGTTTCTTCCAGTTCCAGCTCAGACAGGAAAAACTGTGAAAGTCTATAGAGGTCATGCCGGTCCCGTTACCTGTCTAGTACTTTGCGACAAGGTAATCGGATCTGGGAACAGAAGGATATTGATTACTGGTTCCTGGGATGAAGCAAGTGATATTTACTACTGCTCTCTTCCCCTTGTTGATGTATTTCTTAGACCATCAAACTCTGGGACGCTGACGTGAGTTGTATTTTAGATCCGTTAAGCCACGCCTGATATAATATCTTCCAGACAACGAAATTGATCTCGTCGACAAAGTCCCACTCAGACTTTGTCAAGGCGCTGTACGTATTTCCATCCCTGCGCCTTCTCGTTTCGAGCAGCTCAGACAAGTCCGTTCGATTTTGGTAAGTCGGCTCGCTGTCAAAGGCCACTTCACAGGTGATCCGTCTTTCAGGGACCTGTCAAATCCCCTAGCATCGACTCCGCTCCCCGCTGTTGGCTCCATATCGTCTCATACAAGACCAGTGGAATGTCTTGACGGGGTCTTGCAATCTGATCAAGCCGCTGTGCTATACACGGCCGATACTATGGGTACTATCAAAGTCTGGGATCTGACTCTGGAAAACGGTCCCTCTCCTCGCTGGAGAAGCACTCTGAGAACAGAACTCGGTCATCATAGAACCAAGATCAATGAGATGATGATAGGACATGGCCAGTTATGGACAGCTTCGGCTGACGAAACAGTTCAAGTCGTGCCAGAGACTTCGAAACCGACTACAGTCAAGCTTCCAAAACCCATCACTCACCCTGTCAGTGCTAGAGCCGTTCTTCCATTGTCTTTGACAGTGGTTGCGGAACCCTACCTCGTTACAGGGGCGGGAGATGTGCTGCGAACATACGATATATCCGATCTTGATGACCCGACGCTTTTGGGAGAAGTGGATGCCCATTGGCACGACGTGACTTGTATCAGGCTCTGGATACGCAAAGCTAGTGAGCCATGGGTGGTAACAGCCAGCTTGGACGGTACACTCAGGAAGTGGAAGCTCTCAGGCAAGTGAAATGGACACTGATACCGGTTCACGAATGACAGTGATTATACACAGAGCTCATCGATCCCTCGACCTTGCCAAAGCCAGCTGAAGACCCTCCTGGAATACCAAAAGGTCCTGATGCTCTGACTGAGGAAGAAGAGCGCGAATTGGCAGAGTTGATGGACGACTAGTTCTGTCGCTTATTCATAGGTTGGGGCTCTACCCCAGACTCTGCAAGATTTGGCCACGCAACGCGTGCAACACAGTACATGCTTGATATATGATATGCCATGTTGCTTCAACTCTAGATAAAAGTGCGTATAACATGTAAGAATAAGTGGAGGTATCCACTGCAAGGGTAAGAACTTTGCAACCTTCCTTAGAAGACAACTTACTATATCCAAGCTATAATACATGCCGTAGGAAATCTGCTAAAACTAGAGCTTCGCCGACGGTAATTTCAGTCTGTTAGCTGATGTGAGAGTTCTTGCAGCTGTCGTAACAAGCTCATCGACACTGGACATTGTCAAATTTGGACAGCCTTGGCTCGTTTGAATACTCACATTTCTTTGGCGGGCTTGATATCCTGTGCTTTGGGGTTAGCTTGCTAGTCAGTAGCATCGTTTTGCAAACGTACATGAATAGATCCAGCAACGCGTCCCATTAACCCTACGAAAATTGAAGCATACCGCGGATCCTAACAGAGAAAAACACCTACATGTCATCCCGACAAGCATTTTATCAGGATGGTTCTTAAGTTCCTCTTCGTGTGGTATTTGTCCCTGGGCCATCAAACTGTCCATTTCGCTACGTCGTTTGGTTTCCCTATGCAAAATGGATCAAACTATGTTAACGTCAGACGTGGCAGAAAACCTACCATTCGGTGATATACGGTGTCCTATAGACGCTCATGGGACGACCAGTGTAGATTGTGGTGCGCACGATATCGTCATAGCCTGCCTTGACAACCACCTCTTTATGCTTGGGAGGAGCTCCTGCTTCCTCACTGGCAACGAACCTCGTTCCGACCCAAACTCCTGATGCACCATAACTTGTGAAACGGAATGAGTACATTATGTCCAATGAGCAGAAGAAAATCCTACGCCAATGCTGCCGCCAGTCCACGGCCATCTGCAATGCCACCAGCGGCGACTACAATGACATCTTCCCCTGTCAGAGGACTCTTCCTTCCCTTGCAAAGATCGACAACGGCGGGTATAAGAATCGAAAAGGCGGTGTCACCAGTGTGACCACCTCCTTCACCACCTTGGGCACAGATGATATCGACTCCTGTATATTGACGTTAGCCTTGGGCAGAGAAATGAATCCAGGATGCTAACATGCCTTGCTCGAGAGCTTTAGCGACATGCTAATACAGATGATGAACAAAACATTCAATAGGAAGGGATATGCCTACTTTCGGATGACCTATCATGCTGGAGAGCTTTTAAGATACATCAAGTAGCGGTGAGATTAATACTCACTTCATGACTGGAATCCCAACTTCGTGAAGCTTGTCAACTGCCCATTTTGGTGGGACGCCAACGGCACAGACAAAGAGAGAAGCTTTGCCCTTGATAATAACATCAATGAGCTCTTCAAGTTGTCCGCCCGTGTAGTCTTTCTGGAGCGTGATATCAGCTCTCTAGCTGAATAGGTGGAAGCTGCGGAGAACTCACATTCGTCTTGCGCGCATTTCCGCCAACCTGAGGAAGCAGCAAATCAACGCCAAAGGGAGCATTCTTATCTTCCAAGTGACTTTTCAAGTCGTCGATGGATCCCTTGAGGAATTTGGGACTCTGGCGAACGCCGCCTATGACGCCAATACCTCCTGTAATTAATCGATGAGATAAACGAAGCAAAGTCTTCCAGAAGATGAAGATCCTACCCGAGTTGGTGACAGCAGCGGCAAGTCTGGGTCCAGCTGCCACGTTCATGCTGTCAACTGCGGTTAGTACGTATTGATCAGTGCTAGATATGGAAAGTACATACCCAGCCAACATGACTGGGTGGTTTATTTTGAATAAACTTGTGAGAGGAGTTGAAAAGACAGGCTGCGACGAAGGCATAGCAGTAGAGATGGTATGAACTGTGGGGGTTTGGGATACTTACCCTGGCATGCTTTAAAGTGGAACTTTGGAAGGCCCGGCATCCGGCTAACCACAGCCGGTTTTCCGGGTTTTCAACAGAACCAATCATGGAGTCGCCCAAGTGTCCAGTGGAACATGATACCCAAAACAAAAATTGTCCTGCGGATCATTCGTCAGGCTCACCATGGTCTCGGCGCGCACCATCTTCCGGTAGTGGACAGGTCTCGTCGGGTCCGTTGTCGAAGGAGCGTGAAACCTCTTCTATTCCTACGCTAGTCGAAGGAAACTGGGTGTACCCCTCCGAGGCACAGTTCTTTGCAGCCATGACGCGAAAGAACCACAATCCACAGGTGACAGACATGAAAACGATCGTGCCCATTCATAATGCTGTCAACGAACGCGCTTGGACAGAGGTATTGAAATGGGAAGCGGGCAGAGGTGGTGAGAGGTGCGGTGGTGTCAAGTTGGTTACTTTCAAGGGCAAGGCTGGTGAAACAAGTCCAAAAGCACGTTGGAAAATTCTTATGGGGTTCGTTAGAATCGTTCTCTGTCAAACTGTGCATGCTCTGATGATAACAAATGACAGTTATTCTGCCCCGTTCGACCGTCACGATTGGGTCATAGATCGCTGCGGGACGCGTATGCGCTATGTGATTGATTTTTATACAGGGCGCAATTCAGGGTCTGGC
This sequence comes from Amanita muscaria Koide BX008, assembly GCA_000827485.1. Lineage (NCBI taxonomy): Eukaryota > Fungi > Basidiomycota > Agaricomycetes > Agaricales > Amanitaceae > Amanita > Amanita muscaria. The sequence continues at coordinate 208,107 of KN818225.1, forward strand.
CCTTCTTTCTATCTAGATGTACGACCGGCATTGGATAGCTGGGAAGGGGTGAAAATGAGGGCAGAGCAGTTCTGGCGAAATTGGTTTGGGTTTGATAGAACATAATCATGTCATTTTCTCCCTTTTAGCCGTATTTTTTTATTGGGACGAGGGTCCTCGTCATCGCTGCTTTCCTCTTCCTCCTCTTCCTCGCCTTCAGTAATCTCTTCATTTTCGTCCCATCCTGCTTCGTCCTCACTCTCACTTCTCTCGCTGCCTGCAGTACTCTTTCTCGGCTCAGCGGTTGCCTTCTTGCGTGCTATGTTGCGCTCTTGCTCTTCTCGCCTTTGTTGCCGCAGCTTCTCCTTTTCAGCGTGCTCAGTTCTTTGCACAGCGATTTCTTTCTTCGATTTTTTAACTGCAGCAAATGTTCCAGAAAGTCACCACTGCAATGTGCATAGATCACTTACTCAGTTGATGATATATAACAGCACCTTCTTTGCCGGGCACACCTTCAACAATCTTGATCAACTGCAATTCTAACCGTGGGCCGACTTCATCAAGTCGGACTGCCCTTCTTTGGCCTTTTTGGTTATTTCTTCCAACGTAGTCATCAGGGAGGCTGACAGCGTTTTCTTCGTCCCCGGCTACGCTTCCCGCAGAAGAGGTGGCACTTTCATATCCATCTGGCCCGGGTTCTCCCCGTTTTCTTAGCAGGAAATCTGCGACATCTTTTTCATTGCCCAGATCAAGTATTCTCGAAGTGGACGACGTCTTGGAAGATGCACCCTCTAGAACGCGCCTCATACGCCTTGAAATACCGTATGGTTTGACAGTGATGATATAATGCCTCATGTCGATGGTATCCCGATCAGCATTATAGGATACGAGAACCACTCGTCTTGCATTCGACAGTTGGAGTGAGTGAGGTGAGAGAGGCGGAAATAATGATTGGAATGACTTGACAAGGAGGTTAAGGTGGGGTGTAGTTGGAGAGGCTTGTGGAAACGATGCTAGGACCAGCTGCGCGGAAATACATTAAATTGTCTTCTCCTGCACGGCAACACCTACCAACGGTGGATTCAGATATTCTAGACCCGTGCTTCTTGCTCTTTTTGAGTTATTCAAGACGTCCTTCATAAGACTATACCGTTCAAGTCTAAAACTTAGTGTAGGACCATTGGGCAGCCGAATTAATCTCATCGAAGGAGCAACATCGGTAACGGTGAAAGCCAGCAGATGGGTGACTTGCAAAGCAGGCGCCATGGTGAGATAGTCTTTCAGTTTGTTTTTCAGGCGTTCCTGGAGATTATCAGAACCGAAATTTTTGGAGCAGAAAATAGACGTACTTTGAGGCGACTGGCAGTGTTGGGTTCCATGACCTTTCTGAGGTCGCGCACGAGCTGGGTGAGGGAATAACCAACATGGCCGTGTTTGATAATGAAAGACCTGGGGACGCCGTCAGGTTGGACATTGGCGGCGCTGGCCTTGACGTGCGTCTTGGTTTTTCGTCTCTTCACCATGAAATAAATTTGAATTTTAGAAAATTCAATCAACTTTGTTTTGATCTGAAGCAGTCGCCAAACTCATGAGTCGTTTGGCTTCCTTTCGCGGTCCTTCGACTCCCTCTTCATCGCCTGTCAAACAGCCAATCTCCCCTGCCTCGCCCTCGAGACAGTCTGACTCGACGTATCACCGCAGGCTCAAAACTTATCTACAGGAGTTACGCGCTATCACCGAGACATGGGATGATCTTGTCATTTTGGATGGACTCAAGTCTGTCAAGCATCTCGTCGACGCCAGGACAGATCTCGAGTAAGCTCGGTGCTTCTCAATCATGAAGATGTTTGAATGTTGTTGTCTCAAGTAATGCCCTCGTTCTCGTTCCCGGGCGACAGCCGCGATCACACGTCGTTGCTCCCAAGATGGCTCTTATCGAGAAATGCCTACAGGAGCTTGATGCTATCCTAAAAAAACTCGTAGGCTCGTTGCTTTGCCTCATAGACAACCCGCTCACTCGGCGTAGCAAAAGCTATTCCGGCGCATGAATGCCGTCATGGATAACATGGATGCGCTTGTTACGGAGGCCCAAAAGACGAAGGGGTGGAAGTGGGTCGAGGAAGAGCCACTATGGACCACCTGGTCTTTAGAGAAGTTTGGTATGTAAGATCATGTCTACCTGCTTCTGTACTGACACAGCCCACAGTGACTTGCTTCGCCGAAGTCATACCAGCTTATCATCGTTCATTGGCTTTACACACCCAGCTTGTCGACAAATTAAGGAACAACTCTGCTTCGTTTGAAGAATCGCGCGAAGCCATAGCAACATGGATAGAACAACCATGGCTCGAAGAGTCTGGCTGGGATGCTAAATGGGAAGATATTTGTGCTGTCGAGGTCGAACGCTGGGAGAACCTAAAGTAAATAGGCAACATTATATACAGTATGCTACAAATCCTCATCGTCAATCTGTATTTCATCCACATTTGTTGCCTCGTCTCCTGGTGCCTTGGGTAGCGCTGTTTTCGTCGCAGACACAAACGCAGGTCCTTTGGCACCTCCATTTGCTTGCCTTTCAGCTGCAGCCATTGCATCCTGAGGAACAACTTCTTCCTCTTGGCCATTTTGTTTCGCAGCCACTGTTTGCGCAGCAAGGTAACTAGCCTCTGTGTTGAATTGTGCCTGCACACTTCGTTTAATCCGGAGCATCTCTCGGAACGTGTCTTCTGAGCCTGTCTCGATCTCAAAAGTGTTCCACTCCGCCCAGAACTTGGGATTGACACGAGGATCGCAGAACTGTGAAGCATGAGCGTATATGGTACGAGCTCTGTCGATTTCTCCAAGTTTGCGCTCCAGGGCAGCGAACCGGAGGCACATTTCTGCGGTCTGACGATCAGGGAGGCCTGGCAGTGACGACAGTATTAGATAGGAGCATATAAGATACCAACTACAAGTACCTTCGATCGCCCGCTCATAGATTGGTCGGGTAGCGGCCAAACCATAGTTTTCTGTAGCCTTGGCGATATAGATTGTAAACATCTGGAACACAAGGTCAGCAACGGATGAAAACATCGAATCGTAAAACCGACCTCAAACTTGTCGTCATCGGCCACGACCTGGGTAGCACGTTCATAAATGCCCATCGACCGCTTCGCCAGCCCGTGCTCTTCCTCCAACTTGGCGTACATGAGAAAGATCGGTTTGCACGACTTCGGTGGGCACTTTTCCAATGCTTGCTCGAATAGATCGCGGGCTCGTTCAAGTTTTGTCCCACCCTATTGTCGGAGAAACCGTCAGCCACGGTAGAGTGGGGAATGAGTCCACTTACATATCGCTTCACAAATTTGGACAAGTAGATGTTCCAAAGCTCAAACGACACTGGGAAGGTAAATAGCTCAACGCCACGCTCGTACACCTTGAAGCTCTCTTCAAAATAGTTATGCTCCTCCAGGAATGATGCATAGTTGACGATAATCTGTGCGTTTGCAATACGGAGTTCCAAAATCTTATCGTACACGGCCTTTGTACTTTCGACAGTACCAATCGATTCTTCCAGATCGACGTAGAAAGACCACAGCTTGAGCGATTTGAACAACCGTGTTTGAGCAGACAGACTCTGAAAGGGCTGTTAGATCGTTGAAACATATATATATGGACATGAGGCCTACATGGTCGTGATAATTGACCTTGGTGTCCTTCGGAATGGCAGAAGCTCGCTGCATCACACGAATAGCTTCATCGTAGTTTCTATCAAAGGATCATGAATTTTTTTCGCAGAAAGCCAGTTAATGCCCACGTACTCATGCCGAAGCTCTGACTCGGCCCATTCACACCAAATTTCTGCCAGGTCTTCAACCGCCTTGAAGTTGACTTTGGTTGCCTTTTCCAAGATTTTCCTTGCACTATCCAGGTCTGCTTCGGCTTTGCCAGACACACCCCCCTCCTCATAAAACCTAGCAAAGCTGATGTATAGCTTGTGCAGGTTAGGCGTCGCTCTGCGTGGATTGATCGTCTCTAACGCTTTTGTGTATGTTTCGGCGACCTTTGATGAAGTGTTAACACGACAGCCGTTTTCAATAAGAAACACGCCACACCTTTTCATCATCGTCACCCCAAAGAGCAACTCTTTTCTCCCATTCTTGCACATCGTTTGGATTCCTGCGAATGAGAACGTCGTTGACAAGAAAAGGTCGTCTGTCTGTCAAGTCTTCAAAATCCGCCATGCGTCTATCCAGTTCTTCTTGCGTCTCGGCAACCTCGTCTTCCGGCATCTCGTCGTCGTCGTCCTCCAAGCGCTGCATGAGCGCAGACATCAAACCCTCAGCAAACTCGGCATATGCTTCAAAGATTTGGTTAAAGTCACGGATAGTAAAAACGCTCTTCATCCCCTTTTCGAACGTTTGAACAGCACGATCGAATTCGGCGCGTTTAATCCAGTACGTTGCTAAACCGGCCCACAGTCGGCCAGCTTGGTCCTTATAGACCGCCAATCCGTCCTTCAAGATAATCTGTTCGATATTAAGTTTGCGAGAACTCAGAGGATCTTCATCTTCATCGTATGGCTGTGTCGGCTTTCCTTCCACATCGACTGGGATAGCAGGGCCAGCAAGCCTGATGAGTGTACCATCGACGGAGGCAGCTTCAACCTCGTTCTTCTTGGCAGCATCTGTCGCCTCCGCCTTAGCAGCGGCCGCGTTAGATTCGTCCGTGTCCTCCAAGTCCATACCAACTTCGTCCGAATACTTCTCGACGATTTCGATAAAGTCCTCAAGGAGCTGGTATGAGCTCTTCCCTTCAGGACTGTCATAGCTGCCTCTCTGAGCTTTCCTAGCCAAAGAGAGCAAAAGCTTGGCTGCCTCGAGTGGACGGATTTCGGAACGTATCGGACTCAGAAGAAGGTTAGTGTATCGTTCTGTGATACTCGGATCGAAAGCTAGATATCGTCTGTACACGGCCGACATGGTAGCACCACCACGGCGCTCTGCCCATAGCAGGTATTTCATCCATATACGAGCATGTAGGGATGGTGGAAGTGTGCGCAGGCCACGGTCAAATGTGCGACGGGCGTGAGTGTGAGACAACTGAGGCGGGACTTTTTTATGGAAGAAGAGGGAAAAGTACATCAACCACAGTCGAGGCATCTTTCAGCGATTGTGAGACAGTACGAAAGGTGAACAGATGGTAGTGGACGTACGTTTGGTAGCCACATGAGAGCACGTTCAAATGTTGCTACGAGAGATATCCATTCTTCACGCCCAACAATACCGTCTAAGCCGTTTTCCCATTCCTGGAGCTCTTCCAGCTCTTCCTCTAAAGCATCTTTCATGTCGGCAAGCTTCCTCCTACCTCCTGCTCGTTTTTTGATAACCGGCTTTCCGCATACAAAAGACATTCGCATGTTGAGATACGCCTTCCATAATTTGAAAGAGCCAGCGAATTGCCGGAGGGCAGCTTCGTAAAGGTATGTTAGACGCTGTAAGTAGACGCGAGCAAGAGGCGATGCGAGGGGTCCAAGGAGTGAGGCGACATCTTCAGGAAGGTCTGGAGGCCTTTCTGTTTTCTGCAGCGCGATGAACGTGTCCCTAGTGTTATTGATGGCTGTCCACCAAGCGCGAAAAGAATTTGGATTTCTCAAGAGATCCTCCTCTCTGTGTATGTCATTGGATTCGATGAGATTTGGGTGGGTTGCGGGGGAAGGGATGGGGAAGGTGAGTGGAAAGAGAGAGGAGAATTCTTGGGACGACGGCGTCGGCATAAGAGCAAGGTGAACCACCTTCACACGCTCAATGCACGGCGTCAAACGCGTTCACCAATCAAGCGAGGCCATTCAGGCTAGGAAACTCAAGGAGCAAGCTAAGATTACAGAATATTTGGCTCTTGCCAATGATGTTCTTTCCAGGGTGGGCTCCTCAGACTTGAGCGTGATCACCACTGACACCGAATTATAGAAAACGAGCGAAGACTGGTCACTCGAAGCATTTCGATTGACAACGCGACTACTGCGAACAAATCCCGAATTCTACACAGTATGGAATTACAGAAGGAACATATGTCTCCAAGGTATCTTCCCCAACAGGTCTGTCTATATGTCCATCTACTTCTCTAGCTCAACAATTCTCTAGCTCGCCAGAAGCTATCTACGAGTTAATATGCGAAGATCTGGTATTCACAATGAATGCACTCAAGGTGCATCCCAAGGTTTATTGGATCTGGAACCATCGACGATGGTGTCTCAACCATGTTCCCGAAGGTCCTAACGAGTCAGACCTCCAGGGATGGAAGAAGGCCAGCTGGGAAAGGGAACTGGCTGTTGTTGAGAAGATACTTGACGCCGATGCTAGAAATTGTAAGCCCAAATTCCTTTATTGTACATGCACCTGAGCGCGACGAGGAGTCCATGCATGGAGTTATCGACGATATGTGTTAGCCAGCATGCCAGTTTCCAGGACAGAGGAATCCGAGCTAGCTTATACGGCAAAGAAGATTGAGTCGAATTTCTCCAATTTCAGTGCCTGGCATCAGCGCAGCAAAGTGTACAGTTCTCTGTGTGAAAGCGGAAAGCTGCAATTTGATCAATTCAAGAAACAAGGTAAGGGTTAAAAAGTATTTCCTGAGCAGTGTTAATGACTAGCAGAACTTGAGCTGGTCAGGAATGCAATGTACACAGACCCGGACGATCAAAGCGTCTGGATCTATCACCGTTGGCTGATGGGCGCAGGTATGACAAACGACGCGCTGAGAGTAGATTTGACATTGCAGCAGGCGATGACTCTGAATTGTTGCTGCAAGAGATAACCGCGATTCAAGAGCTGTTGGACGAACAACCTGATAGCAAATGTGAGTACAACCTCAATTGCGCAAAATATAACTTCAATTCAGGCAGGGTGCATGGAATGCATTTTGCATTACAAACTACTGTTGTTGCAAAAACATTCGACCATCGTGGATGTCAAAGCCGTGTCAGAAGAGTGCCAGACGCTTCTCAAACAGCTCAAGGCGATCGATCCATACCGACGCCAGCGATATGACGATTTGGCGGCGGCGGTGTTGCGGTTGTAGACTGTATGGCATTGTTTGTTGATATTTACTTTCCTGATGACGGTGTGGCTGCCTCGTGTTGGACTCGTGTCGAGAGACAATCAGACGCTCCTTCGCTTTTGCAATCATGGAAAACCGTGCACCCACTCTGCACGAGCTTTTTTCTCGCAATAACACGCCCCCAGGGCAACCGCAACAGCAGCAGATCAAGAATACGAGCTCTCCAAATCATCTCGAAACTCTCTTTCATCAGCTAGGTGCTGCTCAGCAGCAACAGCAACAGGTGCAACCCCCGCCCCCGCAACAGGTTCAGCAGCAGCCCCAACAGCAGCAGCCTCAGCAATCGCTTCAACAATCTCCTGTCGTGGCCCAGTCGACGTTGCAGCAGCAGCAGCAGCCACCTGCCAAACAGATCACTGAATCGCATGTTCCACCAGAGGATTCTGCTGTTCCTTCATCTCAATCGTCTAATGCTGAACAAAGGCAAACCGCTCTGCTTTCTCTCCTGGGCGCCCCCACAGCTGCTCCCAGGCCAACGCCTCCTTCTCAGCAGATCCCATCTCCCCCAGTGTCTCACAAGTCCAACGCCTCTCCGTCCCACAGCGAAACGCAGGGAAAATTTCTTCTTGAACAATTAATGGCCGGGTATGTGTTATCATCCCTGCACTGTTATCTTTGCCCAAAATGTCAATAACTACATCGTTGTACCCACGAGGCGTCCGCATGTTTTATGGCTTATTTTCTGCCTTGTTATCGCTTCATTCTCATCATATCCTGACACAGGAATGCGCCCAGGGCAACTTATTCCGAGACTCAGCGAGGCCCGCTTCCAGCTGTCCCATCCCCTCCTCATGGTCCTTCGCCGCCTCGAGAAGGAGAATATCAGCCATACGATCTGAATGATCAAGCTTCCGAAGTCGTTCAGAAGGCTACCAATCAGCCTATATCAAGTGCTATAGTTCAACCTACATCTCAACAACAACCTCCATCTCCACGAAAGTCCATGTTTGATTTTTATTCGCCTTTCGATCACTTGTCCAGTTCCTCGACTCAAGTCAAGAAAAAACCAGTCCCCACTGGGGGTGCACCGGCTGCGCCTGAAGAAAATTTACCTTGGGATCAAAAACGTCAATCAGTCGACAATCTTCTGGAAAATTTGACCCGTGGTCAGGCCCCTCCGTCGCAGACCGCCCAACCTCCTCCTCCTCCATATGAGTCTTACTTGAGTGGCAGCGATTTTGCGCAAGGAGAACCGACTACAGTTCTTCAAGCTAGGGCGGCACCAGCTCCACTGTCGCAACCACAACAAATTCCATCAGTCTCAAAATCTCTGCCGCCTAGAGCTGCTTCTCCGCCTCGCGCATCTCCTCCAAAATCCCAAGCACCACGCCCTGTTCTTCGTTCAGATGCACCTATAATCTCCTCAACTTATCAAGTCCCGTCTATTGCTGGAAGCGTTGCAGGCAGCGTTGCTGGTGGTCGTAGAGGGGACAAAGAAAGCTCTCCCGGGCCTAGGGGTGGTCACCGAGGTAAAGCCAAAAATAACGTCAAAAGTCAATTTAGCCCAAGGTCTGTGATTGGCTGATATCTTTGAATGCCGTTAACCCCCTACAGTCAACAAATGCAATCCATCGTTTTTGATGTTTCCCAACCTCTGGAAGAAATACAAGCGTTACGAGATTATGTCAAATCCACTGCTATAGCACTTGTCAAGCAGGAAGCAGTCTTCTTGCCGGGAACAACCATAGGAGCTACTCATTGGGTCGCCTACGCCATGACAAGAGGCAGGGTTCGCGTCATTTCAAGGTCGAGTGGTGATCGAACCCTCTTGCAACTTCCATTATTATTCTCTCCCAATGCAAGCGTTACGGATATGGCAGTTTGTGATAACCACCTTGCCGGAATTACTTCTGATGGTGGCTTCGTTCTGTGGGAGATACCTGAGCTATTTACGGATGATGTTCCGTAAGTGTAGCACGTTTCCACCTGTTTGCGCATTCTCACTCCGTTCACCAGTGGCCAGTTAATGATATGCGTCCCCCCAGCGGGCGAGTATGAGCCTTTGCATTCCGTCAAATGGCACCCTAAAGATCCCAACAAATTGGCGGTGGCATCAGATAGCAGGATCTATCTGATTGATTTGACGACCGCTCAGCCATTCCACAATCGGCCTGTGCAACATTCAGAACTTCACCTCCTTGGCCAGATGTTCACAATTCCATCAGTATGTACAATCTTATGGTTACCCCAATCTTTTAACGTTGTTTTTTTTCTAGCCCTTGGTGGCGTTCGACTTCGATGTTCTGAACTATGCTCTCGCAACTATTTCAGAGGATTCCACTCTGATGACTTGGAATATTCCTGACAAGTTACCCTACACGACCCACAAAATTCGGGGAGATGACAAGCCTTCTTCACTGACATATGTCGATGGTGGTATCGTCATCGGCAGGAGAAATGGTACCGTCTTGCAGCTATTGTCGGCGACGTCAAAAAATGTACTTGCAACTATCAAGTTCGTCAATGGGGCACATGACGATCCAGAGATGTTCGGCCATGTAAGCTACGATCCACGAATTCAAACCCTATGGGTCGCCAATTGCCGACGCGAGAGCATAATCGCATTCAAACTTAATATCGATCCCGCCACGGCAGGCAACGACGAGGGCTATAGGAACTACTTTGATCAGGTCGTCGAATTTGTGGGCCCCAAGCCTACCATCCATTTTGTCATCTTGACCGCAGAAGCTGACCCTCATGGCGACGAAGCTCAAGCTGCTTGCATAGCTGCAAAGGTACCTCCGGGTGAATTGGCTTTGGTAGCATTTTCAGTGCACAGTGTTGGTGTCGACCAAATTCTTATTCGCAAAGAGTGGTTCGATGCAGCTTTAGCAACCACGATGTCCAAATTCCCATACACTCCTCCGGAACCTGCGGTGCAAACTGCGGTAGAAGTTAAGACTTCTCGTTTCTCCCAGGTACCGACCCAACCTTCCGCCGTCAGCCTCTTGCCGCCGCGCAGCAGGACACCGCCAGACGAGTTTGAAAACGACTATAGTCGTGATGATAGCCGAGCAGGTGATCATAGGAGCAAGAATGTAAAGGGTAAGAACGTAAACTGGAATCAAAAAGAAGAGAGCGTCCGGGAGAAGGAGAAGACCGCTAAATCCGACGCGGCTATTTTGAGCGATTCCAATCTTGGCCAAGCTCTCACGCGTGAGATTAAAAAGACGGAGGAAAGCTTGCACAATCGCATTAGCCGCCTCATTAACAAGGAGATGGACAAACAACGTAAGTGCCTGTCTCAAGTCCTGTCATTTCTTTACTGATTCACCGATAGATCAACGATTTGAGGAAGCACGCGCAAATGAGCAGGTGGAGGACTTTGCCCGACAGGAGAAAATTCTCAAGCTTATCTCAACTGAGTTGACGCGCAATACGACCCGTGTTGTAGAGATGGCCGTGAAGAACGAGATCCAAAGCTCAGTCTTGCCTGCTTTGGAGGCTATCACCAAGTCCGAAGTGAAAGCTGCTCTCAATGACCAGGTGGGGCGAGGCCTGGTCGATACGGTCAATCAGACATTACCTGCCGAGATTGAGAAGCTTTTGCTTCGCTCCGACTTTTCTGGACATTTTGCGCATAATCTGTCCACGAACATGACCCCGCTCATCGAGCGACATGTCAAGGAAGCTATCGCGAAGACTTTCATACCTGTTTACTCGCAGCAGTCTTCCGCTATCCATCAGGAATTACTGAGAGAGATGCGTGCCGAGTTGTACAACGTCAAGACTGAGTTAACCGCATGGCATAGCGAGCTAGCACGCAATCATGAGTCATCAATACGAGACTTGGAACACACAGTGCGGGCGCTGTCAGACCAGGTCAAGTACCATGGCATAAACTCGCCAAGTAGTGGTATTCACTGGCAACAAAACCAACCTTCACATAACTCTCCTGGCCCAGCTGTGACACAAATGCAGCCTTCACATCTCCGACAGCCAACCATTCCAACTGGCGTACAGCCCACCTCCAGCTATGTTCCTGCCAAATTCCCCCAGCAGTCTCAACAGCAGTCCGTTTTACATAGCTCTTGGTTCCCTTCGGGCATCGCTGCTCCACAGGCATCCCACCCAGCTACTATTCCTCAGCCACCGCCGCTACAGCCCCAGGCTCAGCAAGTCACCCAGGAACGTTCCCCACCTGATCAATGGGATGAGACGTACTTGAAGATTCTGAATCGTCAGGATCCTGGGGAACTTCGTGATCTACTTGCGCACACCAATCCCGACGTAGTGATGCCACTTAATGGACCAAGTCAAGTATCTCAAGCAGTTGTTTTGACTCTCATTCACCGCGTAAGTTTGAACATGTGAAGTGTGAAGTGTATTTGACATTATCTGTAGTTGTCTGCCATGGTCGGGGAGACTGCACCAAGTGACGAGCAGTTCAAGACATCATTATGGTGGTTGCAACGTTCTATAGTAACTCTTCGTCCTGAGGTTCGTTAACCCAAGTGACGGCTAAGCAGTTGACTAACATGGTATACAATTAGGACAAATTGATCTCTGACTTCATTCCTCGAGTTATCCCCAACGTTCAGCAACTGTTAAACACTACTAAGCAACGAATCACGATTCTCCCTGGTGGAGCGAACACGGTCGAAGCGGCGAGAACCTTAAATGACATCCAGGAAGCGCTAAGGCGCAAGACTACTGTCTCTACGTGATGGGTTGATGATGACTTGTTCAGTTTCTGTATATTGTGCTACGAATTTACGATGTCGATGAGCTTGTTACTTACATATTGTTTTTTCTGGTCTTTGTTGTACTACGTTGATCGTTGAATGACTTATCTCTGTTTAGATTCTGTGCGCAGCTTAAGCAAACAACCTTGACCCGACCCACGTCATGTCCAGCCGCGGATGGTTGAACCTCGAATCTGTCGGCAATGTGGTACCTGAGAACCAGTTCTTTGAGGGAGAACCCGCCTTCAAGTTCCTTGGTCTGTCGAAAAAGGCGAGGCTCTATGGTTTCTTCTCGTGGTGAGCACGCGCAGCCCAAGAAAAATGGACCGCCCATGACAACACTCATTCTACTTTGGACAGCCTCGCCATTGGCTTCGTCCTGAGTTTGCTGGGGAGCATTGTACTCTTCTTGGGATCGTTGACCATTTTTGCCAGTGCGTCCAAGCATACACGATTCCCCGTTGACCAGTTTTGCTGATTTCCGCGCGCGCGCACACAGCGTTGTATGTATTGGGAACGATCATCAGTCTAGTCGGAACGGGATTCCTCATCGGCGTAAGTGTCTTTTTCGTCGCGCGCACACAGTTACTCAAACCGAATGGCGCCTAGTTTTTCAGACAGTTGAAATTGGTATTTCAAACCCATGGTCCAGAACGGCCAATGCTCATGAAAACCTCTTAGATGTTCAAGCCTGTTCGTGTCGTTGCAACGATCGTCTTTCTCGCATCCATAGTTCTGGTGTTCGTTGCGGCCTTTGTCATAAACAGCAACGTAAGCGCACAACAGTTCCTTTGGGAAGCGGTGTTGACCTTTCTACTACTCCACTAGATTCTATGCCTGAGTAAGTTCTGCCGACGCGTTCTATCGTTCTGCTGACCCTCTCCGACAGTCTTTGTTCTCGTTGAATTCCTGGCCTATACATGGTACACGTTGTCCTACATACCCTACGCACGATCGGTGGTTCTCAAAACAATTGGAATGGGCTAATACACCATTGCTAATGTTATACATTATTCCAAACTACAACCCATTGGTGATGGTGATACATGTTAGAATTTAATCACAACTTTGCAAACTTCAGACTCGTATTACCCCCGAAAATTATTTTTCAGTTCCCGTAGCGCATCCATCACTTGGCTGTCAGGTGCGGTTTGAGTTACACCGGTGGCTTTTCTGTTCAAGATAAGCATACACAGAGCTATGCTCGCGGAAATACACAACTACGTTACCTTACAGCCTCACTGCTTGTCCGCATGAAAACATTCCATTCTTTTTCATCCCCGATGGTAGACAACCCCGTCGTGATCTTGTTTTCCTTGGCCAAAGCCTCCAATTTTGCAACGGCAGGATTATTGGGATCAACCGATTTCGCAAACGCCGCATTGGAAGCAGTGTACTCGTGCCCGTTGTAGACGACGGTCTGTTCTGGAAGTGCGCCTAGATAGTTGAGAGCCCGGACCATTTCCTCACCGGTCCCCTCGAAGAACCGACCACACCCGCCGATGAAGAGAGTGTCGCCAGTGAGAACACCGCCCGGAAAAGAGGGATCTGCCTTGTCGATGAAATAGTAGCAAATGGAGTCTTGTGTGTGGCAGGAAGTGGCCAAGCATCTAGTGAAAAGTCAATGGTAGTCGATAGTAATGCAATAGTCAACGGACTTGATCTGAAGGTTGTCGCCTAATGTAAATTCGTCCTTGTCTTTGACGAGGTTTGTCAATGCGGGAATCTTGTCACTGCCGCCATAGATGGGCACGCTGGGGTATTTAAGCGCCTGTCGTAAAGGGGATCATGAAACAGATATGTAGGAAGTAATGATACATCCGTACGAATTCCTATGACAAGATGAGTGTCCATGGGACAACGTGATACGCTCGACTGACCTTGTTACCGCCGCTGTGGTCAAAATGGTGATGGGTGGTGAGGTTGGCGACGATGTCTACACCGAGTTGGAGGGCGACGTCGTGCAACTTTGGAAGGTCGAAACTATCGACCGCAGCAGCCTTTTTAGTTGCAGTGTCAATGAGCAGATACGAGTAGTTGTCCTGGCGAACGGGGACTGGAACGACCTTCATACTTCTAAAACGTCGGAGGTTGAGACGGCTAGCTCCAAACATGGCTTTCTATTATAACGTCCGGAGACGAGTTTGCTCCACTCTAGTTTACGACAATAATAATACTCAATCACTGAGAATGGCCTGCACAACATTTGACACCCTCAACTGTCGCAAGTCAGTGTACGTCTGGCCACACCCGACAAAGATGATGGGTTGGCCAGTCACGTATGTCATGGAAAGTGCAGCGCCAACCTGTACAAAATGTGTCATCCAAGTCTCTTCCAATGCAAATGATGTATCCGTTACCTTGTCGTCTACAGTATCCCACTTTGTCACAAGCATCCCGTCAATGCCTCGCTCCTTCCCGATGCCTGTGGCCGAAGAAAAGTCCCGAAGCGCTCGATCGAACTTTCTAAGCTGATCGACAGCTTCATTGCCAACCAATGCTTCTCCAACAAAAATGATTTTGTCAGGACTGTTGACGGCTACCAGCTATTTGACGGTCAGATCGCATCATCAATCCGTTATCAAATCAGCCTCACTTTAGCTAATGCACGCATCAGAGGCTGCAAATGTCGTAAGATTATTAGCCAGCTCGTGTGTACGACGGAGTTTTACCTCGTTGTCTTGCATTCTTCCGGCGGTATCAATCAGGACGACATCGAAATCATGTTGCACAGCTAGTTCGACGTCAAATGATATATAAAGCACATAAAGACTACTCTTACCGTAAGAGGTGGCTTCTTTAGCAATACCTGCTGCATCTTTGCCATAACCACGCTCGAAGAGCTCCACACGCCCCTTGCTGTCAGTAGCACCGTTGACACCCAACATGCTCAGATTCCTGACATGCACTCGCAGTTGCTCAACAGCTCCGCTCCTATAAAAATCGTGATCCTTCATGATGCACAAGGCGAACTAAAGCCAGTTACCGAAACGTGTCGCATGCAGCTATGAGCACACGAAGCCCATTCTGGATAAGCCAAAAGCAGACTTTTGACAAGTTCGTGCTCTTTCCTACTCCATTGACACCCACAAATGCAATGCTATAGGGCGATCGTTGTTGCGTCGAAGGGACTGCAGATGATAGTTTGGTTCGAATTGATAACAACAGATCAGTTGATGTCTTGGGAGTGAGTATATGAGTCAAAGCATTAGACAAAGCCGTCCGAAAGGCGGCATTGGTAGCTGTTGAGATGGTTGAGTAAACGACGATAACAAAATAGATTTCATCACTTTGGAAACTGCCGACTTTTTTGCCAACCAAGCCTTCACCGACACCCTCGCAGACCTTTTCAGCTATCTCTCTCGCAACATTCTTCTTCATGAGATGCTGTTTCATGCCCTCCAAAACTGGCTTCAAGTCTTTCTCGGTCAGTGTTTTGGAGCCTGTTAACCTGGCGAAAAGAGATCCCAACGTGCCAAGCGAGCCAGACGCAGGTGCAGTTTGACTAGAAGCTAGCGCCTGAGCAATCATTTGATCCGTCGCTTTCTTGTCAAACTCCAAATCTTTGACTTCATACAAACCGTCACGCGTTCGTGTACCGAAAGATGACTGGTTTACTAAAGCTTCGATATCCCGTGATTCCAGAGCCTTTCCTCCAGTGTCTGGTTTATCCATGCTAAAATCGAAGGAAGCCATATCGCTCTCTGAAAGTGGTTGTTCTTCCCATTTTCTCTGCGGCTTTGCTGATGATTTTCGCTTTGGGGTTGCTTCAGAGCTGAGAGCGGTATTTGGACTCATGACAGCTAGATTCTCGTTATTAACGCACTCGGAGCTATGAACGCTGTCACGTCCACTTCCCACCTCCGCCCGCCCTCCCCTTCCCCTTCGTTTTCCTTGTCCACGAAGCCGGTTCTTGAGTGCCTCTACCTTACGCGCGATTTGCTGTTCATCCTGAGGCAGATCTGGGTTCACGGTAGGTTCTGGAGATTCGGATTCAGTCATAGTCCTCTCAGGTCGGGTACTGTGGTTACCGGTGTTCTGGTCGTCCGATGACGGCAAAGAAGTGTCATTCACGATGATTATTGGGGCCTTGATTCGTACTTTTCGATCCTATGAGGCTTAGAAGTTTTCGAACGTTTGCTGCGGATTTCCGAACTCACCCGCGCTGCCTTTTGTTCCAATCCAGTTAGTAGTTTGTCGAATAATGTATCCCATCCTTCCAAAACGTTGGAAAAGTCCCATTTTTCCGGGTCTTTGGCAGTGATTGCGCTTAGAGAAGCAATGAAAGTGGTCAAGAACGGTTCAAACTGTTTGATGAAAAGAGCTTTGAGCGCGCTGAGTAGGTCATCGACATAAGTCAGTTGGAGTATGCGCTGATATGCGACCTTGCAGGGACAAAAGTTTAAGAGTGGCAATGTTGTCGTGATCTGAACGCACGACGAATATGAGACCCAGTTCGTTGGCAAAAGTCCATTTGACGGCATAGCCATCCTTCTCGTATTTGTCGTCTGCGCTGCGGCCCTCGACTAAGGCGTCGCGAATGAGCGCATTTACGGGCGATGCAGAGGAAGATGCGAGGCGCTCAGCCTCAGGCGTGAATGAACGGGACCACAGGACGATGCCGCCCTTGTGGGATATGGAGCAGAGGTCAAGCATGGCTGAGGCGTGGGAATAAGTACGGATGCCTTATTTACCGATGTCCTCCAGCCATCGCCGCACTCCCTTCTTGTTCACCATCCCCATCGTCTGTCTCTTGTCCTCTTCGCTTCGCTTCCGGTACAACCGCATAATGTACCCACACACATTCCACATATCATCCCATTCTGCATCGAACAGTTCCCACCACGAATTCGTCGTCGTCGAAGGAAGTGACACATCCAAGTGACGTATTGTAAGCAGAATCGCAGCGCTGACTATCGTAGAAACTTGGTACAGTACATATACCGGCGTTTGCAACCTTTAGGACCGTAAGTGAATATCAGGCAATGCGTGGGGCAACTCACGCGTCGTTCAAGTAGCCCCATGCTCTAAGGCAAACATCGTTCCGGTTTATCAATCCCAGCACTCTCAGATAGTTGATCAGCGTGCCATATGGTAGAACAACGTGCACGTTGAACCCCAATCGCTTCAGGATCTGCATCTCAGCCACAACCAAAGCGTCTTTCATGTCATAGAACGTCGATCCAAAATAGGACATGGGTGTATATGTGAACTCGACGCCAGGCTTAGAGTCCAGATAGTGGTTAGCGCGTTGAAGGAGGAGGTCGTATACGTTGATGAGGTCGCGCATTCGTATAGGGCATTCTTCCAATTTTGAAGCCAAGTATACTGCTCCCATTCCAATATCCTACGGGGTCGAACACATGTCAACACTTGGGACATGATCGACTTACCCCAATACCAAATTGCTTCATAGACGTTACAAACCAGAATCGCTGGAACAGTATCTGGGCCGTAGCCACTGCAACTTGTTTTCTGAAGACGAGTGATAAGCTGCGCCACGGGAAGCTCTATAGATAACCAACTGTTTCAAAAGAATTCCGGCTTGGTGGATTAGCTGGCAGCCATACGCCCTGAGGTCCTCCTCCATCTCGTGAGGAAGGCCATCCTCTTTTGAAGGAGATTTCTCGATTTGGTCTAGGGAAGCTAAAGGGTACAATGAAGGCGGCATGGCGCTATTTGCATATATTTGTTGACGACTGCCAGATTCATACGAGCATAATGACCAGTCTTCCTCCAAAACCTGTCTCTTCACCACCGCCCCCACCTAGAAAGGATGATGATGAAAGGCGCGGACATAGACACCTTTCACAAGAAGATAGGTTCTATGTACCTTCCCGTCCAGGGCGCTTAGCCGACTCCTATGTCGCGTCTTACGACCAGGGCAGACATACAAGTAGGTATAGAGACAGAGATTGGGAGAGAAGAACCCGAGACACCTGGGATCGCACTCCAAGAGGAAGAGAAGACGACAATGATTACTACAGAAGGCGAGACGATACGTACATTGCATCCGATGACAGGCGGACTCGTCGTCCTCCGTCCCCACGCCGCTCAGGTTTGTTTTTTCATTCCTTATATTTATTTCAGAATAAGATGTCGAGATTGTATAGACCGCCCTTACCGTTCAAGATCACCCCGGGGCAGAAGACCATATTCCCCTCCACGCTATGCTCCTAGGTTCCCGCATTCCAGGTCACCTCCACCTAAACGGCCTAGATATAGCAGCAGGAGCCCTCCACGTACGCTTGTTCTGGATTCAAAGCTGAATACATTCGCTAATTGAATGATTTATTAGGCTCTCCGCGTCGTCGCCAACATTCCAGATCACCAGAAAAAGGAAAAGGGGAACGGTCTGCAAATCGTTTGAACGAGAGTTCTCCGACTCAACTTGCTTTGCTGAGCACTTCACCGGAAAAAAGAAAAAGGGAACGGTCTGCACATCGTCGGAACGAGGGTTCTCCGACTCAACTTGCTTCGCCGAGCACTTCGACATCTCATCCCAAGAAAACAGCATCGACAGGAGAGAGTCCACGGCGCAACCAGGGTGAAACAAAGAGTGACCAGAGTACGAATGTTACGGAATCAAAACTATTCATATCTCAAAATGTCCCGGATAATAAAGCACCGTCAAAAAGCTCGCCTTTGGGCCGCAAGCCAGACGAGAAGCCTCTTCTCAACAACCTGCAACAACAGCCCCAGCATGCAAGCAACCATGTCAAAGATGAGGTTCGTCGAAGTCCTGCCAGAGAACACGACCCTGAGTTCAAGGCGCGTGAGCGGACCCCCTCTCCTCCCAGGCAACCTCGCTTTATGAACAATCAATCCTCACGCGATGGGCCACATGGCAGGCGCAGTTCCAGATCTCCTCCAAGAGCCCCCCGCACTTTTCCAAGATCTTCTCTCGCACAAAGTACTGCAGGTTTACATACAGGACGCCGTCCACCACTTGCTGGGGCATCTTCAACCACTGACTCCAAAAAAGTTGATAAGCCAGAACGTCCTAATGTAACCGCTGGTATTGACGCTGAGGCAAGTCGCCACCATGTTTTTGTACATCATTATAATCACGCGCTTTGCGACAGATTGCTCGACTAGAAAGTCACCGTACAAGTCTTGCAACTGAGTATGTACAGCTGGCGAGAAACGCACGGCGAGCACTACATGAACTGGATCTGGCTATGCTCGATTTACGCGCTGCAGAAGCACGTCGCAAAGTCACTTCTAGTCAGCTCGAAAAGGCACGAGTTGGGATGCTCGGCATTGATGCTACAGTCGTTGGTTCCCCAGTTATGTGATTTGTATATTGTTTTCTTGCACAATTGTCTGTCTATATCGTACACATCACTTGCGCAATGGTTTGCACTCCATATACGTCTTGCCAGGCTCCATGGGTAAGGCACAGAAAAATCCTTGGTCCTGCCATGTCTGCCGTCACACTTGTCTGACGACAAAGAAGCGAATTCCCCACCTGCATTGCCTTGAAGAGTCGCGTTGAGAACATCTGTAGCTAACCCTTCGGTTGAGTCGGGTAGCTCCGAGTCCTTTTTACTGATTTCTTACCGTAATACACTCGCGACTTTTTGGTCCTGTTTCGCGGCAAATAATTGACTGGGGTCTATCCCGCTCACTGTCGAAAGAGTAATGCGCCTGTGGATCTTGCTACAGTAGCGTATTTTGTCTCTGTTCAGCTCAAGCACGGTAACTAACGTACGGCAATGAAAGCTCTAAGATTTTTCTCTTGGGAGTCGGGATTCGACATGGGAGCGGAACAAGGTAGTATGACATCATACATCCCAATACGCTTATGCCCTCTCTCACCACCCTCTTTTCGCCATGCGTCCTCCTTTGAGGCTATCATCACTGAAGCAAGCTAAATGACTAACCCTTCACAAATTTGGTTTACTTACATCGTGAGGCCAACCATGGCATCACCCAGGTCCTCCGAAATCTGTACTTGATTGGCGACACGAACGAGACAAAAAGAAATAATAAATACCTCGGCAAGAATTTTTGGATTATTGTAGTGGGTCACCTGTTAAAATATCAGCGGCCTGAAGAGCACGGCGAAGCAAGCAACATACAGCTTGTACAATGGCACGAGCTCGTTTAGCCGGATCTCCAGACTGGATAAGTAATGTGAGATCCATGCAAGAACGCTGAGAATTCCTTGAACTGTACATTAAAGATCCCAGAGCCGACGAACACTAGGCTTGATGATCAGACATATTCCAACAATCGAAGGAAAAGGCAGGTACCTCCGTCACATCCAAGTTGCATCATCAGCGCAGCGTCGGCTTGATAGAGGTCTGTATCATTCCTTCAATAAACCAATAATTGCAACTTACCAGGAGTTGCGATGCCTCCAGCAGCAAAGTTGACCACAGACAGTCTTTTGAGCCTCGCAGTTTCCTTGACCAAGTGGAAAGGAGCTTGAATCTCTTTTGCAAAAGCATAGAGTTCCTCTTCATTCATGACACTCGATTTTCTAATCTCGCTCATAACAGCACGCTGATGGCGTACGGCTTCTACAACGTTACCCGTACCTGCTTCTCCCTTGGTGCGTATGAAAGCGGCACCCTCGGATATACGGCGGAGTGCTTCACCAAGGTTACGGGCGCCGCATACGAAGGGAACTTTGAAGTTATGTTTGTTGATGTGATGTTCGTCATCAGCCGGAGTAAGGACCTCTGATTCGTCAATGTAATCGACGCCAACGGCTTGCAAGATCTGTGACAGCGTGGGCCACAAGATCTCTACAGGAAGATATCGTCAAGGAGCCATACCTGTGCTTCGACGAAATGTCCGATCCGTACTTTGGCCATGACGGGTATGGTTACGGCGTCACTAATGTCCTTGATCATTCGGGGGTCACTCTGAGTACATAGTTAAGAGATGACATTCGTTCCACTCTCAAAGGCGGGCACACCATTCTAGCAACACCCCCTGAAATTGGTTAGGACATCACCATCTACAAAAGCAGTGTAATTCTTCTCACCTTGTGCTCTAATATCGGCCGGAACACGTTCGAGTGCCATAACAGCACAAGCGCCAGCCTCTTCGGCAATCCGGGCCTTTTTTCAATAACTTCGGTTCCAAAAAATAGTCATTAATTAGGAGGAAAACAAACCTGTTCTACATTGGTGACATCCATTATGACACCGCCCTTGATTATTCCAAGCCAACGTCAGATGTGCCGTCATTACTCATCAGAAATGTAATCATTACCTTCAACATCTGTGCTAGACCTGATTTGACCTGGGAAAAAAATTAATGTTACAAGCAAGCGAGATAATCAGTACGTTACCCCAAAAGTGCCTAGACTGTTACTGCCATCTCGCTGGGTGCGTGAAGGGGCGGTTGCAGGTGCATCTGGTGTGCCCGCGCCGTGAAGAACTGGAGGATTCTGGAGACTGGGTGAGGTAGACATGTGAGGGAGCAACTTGCGTCGGAATCACGGAGATGGGTGTGTACTAATACTATTAGAAGAGGTCCTTGCCGATCCGAGCCGATCCGAGCCGAATCAGCGATAGGCGGAACTCGCCATTCGCACCACTTTTCCTATCTAGTCACACCAGGTCGCTGCATTGTCTTTTGGATGACGTTGGTGTATTCCAAATCTCTTTGGACGGTATTGTACCGGTCCCCAACGGCTGTCGAGCATGCAGGTCACGTGTACATATTTTTATCTCATCGGATCATATGGTATAATTAACCGTGTCTATAACCTAACCATTCTCAGTACAAGCTGAAGGCTGTGAGTGCGGTATGCCAAAGGTCGGTCGTCAAAAGCCTTTCGCCTTGAGCCATTCCACGATGTGATGCTTCCAACGGCCCCCGGTAATGATGAGGTTTTTGCCCCTGACAACCTCAACATTCATACGTTGAGATTCGTGAGAGCTTCGTTCGAAGAGCGATTTTTGCAGGTCTCTTGCCAGGCTCTGAGGGACAAGACCACTATGTAAGATGAGCAGAAAAAACAAGGGTCGTGACGTACGTTTGCGTTGCCATCGATGTTGTGAACCAAAACAAGGTAGCGCGTGCCGGCGTTACGAATGTCGGTGTAGACGGGCAAGTTGCCGCGGGAATTGCGGGGGACGAAGTAAGGATGATGCACTAGATGCTGGGCACGCGGCGCGACAGAGGTCGGAAGGAGGCGTTGTATCGATGCGAACATAACTAAACGCAGAGAAATTTCAGGCCAAGAGCTGTGTAAGTGTAAGTACTTTCCCAGGCTATCCTAGTCGTAGCCCAAATTTTATTGTCGTGGTGTGAACGTGTTCAATCTCATGGGAACCCTGTCATTGAATGACAGTTCCGAGAGATTAACAGATCGTTTCCGCCTTGCCATTCCTTGACAAGTTCCAATGGACAGCCTTAATTCATTCGTCAGACTTAATTTAGCGAGACCATTCAAACTTATACGGATTGAGGCACTTCATGCACGAGGTATAAGGAATGTGTTAATTCAGGAGCTACATTCTATAGCACCCCTGCAAGGTACTTCCCCAGGCGGCAGAATTATGCAAGAGTGTAAAGGTCACTAAAAAGTGCAAGCGGCACGTCCGTCACGTAGCGAGAATGGAGTAAAGGACACAAGCAGAAGAATACCAAAAGGGGACTACTAAACGTATAAGTATGAGTATACGGACTGACACCGGCAACACGTTTAGCAGCAGCTACCAGACTGCTGTGATTGTACCGACTGGCCGGGTGTCACGGTCGATGACTTCGCGGCACCTGAAGATGGTGCAGAGCCCATCCTGAATGGGAACAATAGTTAATGGAATGCTTCCTCAGGAAGAAATGGTATACTTGCCTATCCTTGATCTGCTTGGCCATCGTCAAGAACGCTTGTTCAACGTTTGTGGCATTCTTCGCAGACGTCTCAAGGAAGGGGATACCGAGCTGATCGGCAAATTCCTGTGACAACAGGTAAGTTCTTTATCCAACTTTTGAAAATCATTTCGATTGATACCTTGGCAACGCTATACTCTACAACTTTCTTGTTTGTCAGATCAGACTTGTTGCCGACGAGCAACTTGTTGACCCCTTCTGAAGCATATCTGTCTATTTCTTGCAACCATTGTTTCACATTTGTGAATGTATCTGCAAACGTTGGCCATTAGCCGCTCGTATAGAGCTTCCACGGTACGCAAATTTCACCATTATCAGTCACGTCGTAAACGACGATAATACCATGGGCACCACGGTAGTACGATGAGGTGATGGTTCTGAAGCGTTCTTGGCCTTTTTAAAAATAATATCTTAGTGGGATTGCTTTGAGGAAATCACCATTACCTACCTGCAGTATCCCACTACGTAATGGGTTGCGGTTAATGAGTAAGTCAGGCACGATACACGACAGAGCAATGCTGACGCTCAGTCCTTTAGGCCAGGGACCCACGAAGGAAGCCAAGCGCCGTTGCTACGCCTGCCTATTTACTAGAAATACTCACAATCTGTAGCTTCACTGTTTTGCCTTCCAGCTCAATTGTACGAATCTTAAAATCAACACCAATAGTGCTAATATAACTCTCGGTGTACGTGTCATCGGCAAAACGGAGAAGTAGACAGGACTAGAGGCAGACAGCAGTTGAGCAGCGTGAGTCAGAAAAGAAAGAAAAAAAGGGCAAACCTTCCCAACTCCAGAGTCTCCGATAAGGAGGAGCTTGAAGAGGTAGTCGTATTCGCTGGTGTGCATGGCAGAAATTGGTGAGGGAGGTTAGGCGAAGGACGTGGACAAGGACTGGTGGCAGAAGGGCGAAGGGGGCTGCGTCAACCACGGTGGCCGTGCTAAGAGCCACGTGAGCAACATCACTTATTCCACCCTGCACTGCACTGGCCAATTGTGTTGCAAATGGTTGTTTCAGAATCATATAGTACAGGCTCAAAATACAAGGCTTTTTACAATACAATAAAGAAGGGCACGCGTGCATCAGAATTTTCACCTCGACTTTGGTTGCGGGGTACTCGGATAGGGAGGCTGATCGCCTGTTTGTTGCCAGCCTTGTCCTTCCATGGCATAGGCAGGCGGGTGACTATACCCAACAGTGGGAGGTTCCTCGCTATGAAACAAGTTTGGAAATTCCGGTAGGAGAGAGCAAGAAGGCACGACAACTCACCCGGCATTCAGTGCCGCATGCCATTGGCAGATATGGCACATCCATACATTCTTCCTTGACATGGGGAAAATAGGAATGAAGAATAATTCAAACCAAGTTGTCCTCTTTGCAGCAATTACCGAGGCTTTTTGGGGGGGGTTAGGAATTAAGAAAGGGGTAAGCGGAGATGTCGTTGTGCAGATAGAGTGCTGACCGTTGTGACAATTGGGGCAGACGTGTGGCACTTGGTGGTGTGCCTGTGCTTTGTAGGTCGTAGGGCAACCGACTGTATGGAACGATCAATCAAGCTTTCAGCCTTTCTGGCATCAAAGACAAGTGTCAGGTTCTGACCAATTATCGGCAAAAATACTGATTTTGATATGGATAAGCCCAGAAACGCTTGCAAAAACGTGGGAGCGAACTCACAGAACATGGTTGTCGAAGGTGAGACTTGGCAGTTGCTCCGCAGCGATGATGATATGTTTATCTAATCTTATCAAAGTGATGTATCAATGCCCGCCTAGCACTGTAAGTCCCTACTATGTCCCTAACTTCCATTCAATTTTCTTTATGTCATGAAAGCTGCCAGGCCTCGGGGGACTTCGGACTTAACCCTACCTAACTTGGCTTCGAATCAAGGGATATCTTCTCGTGACTGATTGAAAAGACGCCTCCTCCTTGAGGCAAGTCCATCCATTCCTGATTTGTGAACCATAATGAAACCCTTCAATCGCCGGTATTCTCCCATGATTGACAAGCACATGAGAGAAATGAGAACGTTTGTCTTTTTTCAGGTCCAATTTTAAATTAGCATTAGCCGCAACGACACAATCCTTCTCAGGCATGTCAATCCCTATAAGATCCTGCACCATGTATCCTCACCTTACCGATCTGATGACATTCAATATAGCCGGGCTCCAAGCATATATTTTCAAGACCCCGATTCGGGGCTGTGTGAATCCTTCCAGTATCCTTCGCCGTAGACAATTATCCTCACCTTACCGATCTGATGACATTCAATATAGCCGGGCTCCAAGCATATATTTTCAAGACCCCGATTCGGGGCTGTGTGAATCCTTCCAGTATCCTTCGCCGTAGACAATTTCCTTCGCCGTAGACAATTTAGTTAAATTACGGACGGACCGCCCTTGCCGCCATCGACTAAAACGAGGATGAGGACTTTAAGCGGTCTACAGGACATGCCGGATTCTTTCGGGGTGGTGGGGAGATTGTTAACGGCCCTAACCTGCCGCCCTATGTTGCAATCCCACGTGTTTGTATGTTCTATCATACTTTTGTTTAGCATAAATCACGGCATCAGTACAGATGTTTTTCCGGCCAGACGGGCTATCCCAGGGTTCCCTGCGGTATCAAATTGCCCTTTACAGTATTCACATAATGTGCATATCAAATTACCTCGGATAGGACTAGTACGAATCCCAAACGTTGCCGCGGTCATAAAGCTTTTGGGACTTAATGCTTTTATAGCATACATGCTACTGCAACTACAGTTTAGCCAAGGGATTACACTACGACATACATAGGAAGGACAAGACACGTATAAGAAAATGTCTAGAGGGTATCATGAGTAGGAATATCTATATAACCTTTAGCTTCGTGGATAGGTAGTAGCGAAGTATCCGGTGTGAAAAAGTCAGAACCAAGGCAGTCCGATGCTGTTTCAACAGCGACGTGTACATCATGGGTATCATAAAAAGCATTCCGATGCTGGTATATGGTATCAGGAACCACGGAGGTGGTTGTATGAGGGGCGGTAGCGTTGTAGGTAAAGTGGTCCAATGTCTCTGGCATGTAATAGAATACTGCCTCGTCGTGACCAGTTTGGTATGGGCTATGGCAGACGGGGGAACCACGGCTGCTCAGTATCGGTGCAGTGCTAGCCGTCGCGGGAGGGGTGTACGTTGGCCATCCAGTAGACCCATCTGTGCTGCATGCCGTATTTGGTGCGGACTCTACCTGCCGTAGTGCGTGTAGACCAATGTCGACAGTTAATGGGGCTCGACGACCACGAGTGGTGACGTCGGCGCAATGAGAATAAGGATGTAGGAAGTCGCCTGAGTATGGAGGACATTGGTTATGCTCCATATGCGAACTCGTTGACCCAAACATATTTGAGAGTAGGTGTGGATGTGTTGGCGGTTGTGTTTCGTATTTTTCCTTGCTGCGCTCCAATGCCGCACGAATCGCCTCTGACCGTTCTTCGGAGTTGGAGAAAGCCCAACGCATTTGTGCAAGGGCTGATAGACACAGGCTCACACCGTCCTCGGGCGTGATGCAGTCATCCGTTTCTTCTGGCTTGACCTGGTGCCCGTCCAAGCACGGGAAGTCTCCATGTAATTCAGCGGCCAATAGACCTGCGGAACGACATCCGTCACGAATGAAACCTGTATCCCATGTGAAGAGGTTGGGTGCACCAGCACTTGAAGTCAGTTGGTAGCGAATGATACGCAGGACGCGAGGCAGAAGTTGAACGCAGCGCATCTTTGCCTCCTGATAGAGCTGGCGCGGCGGTAGATATGGCGATGAACTCGATGTAGGACGAGATGCTCCATTAGATGTTGAGATATGCGCCAAATGTTTGCTGGACTCGGCAGCTAATGCCAAACGTTTCAGCGACTCTTGAATGACATTATCTATTTCATGTTAGTTTGTCGAGCGTTCGACGGCAATTTTATTACTCACGGCACTCGAAAATAAAAATCTGACGTTGACAAAATTAGACACGTCGGTGGGAACGAAAGAAAATAAAAGAACTCACCAACCAGGCATCCGCAAAAGACTCCAAATTGGCTCGCCCAAAGTCAGGGAGGGTACTGTTCTTCATGGCGTCAAATCCATGCCAGCATTGGTCCAGATCTTGCCAAATTTCGCGCATTCCATTTGCGTCTACAAGACCATGTTCTTCAGCCCGTCGGGCAGCCTTGGGGCCAGTCAAAGCTTCATGTATTTTGCAGCAAACAGAACTGAGGTGAAGCGGCATTGAAGTCAACTGCACCAGCTGCTTGTCTAGCAGGGCCGAAGTCATAAGGTGATTACCTACTCCGACCTCCGACGTCGAAGTCGGGGACAGCGGCGACATGCTGGAACGGTTGACCATCCTTCGTAAAATATCAGAGTCTTCACTCCGACTAGAAGAGCATTGTCATTAAAAAGGACGATAGTATGTACTCAATTTAAACACTTACAAGGCTTGGTGACCGCCTTTCAATGCAGTCGTGATTCCTTCTTGAATCTGCGCGTAGAGAAACATGCGGCTAAGTGCACCGGTCTCTTCTCCTGTCGTTGACGGCAGTTGGGAGGATAACCAAGGTCCAGCGCGAGGATTGCATAGGATTCGAGTATGTGACAGCGCTGCCTCATACATCGCATCCTTTTCTAGATAAGAGGCATCTGTCGTTCGCACGTTCAATAAGCGCATAGACGTACTATAACCGATATCTCACCTTCCATGAGCGGCACAAGTAGAAGCAGGATGCGGGCGCCGTCAACAGTTGGCCGCCGCAGTATGCCATGGGAGTCTATTAGTTCAAGTATTTGCTGGAGCATCAAGGTAATGTTCTGTCGACGGTGTTTCCTGTCATCCTGCGAGGATTTGACATGATTTGAAGGGCCACACGACGCCTCTGGTGAATCGAGGCTAATCGTCGGCGAAGAAGCCTTCTCTGTGGCGTGGAGCGGATTGCTATTGTCAAAGTCGTCGTCCATCGGCATCCCCGATTCGTCGACGCCGAACGAGGCAGCCCAAACGACCAGAAGCAAGGCGAGTACCATGCCTTCAGATCCCATGGGATATCTTCCCTCGAGATGAGCGAGATACCTGCGGGAGAATTCGTTGGGATCAAGGACAGGACCTATACATTGTAGATGTTACAGATGTATCGATACGCGACGAGAAAAAAAGACTGACGCTGAATGCAGAACCAGGTCCAGAACTTGGAGGCAAAGAACTCGTACTTGAGAGTGGGAATGTCAGTTGACGCCTGGGCCGACAAAGCAGCGTTTTCGGCGCTTTTTATTTTGCCGTAGATGGCTCTGAGATTGTGGCTATTAGCCTAGGCGAGGAGATGGAAAGAGAGATCCATAACTGACTCGACTTGTTGTAGGCGTCGACCGCGCCTCAAAAGCTTGACGGCTTTAATTTCTGCATACTCGTCACTGACGATGATGAGAATCCAAACCAAAGACGGGGGATAAAAATACTTACACGCAATTCAGACCTCGTTCTTTGCAATTTGAACAAGGAGAGTGATTTGACGAAGCTGATAGGTCCTTGAGATCGCAGCGTACTCTAGAAAATATGGTGAGCGGCCGGAAGGGTACGGCAAGGAGGGGACAGAAACCTCCGCATGCGACATGCACCGCAAGCAGAAAATTGCTGGCGGGAAGATTTTGGCTGTGAGCCAGGACGACGAGAATAGGGAGAGGCTGTGCGAGCGGACAGAGAGGTAGAGGTCCCGCGGGGAGACATAATGGGGGCAATAGAGCGAGTGAGGAGGGAAAAGGACGGGCTTAAATGAGAAAGGTGGATCTGAGAAAGCAGATCTATGTTTGTTCAGGGAAGCTGGTATGTTCGGCGACATGAAATTACACAATTCTTTCGAGGATAGTCGCCGGAGGATCCGGAGTGTGAACCCAGCGTGCCGTTGCCCCATCACGCTGCATCACGATGATCCTGTATTTTTGACGTCAATCGTTTCCCTTTCCCACCCACTCCGTTCATGTATCACGCCGGACATCTCCAAACACAAACCTAATCTCAACTCCCTCCCAACATTGTTCCACTGCTTCCGGCTTTTTCTCTATCCCCCTCCCTCCCTCCGGTAAGCAACCCCGACCTCTTAAGTGCCCGTTCCAGCTCACCGACCGTGCGCTGCTCATTGTTCACCTTTCTGTCTCTCGCCATCCTTTCCACATTGTCGCCGTATTTGTCCACCAGTCGTCTTAGGTATCGCACTTCACTGGCACTAGATTTCCGGCCTCCAATCCCGGTCAATTGTAGTGACATTGTCTTGTCGTCCCTCAGGATCACAGACTTGCGCTCCAGTTCTATATATTCGGGTATCATCAGCTCGACACAGCGTATTGTATTGAATATGTTGGCCTCCGTGTTCACATAAAATGCCGTACCAATCAGAAAAAAAGGCACTTTTTACGCTAGAAGAGAGCGGCCTATACCCGCACGGTCAGACAACCGTGGGAGAAGAGCGTGTAACGGCATGGCAGTTGGCTGTCATCTCACCCATGCTGCCACCGGAGGCCTAATTTAATGAATAATTGCACGTACCCTTTATCATGTCATTATTCTCCGATTGGAATTCCCTATCGGACTGTTTCCCAAGCTTTGTCACCCATTTTTCCTTTACTCCTGCCATAATATCGGGCTCTGCCATCGCTTCCGATATGCCGTTGGACAGATACTCCGACTCTTCTGGCGCGAGTTCAACTTGCACCGCATTGCCAGCGTCATCTCGAACAATCCTTCCGTACTCCATTGGCACTGAGATAGACTTATCGGCCAAGATGGACGTCGTAGATTCCTGAATCTCGTGGCCACCTGAAGCTATGGGATTGAGAGTATGAACCAATCCCAGGGTGACATAACTGTGCTCAAAATAAATAAGCAATTAATTCCATTCGGGGTGAACGAAAAGAACATCACTTCTGTCTAACGGTCTTCTTTTTGTCCCAACCATTCTGAAGTAGTTCTGGTCCCCTTATAGCTACGCAAAATGAGAACTTTTCATTGGGGAAACTCCACGATAAGCACTCACGCGGTGTCTTCTTTAATTTCTTTTTGGCGCGACGGGAGGACGAGACTGGCCGGTGTGATGAGGAGCGCGCCTTGCGGCGTTGGCGAGGGTTTACCATCTTCTTTGCCCCACAACCACTAGTATCAGTGAAGCTAGTGGGCGAATGAAGGGTGGCTCGGTACTTGTAAAAGTAAAGTCTGAAACGTGGGACGGAATCTCCCGGATAATCTTGGGCCGCCGGACCGTTCTCTTCCTTTTTTCCCAATGGCAAGACTTGTCTATCACACTCAATCCCCCTTCAAAGGCAACAGCCTGGTACCTTTGTTTCAAATTGCCATCTATAACAGCCTGTTTGACAGCGTTTGCAGTATTTAAAGCCCTGGATCCCAAGTGCAGGTGTTTGGGGGGTGGGCGTTGGCCTCTATGCGTTATACGTGCGGGTCCTACCTTTGCTGCTACAAATAATGGACGTTAATTGAATCCTATCAGTTTCTCTCCGTAACACCCCTCGTAAAGCGAGAGTTTTTGACAAAGATACCACTAGTGCGTTGCGTAATTGTTTCGGGTTTCATGTCATACACTAATAATTCTTTTGAAATAGCTTGGTAACTATTACCAGGATAAAACACCACAGACAGACAAGCCATTCTAAAGATCCCATCGTGTCAATAGGGTTTTTGCAATTTTATAGATTGTGCTCTGGCTGTTTGGATTCCAGGCGACGGTATGCTCCGTCAGCTCGAATCGACTTTGAATTTGACTGCATAATGAGAAGGATTTCCTGCCGCGACTTTGATTCCTCTAGTGTAGTGCGATAGAGTTCCATTACAGTTTTGACTGAACATCTACTCTATCCTGGAGTACTAAACCTAGCATGGCTTCCAGTTCCGCTATCGCTTTGTGTGATTCTCCGATTTTCACGCCTAGTGAGAGTGAGGCCCGGCCAGGGAGTTAAATCGAAGTCAACTCACGAATAGTCTTGATTCCAAGGTCCTTTGCCGCCTTGAGATTGCTTCAAATATCCAGTTAACTTTCGCGGGTCTGGCATCTCATGCTGATGCACCTACATTCCCAAGTCATCGAGGAACACAGCCTCTTCTGGCTTGATTCCGTTCCTCCTACATGTCAGCAGGTAAATTTCGGGTTCGGGTTTGCTAAAAAGATCTCCGCATTTGATTCATTCTGAGAAGCCGGACAACTGACCGCATTCCCAACACGCTGCTTTCGCAGAAATCGTCAAAGAGACCTTTGAGTTGGTCAGAAACGGCTCCACGCGCGTTCCAGCCTAAAAATGACAGCTCAGATACAGGTATCTCAGCCATTAAATAATTGTTTGTCAAAGCTATGATTTTGTGCTTTCCCGCCGCTTTCGATTCCTTTCAGCCTTTGCCGTTGAGCAGGTATAAACCTTACCTCTGATTCTGTGAATAGCTTCCTG
This sequence comes from Amanita muscaria Koide BX008, assembly GCA_000827485.1. Lineage (NCBI taxonomy): Eukaryota > Fungi > Basidiomycota > Agaricomycetes > Agaricales > Amanitaceae > Amanita > Amanita muscaria. The sequence goes on from KN818225.1 coordinate 239,182, forward strand.
GATAATTGGATCGGTTCGCTGTGATTCGCGCATCATCCTGCCAAAGAGCTGGCCCAGTGTTAGACATCGAGTAAAAAGGATAACTCTCCATTACCTCTCTGCCATCGATCTGCAGTGATTTTGGCAGCGCCGGGCAATCTTCTTGGCCATAAGTCATAGCTCCAGGTCACCGTGTTCGAAATGGCACATACCTATGCCTTTTCGACGACAATATAGTGAAAACCTGACCAAAAATTTCCTGTCAATACAGAGCCGCAAAGTTCATTCGAATAGAGACCATTGGTTGCCGGCTTCAACGTCGGACAGCTCACGAGTAAAGGTTTCATAGAACTCTGAAAGTGGAATCTCTCCACGTTCAAACCTCTGCCAGGCACCTTGAGTGCCATGTCCCACACTGTATGATTAAACAGCATTAGTCCAGTGTTGAGTACCGCGTATATCTTACATCATGCAGTTGAGATAGTTTGGCGGTAATCCTTTTTCCTTCTCATAAGCGGCAAGCGCAACAAGGGGGCTTGCGAGCACAACTCCACCGATCTTCGTACGAGATCAACCTCGTCTATCCAGACAGTCAGCTAAACTCACATCGAATATGACCGCCTTGATTGATGACATGAGAGCGCAGTAAACATTGGATTCTTTCCCCACGGTAAGTAAGCCGTAGAACCGATATTACCATTTTTGATCAAACTAATTGAGTAAGCACAATCAGATCGATCGCTGACTTATTTTGGACTTTGTGAAATCCGACCAGAAGCCGTGCTGCATCGTAAGCCCAGACGGCAATCACAGCACTCTGACTTGTTCTGGTGAAGTTTTGTTGATACTGTGTTTGTACGTACTTTACTAAAACAAGGCTCAATGATGCGCAATTTCGCCGCAACACGTTATAGGGTATGTGAGTAGTACTCGTGGCTGGAAGAAATGTATGATTGAGATCTCACTATTGACACTGACTTTCGATCATTCGGAAGCGTCGGCCAACGTCTCAGACTTCTGAAATGCTAGCTTGGAAGGGGTAATCAAGTCTCGGAAGCCTCTGGGCGATCTCCTTGAACACATTGATAACCTTTCAGAGAAGGTCGTAATCGTACTATTCTTCCGCGGGGCTGCTGAAGAGGCGGCGTGCACGCGAAAGCGACGTCCTAGTGACTTGGTGGTGGCTGAAGCCTGGTACATGACGGGTAGCAGCCGATGCCGCGCACGTAGACTGAGGCGGTCCCCGGTGCTTACTTGCAACCGATCTCACAAGAGGGCGGCGAACCTTGCGCATTTCCCCCCCGACGGGTACCTTTACTGAATAATGTATTGCTTCTGGCCTCTGCGGCCGCCGCCGCCACCGCCATTAATTAGCCTAGCACCACGGAACTTCGCCACCTTTCATCAGCCAGGATCTTGCTTACACTTGGTCGATGAGATCATTCGCTCGCCGTGCACCGGACAACCGGGCACCAAAAAGAAACGTAATCTCGAGAACGTTTCGACCTTGAACAATTCCATCCTCATCGATCAATCAATGCTTCGATGTCACGTAGGTCCAGAAGAGAGGGCGGTCCCCATTCCTTTCTGTCGGGTCATAGGTCCCTAATGGGGGGATGGTAAATCCAGTGGTTGCGGGTCTTTCGGTTAAGTGAGAATCTGGCCTGTGATAGATCATTACCGACATACCGTTCATCTGCGTTTACTACCCCGATTACACCGACGATGTGTGTAAAATGACAGCGTTCACGACAACTCCGATACCTACCGCGTTATTGTTAAACTCTCCACCAGTCAACAGTCATCGTAGCTCGGTCTTGCCGAAGAGCTTATTTGATCTCGGCTGCCGATGTCGCGGCCTTTCCAAAGTTGGCGAGTTTTCGTTATCTGGACGTAATATGATCGTCCGAGATTAAATTTAAGGCTGCCTCGAGAGATAGATAGCGTGTGGAATGGTCTAATGATGCAGGTGACAGAATAGTGACGATGATGATTATCACAAACAATTCAGTAGTTAGATGCACGAGAGTGTTCTGTTCTTGGATTGTTTTTTCTTCGCGACAGCAAACGCTTGAGCAATGACTCTGGTCGTATCTTTTAGCGCCCAGCGCTCGCGGGACCGCAGCCAATAACGTAAATAAACTGTTACAGGTGGCTTGTCACTACTAAGCGCCCCATCATAGCCATTAATCATTGAGCACGATGTACAGTGGTCAATCCGGTCCACCCAGGCATCACCATTCACATGGATCACACGCTAGCGGCCATAGGACCACTGTTCAGCATCATCATCAACACCAGCAACCTGGAGCTCCACCTGGAGCAGATCCGCAAGTGTGGCATTGGTTTGCGGCAGTGGATACTGATCGATCTGGCTACATAACCGCGAACGAATTACAAACTGCCCTGATCAATGGCGAGTCCTGTGTATCTTTCACCCCGATAAGTAGACTCTGACACTTTCCGTATTGGCAGGCAATGGAACAAGTAAGGACCTGGACAATTAGCGCCCAGTAATATTCACCAAAACATTGTTGAATAGGATTCGACCTCGACACTGTAAAGATGCTGATGAAAATGTTTGTACGTAAAAACGAGCCGTTCATCGTTTATGCGATGAAAATAACAGTGTAATGCCCAGGATACGGATCACAATGGCACTATCGGATTCCAAGGTATTGTCAACCGCAACTGGCAACATTCGACGAGAAATTTCATGTTCACTGTTCCAAGAATTTACAGGGTTGTGGAAGTACATCGCTGATTGGCAGCAGGTCTTCTTGCGCTTCGACCGGGACCGGTCGGGCTCAATAGATGGCCGCGAATTGACGGAAGCTCTTCGAAGCTTTGGGTACAATCTCTCCCCGCCCCTTCTGACTCTGATCGAACAGAAATATGGTGAGGGTGGTGACAATTAGCTCAACGTGCTTTCTGATGACCAACAGCTTCGGGACCTACGTCGGGGTATGGGCCGCCTCCTGGGATTACTTTTGATCGGTTCGTCAGAGCTTGCGTTACCATAAAGACCCTCACGGACTCGTTCCAACGGTACCGAATAACTTGCTTCATATGTCTTGACTGGCGCTAAGCCTTATGCAGATTCGACACGGATAGAGATGGATGGATACAAATCAGTTATGAACAGTTCTTGACTGTAGGTTATTTCTCCTGATACACTGTAGCCTTTTGACAAAGGAAACATAGATGATACTGAGCACTCCGTGATCACACGATATCTACTTGTTGATTAGCTATGATATGAGTTGTAATGTATGTGGGTAAACTACCGGTTATGAAGAAGCGAACAACATTAGTGCAATTTCACGTGGAATCACCTTCCACGTCAACAACCTCACCCGCTTACTGTTAGCACACCATGATCTTGAATAGCGAGAAAACTATTCCATTGCCACCGGTTATTCCATATGACAAGCAGTCCGCGGAGGTAGCTGGAACTAAGCGTCCCGGCCAGACAGGTACGTTCCCTCAACACACCGTGATTGTTCAACTACATGAACTGGCCTAGCACATTATCGGAATGGTAAGAACGAGTTCTTCTCCTATATGTTTATGATCTCAAATGGTGTTCTCAGCTATCTTCGGTTCGCAGATAGAGGATGCGCCCAATTCGTTTAAAACCTTGGACGAAGTGTTCGATTCTGGCCTTAAAACAGGCCGTAACCAGCCCTTCCTAGGCCACCGACCAATTGTGTCAAAAAATCCATTGCGGTTTGCTAACGCATATGTGTGGGAGACCTATGGACAAATAGATGAGCGAAGGCGGCACATAGGTAGTGCACTCCATGCCATGTTCAGCAAAGGTGAGGTCGGTGGGGGCGAGTACGAGACCGTTGGAATATGGTCTCAGAATAGGCCGGGTGAGCGTCTTTTTCTTCCAAACAATTCGGCGTGCTTATGAGGAATCAGAATGGCAAATAGTCGACATTGCGCTTCAAACCTATCGGAAGGTTTCCGTTAGTTTATATGACACGCTGGGGAAAGATTCTGTCGGTGAGCGGCATAACTCTCACTTGATTTTCTATATTCATTGACTCGCAGAGTACATGTATGCGGTGTTTCGTCTCATCTTAACTACTGATGTTCACTACCAATAGCACCAACCACGCACATTTGACAGTTATATTCAGCACTTCTGACAAATTACCGACTCTTCTCAAGTTAGCAGACAAGACACCACAAGTGAAACTGCTTGTTTCTATGGATCCCCTGACACCTGAAGCAAAGACCGTCCTCGTAGAATGGGGACATACCCATGAAATTAGAGTGCTTGAGTTATCGGAGTGTACGTCCTTCCCTCGATTGACTTCAATAGGCTCTAAGATAGGCATATTCCAGTGGAAGCAATCGGGAAGGCTAATCCAATAGAACCCATCCCTGCTACTCCAGACCTTCTCGCCTGCATCTGTTATACCTCTGTATGTTCCTTCGTTGTCCCCTTTTGTACTACTCAGAGCGATTGAAGGGCACGACTGGTAACCCCAAAGGTAAGCTACCGTCATTTTTGAGAAGTCTAGTGACTCATGACCTAAAGGTGCCCTGTTGACGCACGGGAACTTTGCACTTTCTGTTCAGTCCAATCTTTATGGGCTTAACCTTACGGACGACGGTATCCTGCTGTCTTATCTCCCCTTGGCTCATATATACGAGGTACGTTTCTTTGCAGTTTTCTTCCTGGTGCGCCGCTAACGTTTTGACACGCAGCGTATCTGCGAGCTTTGTACTGTCGCTGTCGGAGCTAAAATTGGATATTTCACTGGAGATCCTCTGAGGTTGCTGGAAGACGCTCAGATTTTGCGACCACAGTTCTTCCCATCAGTACCCCGTGTTCTTAACCGGATTTACCAGGCTGCCATGGCAGGCGGAGACGTCCCTGGTTTACGGGGCACTATCTTTAGGAAAGCTGTGTCAGCCAAATTAGAGAAATTACGCAGAACCGGCGACCCTACGCATCCGTTGTGGGACAGACTGGTTTTTCGCAAGGTATATGACGCGTGCTGCCACACAATATCTTGTTCACGTTTGTAGATCCAAGCCGTGTTGGGAGGGCAAATAAAGCTTGTTGTCAGCGGCTCTGCGCCCATCAGTCGCGACGTTCTGGATTTCCTCAAGATTGCGTTTGGGTGCGAGGTCAATGAAGGTGAGTCAACGATTGGTTTTATCCCCCTTCTTATGCAAACTTTACAGGGTGAGAAATGACATTTTTTGAATTCGAATAACCAAATTAACATGCGTAAGCTATGGTATGACGGAAACTACTGCCGCCTGCCTGAAGACACTACCGTATGACCCAACCTGCAGTGGTTTTGTCGGCCCTCCCCAGCCCGTGAATGAAATCAAGCTTGTTGATGTCCCTTCAATGGGATACACGTCTGAGGACAAACCCAACCCTCGCGGAGAATTGTGCATTCGTGGTCCTAATTGTTTCTCTGGATATTACAAAGGTCACATTTACCCAGTTTTGGTGAAGTGCACAACTGAATTTCATTGAAGACGAAAAGAATACGAAGGAAACGATTGATGACGAAGGCTGGATGCATTCTGGCGACATTGCTGAACTCGACGCGTTTGGGCGAGTCAAAATCATTGATCGCATCAAGGTATATGGTCATGCAACCTTCTACAAGTCAATGTGTAACTGTTCGCGTTGCAGAATATCATGAAGCTTTCTCAAGGCGAATACGTTGCATTGGAGAAGATCGAGAATACATACAGCTCTGCGTCCATCATATCGCAAATTTACGTGCATGGCGACTCTTTACAATCATATCTTGTCGCCGTTATTGTTCTTGATCCGGTTCAACTGGCCAATATTGCCTCCACCGTCCTGAAACGGAAGATTGCAGCAGACCAACTGGAAGAACTTTCCACGGTTACTTCCGATCGACGTATCCAAGACGCGGTGCTATCAATCATGTCCAAGGAAGCTGAACGAAATGGACTCAAGGGGTGAGCCCAGTTTTCATGTCGTAAGCAAATACTGACTGAGACTTGGACTAGCTTTGAAACGGTCAAGCGTGTGCACCTCACTCTCCGACCGTTCACGATCGAGGAGGGAACGCTCACACCGACGCTGAAGATCAAGCGGAAGGACGCGTATAAGCTATATCAGACGGCGATTGACGGACTTTATAGAGAGGGGGAGCCGGTTCATAAGTAGGATAGTGAAAACATTGGATACTGTTGTGATCAAGTAGACAGGACGTGACGTAATTCAATTCAAGCTGTCTTGTCCTCAAGGCTACATTGAGGCTGCGCTCTGTGTTTCTTTTTTGCAATCATGCAGGAAAGGGAACCTCCGCCTGCGCCTCCTTCTGACAACGGTATGCTTCTTTTCCTTATTCACACCGACCAATGAACTGTCTTCTTAGAATCAGCTCCTTTGCTTCCCAACTCGGATCACCAAGCGCGGGATTCAAGTGCTTCCGACCCATTGAGCCCTCTGACAAAGATTCTACTTGTTCTCAGTCTCTTTCTCTTGCTGCTCTCTTCTGTAGCTCTCTTCCTCCAAACCTTTCGGGTTTCAACTGACTGGGAAATTGCAGGTCTTTGTCGGCTTGTTCGCTGGTACCCAACACAAGCTCAACTTGGAACGCGAGAAGCATGGTAACGGTGATGGTCCTAAGCCACCTACGATACCTACGGCGACTATCACTGCAACTGGAACCGAAATTGCCACTATAACGGCCACAGCGACGACCACTGCTGTTTCTGCGACGACCATAACATCTGTCACGACAGCTACGCTGACGGCTACGGTAACAACCACACAAGTTACAGGAACATCTACCGAGATTCCTGTTCCTACAAACTTGCCTCCCAACAAAGTGCGTTCGTGAGGGAACGTTACTCACAAAAAGCCCGAATAACCAACATTTTACAGGAGACTTGTAACACAGCACAATGCATCGTTCTCTCCGCCTCCATCCTGTCGTCATTGGATACGTCTCAAGACCCATGCGAAAACTTTTATGATTTTGCCAGTGAGTGAAAGTCGCTTTATGTCCTTTCTATCCTATAACCAGGTCAGATGGGGGTTGGCTCAAGTCACATCCATTGCCCGCCGACAAGGGTTCCTTTGGAAATTTCGAGGCTTTGTCGCAGCAGAACAAGCAACTAATACAGCAAATTCTCACGTCCACCTCGTCCCTTCAATCCATCGCACCTACACCAGAAGACCAGGAAATTCTGCGCAAATTGCGCGACTTCTATAGTTCGTGTCTTCAAGAAGATCAATTGAATGACATTGGTCCCATCCCTCTGGTTCACCTCGTGAAGACTATCAGGAAACTGTTTAGAGAGGAAAAAGATAAAGACCTTGAGCAACTCGGCGGCATGAAAGGCAATGGATTGACAGCAGCTGTTGCGTATCTGCATTCAAGAGGTACGGCACTTTCGAGATTACTCATCTTATTCTCATCATATCATGGGCAGGAATCCCTGCGCTGTTTTCCTTCGGCGTGGAAGGCGATGTTGGTGACGACCCAAACCACATGATTCTTTGGTTCAGTCAACCATCCTTAGGTCTTCCTTCTAAGGTCTGTATCCGTCAATAAATCTGGTTGAGAATGCCGCCGAATCGTCACATATAGGAGTATTACGAAGAAGATTCCGTCAGGGCAACATATGCTACCGTTGCTGAAAGATTACTTTTGACCCTGGCTGAAGAAGACCATAAACTTCAAGAGAGGGAGTTGACAAATCAAAATCCCACCGACAATGTCTGGCCTCCGTGGCCCTGGCCACCTTGGGACGATGACGATCATGATGACGATGGCAAGAAGCCCGGTAATTGGACTGAAAAAGCGCGTAAGCTGGCCAGAAATGTAGTCGAATTCGAGCGTAAGCTGGCCAGAGCTAGCTTAGATCTGTGAGATTTCCACATTTGTTTCAATTGCACGGCGACTGATTTTGTGCTGTAAGGGAGATTTTATACCAAGATCCCATCGCAACGTACAATCCTGTGCACATATCCAATCTCACCGATACCATCACCCAAATCGACTTTCCATCCTATTTCTCCACATTCGCACCCCGAAATTATCCCCAGAAAGTCATTTTAACATATCCTGCTTACTCTGCATCGCTCTCGGAGATCCTCCATGACACGCCGTCTGAAGTCGTAGAAGCATACCTCATCGTTTCGGCCGCGCTTAACCTGTCTCCATATCTAGGCATGGATACGGAAGCATGGAGAGCACAGAGGACTTTGCTTGAAGCATTGACAGGCATTAAGAAGGGAGCGGTTGGAGATCGCGGCGAATACTGTGTTGGGCAAGTTGAAGAACGACTAGGCTTTGCTGCTGGCCGCTATTTTGTCAACGAAACGTTCGGAGGCGAATCCAGAGAGAAAGGAACCAAAGTTATTCAAGGCAACTAAATTTATATGTTCATATAAAGCGTCGCTTACATTATGTGCAGACATCGTGACGGCTTTCAAGCATTCACTCCAGAAAGTGGACTGGATGGACAAGAAATCAGCGGACGCAGCTGCGGAGAAGGTTCGTTTTTCGCGTTTTTTTATCAACTGAACGATGGGGGTGCTTATGTTCGTCTATAGGCCACAGCGATCCGTATCAAAGTTGGCTTCCCGCTGTCCCCAGATACAAGGGATCCCAAGTCCATTGCTCGGTATTACCGACAGGTTCACATCGATGGATTTAACTTTTTCGAGAATGTGCTCCAGGCAGCGTACGTGAAGTGGCTATAGGAACATGAATACTAATCGATTGTAAACGGCCTACAGGGCAAGTGACGAATCAAAGAAGTGGCAGCAATTGGGGAAGGCCAGGGATCCTGAAGCCTGGGAGATGTACCCATCAATGGTTAACGCTTACTTCAATCCTCCTGCCAACGAGGTGAGTCTGCGATGACCGTGCTTGGTTTCTTCTTATCGTCTGCAGATCGTATTCCCAGCTGGTATACTTCAACCACCGTTCTTTGCACAAAATTGGTGTGTAGCAACCCTTAGTCCCAGATGCATAGCTGAAATCTCGTCCAACAGGCCATCATATATTTCTTATGGATCATTTGGTCACGTCGCTGCTCATGAATTGACCGTAAGAATGCACCTGGTTGCCGAATTCCTTTGCGTTGACGCAACCATTAGCATGCATTCGACTCTGCCGGAAGACTTTACAACCAGAAAGGAAAGCTCGAGGAGTGGTGGACAGAAGAAACAAGTAAAGGATTCAAGAAAAAGCAAGATTGTATTGTGAAGCAGTTCTCTGGTATGATCAGTTCCTTGAGCACTGTCCCTACGAATATAAATTTACCCTACATCAAGAGTACACAATTGATGACGGGAAAGGAGGAAAGATCCATGTAAACGTGCGTACACCTGAAACAGCTCCAAAGGCTCTCTTGCTAATCAAACGTTCCAGGGCAACTTGTACGTTTTGATTATCCTTTCCTTATAACTCCTGATGGTGAATGTTTCTTTACAGAACGTCCGGAGAGAACATTGGAGATACAGGCCTCATTCAATCTTTCCGTGCTTGGAATGCACAGTACAAGGAGTCACATAAAGCAGGAAACGAGTACCTACTTCCAGGCCTTAACTATACACGGTAAATCTCGTCTCCTTCCAGGGATGCCTGTGCTAATTGGTTCCAAGCGAGCAATTATTTTTCATTTCCTTTGCTCGTATTTGGGCAAGAAACATGAAGCCAGAGGCGGCGGTGAGTAGAATCTACGATGACTTGTTCTCTGTGTGACGTTTCCCAAGGTCCAACGAATTCGAACCGATCCTCACTCACCCACCCGCTATCGTGTAGACGGAACTGTTTTCAATATTCCAGAATTCGCAGATGCCTTCAAATGCCCGAAGAATGCCAAGGTTCTGCCCTGTGTACGATGTATAGTGAGATTGAACTGACGCATCGCCTCTAGTTAAACCCCCCTCAGGAGAAACGGTGTATATTTTGGTCATGAAAGATAGAAGCGTTGGTGGCATTATTTATGGAATTACTTTTACCCAGGTCGCGTTACTCTGAAGAATCTTTGATTTATCGCCTAGTGGTACGCGTTTTATAATACACCCTTTGTACTGGGAACATCATTGCCACCTGTTCTTTCAACCGCCTGGCGAATCGCTAATGCCAGTGCTTTGAATGCAGATTCGGCGCTTTCGAAGGCTAAGTGAATTGGGACATCGGCAACGACGCGGCGGCTTACCGATGATGGTCGTTTTCTCCTCGCAAAACGTCCACATGTAGCGTGCAACCTGAAGCGATGGCAAATGAGTAGAAGATGTGAGGTATCATCTCCGTTGACAAATCTCCAATTTTCTCTCGTTTTAAACCAAGATCTGTGACGCAATATGGACGGGAACAGATATCTATCACAGCTCGAGATAATGCCTTGTCAAACCTTTATTAGTGTCCTGCTGCATGAGAGATGAACGAACAGACCTCGTCCAGCGGTGCAAATCCTGTGCCATATCTGCGAATGCCTCTGACTTCACCGAGAGCTTGCTTGAACGCTGTACCCAGGGCGATTGCGCTATCTTGTGTACACAACAGTCGGCAACCAAGTTTGCGAGCAGATTAAGGGTACATATCTGCAGTGTGGTGGTCATCGATCCACAGATCCCCCGTGCATTTCATTATCAAAGACATGCCGCCGTGTTTCGCGAGGGCAGTGTACATCTATGAATTATCAGAACATGGAAAAATCAATTCAGATGACAGCTTACATGGTCTAGGAATCCAATGCCTGTTTCTACCTTGATATGTTGCTCGGAAGATGCACCAGGTGCACAGTCAAGGTTGATAGAAACCTCGATTTGAGTTTCGTTTGTCTTGCGAGAGATAGTGGCCTGTCTAGCGGCCATGATATGGTGGTTGCTGAGGCCCTGACCGTGAGTTCCCGAGTCCCGACGACGCGCCTATGTTGCTCAGGCTGACGACTCGTCGTCTTGCTGCCAGACCACGTATTTCACCGGCTGTCTTTACTAGACCCATCTTCAATCTTTTGCTGTGCAAGCCAGAGCAAGCCAACAAGAGTTCATCGCAACCAACGCTATTACTGACCCAGGACGACCTATTTCACCCGTTTTCCAAGTCACCTTTTCCTCCCGTCCGAGCTAGAGGAGAAGCGATACAAAACCTCGCACCATGTCCCGTCTGCGCCTCGTCCCATGAACATGACCATGCCCATACAAAGGCTCAACCACGTTTGGTAAAATTCGAATGTCCAGAGTGTGGATGGCCGACACATTGTTCAGAGGCACATTGGAAGGAAGATATCGAACATCAAAAATACTGCAGGCGGTTAAGAGAAGCTAATGAAGACGATCACGACCTCAGGAGTGGCAGGGAGCTGCACGAATTCAAATTACCTGGTGCGTACCACCAGCTCATGCCTCTCGCATCCGATAATTAATTGCTTTCCCCCCACTAACCAGAACCACAGGGCTACGAGGAAACTATTTCTTTTGCCAACTGGGACGTTTTTTGGTATACTCGCGGGTTTTCGTCCATGGACACTGAGCGTTCAAGGAGGCATGCTAGCAAACTCCTAACATACCCCGTCACCATTGGCGGTGCCCTCCATCAACATAGCCCACTCACCTCGAGTAACCAGCGCGTTACTCCCGAAGGCAGCCGTTCGCTAGCAGGTGTGTTAGGTAGCTGGCGTTGTTATCTCGTGTTCTAACACATTCCACACTCGCGTTAGCTCTCAGATCTACTTTACACGTTGAACCAGGAGCGCCAGAGACCGAAGAAGCTGCAGTAGGCAAACCCCAAGTTCGGATATTTATCTTGGGAGCTCGTGCCGAGTCTTCGTTGCCTCCCCATGTCTGGCAACAACTCTGCCTGCTTTTCCCTTCCACCCATTTCCACCTGTTCTTCATTGGCCCTCAGGTTTCCTTACCGAAACCTCCGGGAACAGTTCAAAACCCAATACCCGAAACTAAATCAGATCCCAAAGTCACCAGAACTTCCGATGCCCAAAATGAGCCATCTTACTTGCCAAATGTCTATCAACCACCCACCCCCGCGGCCATTGAGCGTCATAAGCGAACAAGGTCGTCCATCGAGCGTTACGGAGTGCCCTCCTACACGGTTCCCTATACACCTCAACTCACCATTACAGGCATGCAAGCGAATTACGCGGACGTACATGCCCAATTCCAACATACACTCGATCCGTACAGTGATCTTTACTTCATGTTCTCCCCTGGATTCGGCTTTCCTTCTTTAGAGTCCGTGGACGACAGCGGGCAGCCTTTGCTCCAGATTGCATCACCGACCGAGTGGGGTCCAGTGCTTCCGATGCTGCTCGCCAGCAAATGTAGTGTCTTCGTCACAGGTTTTTCCCCCGCTGACGTGGAGCGTGATGTTCGGTCCTTGTCACTTGCCCCTGGCGTTGCAGGCGAATTCGAGTGGGTCATCACGCCTGGTCCAAATACCTTTGGAAGTGAAAAATGGGAAATTGCTGATTTTGACCCTCGAGTGATGGTCAAGACCAATTGGGGGATATGGGCAATCAGAGGAAAAAGCCGGGATATACAACAGAAGGACAAAATATTCTCTCTGTTCTCTTAAGATAATAGGCCTTGAATATTCACTGTGAACTGGATACAAGTATACATAATCAATTGCTAATAGATCATAAATCAATAACATAGAACCCTCTTCCTTTATGCCTCGACTACGATCGTTTTCCCGCCGGTCAGGTTGCTGGGAGGGGGTAGATATAGCTGCAGTACGTTTTCAGATCTTTCATTCCTTGCTGGTACGAGATACAAAATCAACATACCCGAGGTTTGATGCCTCCAGCTGACGGCAGCCTCGTTGTGCCAGAAAGGTAACTATCGGCTTCAGCCGCTGCTCCTCGGCCCTCGCTATCGCACGGTTAAGAGATAACAGCAACAGTGAGGATACATGACTTACTTAATGCCCCAAACTATAAGAGATTGTCCACGTCGGCAATCACCCGCTGCAAAGACGCCTTCAACGTTGGTTGCATATTTCTATGGGAAAAGTCAACATAGCTACAGCAGGAGACAATGCGCCACTTACCTTTGGTGGAGTTTGAATATTCGATCTCGCATCTTGCTGTACGCCAAGTGCTTTAATAAGCTCGGACTCGGGACCCAAGAAGCCTAGAGCCAGTAGGACAATCTGTGCAGGGAAAAATCTCTCGGAAGCAGGCACTTCTTCCATTTTCCAGCGGCCGCCGCTGTCTTTGGTCCATTCGACACGGACTGCAAGGGCCTGAGACGATGTGCAAGAAATTCAGGCGAGACACTTACCGGTATTCAACCCTCTGAGATTCCCTTGCTCGTCAAGGACAAATTCCTTGGTTGATATAGAGTATTCACGCGGATCTTCATTTGCACTTTGAGTCAACGAAAAGTTCAGGGAAAGCAGAAAAGCATTACCATCGCCGAAATGAGCCGCCACCTCCGTGTGACCATAATCTGTACGGAAAATTCTGGAAAACAATCAATGAGATTGCAGTGAAGGCTGTGTTTCTATGCGCACCTAGGCCATTGGGGCCATGGGTTATCTCGACCGCGTGACGCAGGTGGCTTCGGCAGAAGCTCGAAATTCGTGACAGAGTTCGCGCCATGGCGCATTGCGGTACCGATACAATCATTGCCAGTGTCACCACCACCGATGACAATGACATCTTTTCCTTTCGCATTAATGTATGCGCCATCTTCGAGATCAGAATCAATGAGCGACTTGGTATTCAACTAAGGAACGAGAATCGCATCAGTTACACATGTCATCCTTAGACGCATTCATACCTGAAGATATTCCATGGCAAAGTGAATACCAGGTGCATTGCGACCCGGGATTTTGAGGTCGCGAGGCCATGTTGCTCCAGTGCAGATCACAACAGCATCATTTTCTGCCCTCAATTTGGCAGCGTCAACATCGACACCGACATGAGCATTGGAGATGAATGTCTTGGATAGATCAGCCGTGAGTTGAAGATGTACGATCGGAGATAGTACTTACAATTCCTTCAGCCGCCATAAGATCGACCCGTCTTTGTACGATGGACTTGTCCAGTTTCATACTATAGGCTATTAGACAAGTTTCATAGATCAAAACGAGCACGCACTTTGGAATACCGTACATCAAGAGACCTCCAAGGCGGTCGTTCCTGTCGTACACAGTCACCAGATGACCTGCTTTGTTGAGTTGATCGGCACAAGCCAGACCTGCGGGTCCTGCACCAATAACGGCAACTCTCTTTCCCGTACGGAATGTCGGAGGTGCCGGAACCATCCAACCCATTTCGAATCCCTATAATGTTATGTGAATGAAGGCGTTCGTAGGGTATGGTAACAAAGACTTACCTTGTCGATGATGGCACATTCAATACTCTTGATCCCAACGGGCTGCTCGTTGATACCCAGCACACACGCTCCTTCACATGGTGCCGGACATACTCGACCAGTGAATTCGGGGAAGTTGTTCGTCATCAGCAGCCTGTTGAGGGCGTCGCGCCATTGTCCCTTGAAAACGAGGTCGTTCCATTTGGGAATTATGTTGGATATGGGACAACCTAAGTCCGATTGACAAAAAGGTACACCGCAATCCATGCATCGTGCTGACTGATACTTTAATTCGCTTTCTGTCAACCGCGTAGATATCTCTTTCCAGTCCTTGACACGCTTTCGAGGAGGTCGATATGCTTCGCCTAGGCGCTTGTATTTCATAAAACCGCGTGTTTTGTCTAATTTGTGAAGCCTTTGTTTCGTCGCCGACTCATCGACCATCGAATCCTCGACGTCAGGGACCGCTGGCTCTTGACGAGACTTGGGCATTGTGACATTAACTGAAGGAATCGAAAGATTCCTGGGCAAGAGTATATCCTCAAGGCTTTCAGAAGCTAAGTCCACTTGACTGGCAGTACGAGAGGGCACGAGATCAATCACGTTGAGTCGCATCTTCTCTTCCTTTTCTCTTGCCGCCTGCTCTTCTAAAACTCGCTTATAATCCAGCGGCATCACACGAACGAAGAGAGGAAGCAAGTGATGGAAATCGTGCAGAACGCGGTCGGCGACTTCGGAGCCAGTATAGTGACGGTGGTCTTCGATTAGACTTCGCAATGCGGCAATTTCACGAGGATCAGTGACCATGCCTAATTCTACCATTTCCATGTTCACTCTGGAAGCGAACGTATGAGCCATGTCGAGGACATAGGCTATTCCACCGCTCATTCCTGCCGCGAAGTTTCGACCTGTGATTCCCAGAACTACAACTCGACCCCCGGTCATGTATTCACACCCATGATCACCACATCCTTCTACGACAGCGTTAGCGCCCGAGTTACGAACAGCAAACCGCTCGGCAGCGACACCACGGATGAAGGCTTCTCCGTATGTTGCACCGTAAAGACACACATTCCCGACAATGATGTTCTCTTCTGCCTTGAATTTGGAAGCTTTGGGAGGGTATACAATAAGTCGACCACCGGAAAGACCTTTTCCAACGTAGTCGTTCGCATCACCTTCAAGTTCGATTGTAATGCCTGGCGCAAGGAAAGCACCTAAAGACTGCCCGGCTGACCCTCTCATACGAATATGTATGGTATCTTTGGGTAGACCCTCTTCCCCATACTGTTTCGATACTCTGTAAGAGAGAGATGTACCCAAGGCACGATCGGTGTTTGTGACATCACATTCGATATGGACAGGCAGTCCTTTGGTGAGGGCAGGCTCAGATTCATCAATGAATTTGTTGTCCAGGCGAATATATAGCTTGTGATCTTGCGAGCGTACGCGGTATGTGGCAGCTCCAGGACGCATCTGCCAAGCTGGTTTCAATATTTGCGATAAGTCTAGGTGTGTAGTCTTTGGCGTGCGCAATTTCTCGTTCACTTTGAGCATATCTGCTCGACCAACCATTTCGTTAATGGTCCGGAACCCAAGTTTTGCCATATATCCCCGTAATTCCTCGGCCAGATAATAGAAGAAATTGATGACTTGTTCTGGCTGCCCAGCAAATTTCGCCCGAAGCTGGGGATCTTGCGTAGCGATACCAACCGGACACGTGTTCACTGCAAAGATTCATGAGCATTGTTCCCATCAGCGTATTGAAAACCTACAGTGGCATTTTCTCATCATGATACATCCCATGGCAATGAGGGGAGTGGTCGCGAATCCCCATTCTTCCGCTCCAAGGAGACATGCAATAGCGACATCTCTGCCAGTACGAAGTTGTCCATCAACTTGCACAGTTACCCGTCCGCGAAGATCATTCAGAACGAGGGTCTGGTGAGTTTCAGCGAGACCGAGTTCCCAAGGAAGACCTGCATTCTTGATACCAGTCCATCGAGAGGCACCAGTGCCGCCATCATGGCCAGATATTAAAATATGATCAGCTTTGGCTTTGGAGACACCACTTGCTACGATGCCAACCCCGACTTCGGATACAAGCTTGACAGAAACCCTGGATCGTGGATTGGCGCACTTAAGGTCGTATATAAGTTGCTTGAGGTCTTCAATCGAATATATGTCGTGATGCGGTGGAGGAGAAATGAGACCTACACCCGCCGTTGAATGACGCGTCCGAGCGATTGACGCGGAGACTTTATGACCTGGGAGTTCACCTCCTTCGCCCGGTTTTGCACCCTGCGCCATTTTGATCTGAAGCTCGTCCGCATCTGCTAGGTAATTGGAGGTAACGCCAAACCGGCCGGAAGCCACCTGCTTTATGGCGGATCTCATAGTATCGCCATTGCCCATAACCAGCGAGCGTTCGGCATCTTCGCCCCCCTCTCCGGTATTGGACTTACCCCCAAGACGATTCATAGCAATGGCAAGGGTTGAATGAGCTTCCATAGAAATGGACCCATATGACATGGCGCCGGTAACAAAACGGCGAACAATCACATTCCATGGTTCTACCTGTTCGACAGGAATTGCGGTAGCCGTTTCGTAACGGAACTCAAGGAGTCCTCTTAGATGCACGGCTTGGGCTTGTTGATCGGCGTTTTTGGCATAAACGCTATACGCTTCTTGGTTCTTCTCCCTGACAGCATCCTGAAGGTTGGCAATTCCTGTCGGGTCGTTGATATGCGCTTCACCGCCATCCCTCCAGTGATATTCGCCTGATTCAGGCATGCCTGGTGGTAATATGGTTTCCCTCGTGGGCCACCCGCGCTCGTGCAATTCAAACGCATCCATAGCAAGAAGTTCGAATGTTGCACCTTGGACACGGCTGGCACTGCCGATAAAACACTTCTCAACTACTTCGCTGTGAAGGCCCAAGATTTCAAATATCTGTGCGCCCTTGTACGACTGCAGAGTAGAGATTCCCATCTTAGACATGACTTTGAGCAAGCCATTGTCAATCGAATAACGATAATTGGTGATTAGCTCTGCGACAGATTTATCATTCTTCACGCTACCAAGGTAGAGATTGAGTACCTCCGTGGCTTAAGTTAAGCATAGAAATTCTTACAGGTTTTCGCGTTCCAGCTTGTGAATCGTCTCCATCATGAGCCAAGGACACACAGCGTCGGCGCCATAACCAACAAGAACGCATATATGGTGGACTTCTCTAGCTTCGCCAGTCTCGACCATAAGTGCCACCTTCGCTCTCTTCTTTTGCAACGTCAAGTGATGGTGCACACTACCGCATGCCGCAAGGGCTGAGAGAGGGATACGCCTGGGGCCAATTGCACGGTCGCTTAACACAACGACCTTTATCCCGTCTTCAATAGCTTGCGTTGCTTCGCTGCAAACACGTTCGAGGGCAAATCTATAGCCGGGGATTCCCTCTTCCTTTGGAAAAGTTATATCAATCGTACGTGACGGCCAGGTGTTGTACGCGTTCTTCAAGTTCTTCATTGCGTTCATTTCCTCAATAGACAATAAAGGAGATGAAAGAAGTATACGATGACACTGTTCTGGTTTCATTTCCAAAAGATTTCCTTCGGGACCAACATAGGCCTCGAGTGACATGACGATACTCTCGCGAATGGGGTCGATTGGAGGATTCGTAACTTGAGCGAAGAGTTGGCGGAAATAATCGTAGATGATACGAGGCTGCACTGCTAAGGCCGCGAGAGGAGCGTCATTGCCCATTGAACCCAATGCCTCTTTCGCGTCGGTAACCATCGGAAGCAGGAGAAGAATCAACTGTTCAACCGTGAATCCGAAGGCAAGAAGCTTTGGATCAGTGCTTAGTGAATAGTCGTCTAGAACGAGGTCGAGACTTATGTTGGCCCTCTTTACGCGCTTGATGATGTTCGGGACCTGAAGAACATGGGCTTCAATCCAAGAAGCAAAATTTTGTTTCGCTGCTGTTGTGCGTTTCAGTTCTTTATCGTCAACGATTCTCCCTTCAACTGTGTCGACAAGCAGCATACGACCTGGCTTGAGCCTTCCTTTATTGACAACGTTCTCCGGCGCAATGTATACGGCGCCAACTTCTGACGCGCAAACAATGATATCGTCGTCAGTAACGATGAAACGACATGGCCGAAGACCGTTCCGGTCCAGATTGGCGCCACAATAGCGGCCATCACTGAAGGTAAAAAGAGCAGGACCATCCCAAGGTTCTTGCAAGCAAGCAGCCCAGTTGTAGAACGCGCGTTTCTGGGGTTCCATGTTTTCGTTACCTTGCCATGCTTCCGGTATCATCATCATAACGGCTTCGGGAAGGGTAACAACTCCGTTGACAACCAACAGCTCCAAAACGTTGTCGAAAGCGGCGGAGTCAGACCCTCCCGTTTCGATGATAGGGTACAACAGGTCCAACTGTTCCCCAAAGTGCTTAGAAGACAGGACACCTTCACGTGCGCGCATCCAATTTTTGTTTCCACGCACGGTATTGATCTCACCTGGAGATTCATATCATTGACCTGAAAAGTTATCGAATGACAAGACTGACCATTATGTGCCGCTAATCTCATCGGTTGTGCACGATCCCAACTCGGGAACGTGTTAGTCGAGAATCGTGAGTGGACCAACGTGAAATGGGATTGGTAGAGTACATGGTTGAGATCATGATAGTAATTGTATACTTGTGTGGGGGTTAATTGCCCCTTGTAAACGATGTTTTTCGAGGACAGCGAACAAACGTAGAAACCCTTCGCTAACGTACTTTCGTACCAAGACCAAGTAGTTCAGTTGCATTGAAGTAATATAAAAATGAAAAACCACAAACATGCTGTGAGTTGCGTGTTTTCGAAGGACATAAAGTTGTCGTTCTAAATGCTTTGCATCGAATGTACCGCCTTGACTGACGCTACCATCACCGTAGTGGGTGCGAAGGACGACGAAAGGCTGGTATATTGCTGGTTCCTTGCTTCTCGCAGAAGGACCAAGTATGGTTCCATCAGTCGGTACTTCTCGCCACCCCAGGACACGCAAACCTAAATCAGCAGCAATCTTAGTGAACACTGCCTGATGGGCCTGCAGCTGAACGGGGTCGTTTGCTTTGAAGAAGGCGTTGCCTACTGCGTACTCGCCAGGTTCTGGAAGCACACAGCCAATATCCCTCTCGGCTTCTCGCTTTAGGAACAGGTGAGGAATAGCTGTCATGACTCCTGCACCATCGCCATCTCTGCTGTCAGCACCCACAGCGCCACGATGAGTCATGGCGCAGAGAAGTTGGCGAGCATCGGAAACGATTTTATGGCTTTGTTCGCCTTTTATGTGACATATGAAACCTACACCACAAGAGTCTTTCTCGTTTTCGTTGAGATACAAACCCTGGTTAGCAGGCAGAGAGCCCGACCAAGACAGGGGATCACGCTCGACTGCATGAAAACTGGCTATTTGTTCTTCGGAGACAGTTTCAGACACTAGAGGTAAATCATGCTGGGAAAAGAAGCTGCTGCTGGCCATCGGAAAGGAGAAGGAAGGGAGCCAAATGATGGTAGCAGTTTAGAAGGGCGGATTAAAGATAATCTAATGAAGAATCGATTGCCGTTTTCGGCCGACCTCCACCAATACATTTCGGACTTTTAATGATCACCCGCGGACCGCACTAGACCGCACCCTGGTACGATCCGATTTTCCGACCGCTAATACGGGCTATCCATGTAGCTGCTATAAGCTGTATCACAAGTCCGTCGCATAGCATTTAAGGTTCAAGATTATATGAAATCCTGTGGTGTACGATCATGTGGACAGAGGCCAGAGTCACTGCACTGGATGCCTTTGCAACTTACTGTACCCCAGAACAGTGAATCGCAAATATGCATAGTCACGAAAGTCATAGATAATATTATCGGTCCGTAATAGTTACTTGGATAATAGCCACTAGCCAGCCCCATCATGTAACGCACAACACACAGCAGCTTAGAATAGGTCAGGCCCGTTTTTCGCGGTTAACAAATGGAAGTAACCTTTGTGATGCCCATTGTACTGACGGACTGTCTCCCCTGACGCCATTTCCCACAGTCGAGCTGTATGATCAGATGATGCTAATGATATGGGTTAAAAAAATTCTCCAACTTTGTGGCACAGGAACCCTCAGGAACCTCACCAGTCACTACGTATGCCGAATCGGCACTGAACGCACAATCCCAGACCCAACGTTGGTGCCCGACAAGGACTTTATCATGCCTAAACTCAAAATTTGGCGAAATGGCCCATATCTTAACCGTCGTATCCGCCGAGCATGTCGCCAAATATCTGACAATCTATCAGCGCTTATTTACTCGGTATCCATTTAACGCCTTACCTCACATCGGGACTGAGTAAGCACCGTGTAAGGTACTTATTGTGAGCTTGAAAGCGCGTAACTGCTTGGAAACGCGGCAACCCCGAATTTTCATCGTTCATTCGCCATACATAGCATTGACCCTGCACTTGTTATCAAACCGACAGCGTCAATGATGAAAATTACCTTGTTGTTTCCTGCCACAAGGCAGGAGCCATCAGAGGCAATTGTCACGGAACGAATCGGGACGTCTCCTGCCGGCGTCTGGATACATATGAAGTAGTCATTAACAAAGCACCGCATGTAGCAAATTGCTCACAAGCTCGTGCGAACAGATATTGTCTGTAAGATCCCACTGTTTGATACTGCCAGCTTGATCGCACGATATGAGTTCCCCTTGATTGGGATGAATGCAGACATCGTTCACTAAGGAAAGTAACGTTAGCGGCTACCAGGAAGCATCCCCGAAAGCATAACCTGGCGATCCATTGTCATAAGTTCTATGTGGGTGTGTGTTTCTGTAGTGTTGCTGAATGACAATCATCCGCTACCACAAGATCCTGAGACTTACCGAAGGTCCCATATTCTAATTGTACCATCTTCGCTGCCCGTTACGAGCCATTTACCTTCACTGTGGAAAGACACAGAAGTTACATTCATCGTATGTCCTTCAAAGGTTGCAACCTGGGCGCTTTCCACTTGACAATTGCATAAAGAGCCCAGGAATACTTACGGGATCCGATGACGTTGAGTTAATCTCATAGATATTCACTTTTTTGTGAATGGCAGCTGCTAGCAGCCTCTTACTGAAGGATGAGATGCAGATAAATCTGCTTTGAATATTAAGAAGAAATGACTCCTCACTCTGGCGATATTGCTAATCTGTTTACTTGCTATTTGACATCAGTTGTTACAAGCTAATGTGATGTGAACCACGACCGCTCACACCAGACTCCCCAGTTCTCGTTAATGTGCGGGAACAAATGCCACTCCATGCTTCCCAGAAACGTATTTCGTGGTCGTACGAACCGGTAACAAGGACGACGGACATGTCATGGCGAGGCGGAGCAACTCTGCCAGGAATGGTTGCTGGCATAATGTGGTGAGTCGAGGCAATATCAACAAACAAAGCAACATGTTCAGCAACATGCTCTCTTTCGTCCCCTCATCATCATCACGCACGCGACACAATCAGAAGAATTGCTTAATGGTCCTAATTGCTCACTCCGCCCATCGAAGCTTCGCATCGAAATATACCCCTTCCAAGGATTTCTCCGAGGCGTTCAACATTCGCCAGTGTTATTCTCCAAACCTCAAGGCCTCATGGATCAAAGAACCCTGACACAATCGTCTGCCAAAGTAAGCCTGCATTACTCACGCTGTCTGTTCATAGCCAGAACAGATAATCTCTGTGAAGCTGCGCTTTCAGGCTGATCATTACATGTCGGTTGATGAACGCATGTCACTGATGCCATCCAGAAGCCTCTCATTTCGCCAATGCATGTCTATTTCCGATCTGACCTGATCAGCCGCGTAGCGAAGAGAAAAGGAAGGTCCAATTTTGGCTCTCATTTGGTCAGGTCTTTAATTCTGTAGGCGAGTGGCACTCATGCAATCGGGAAGCATTCCAGTATATAAGCTAGTATGTGCGAACGATTGCCACTTCACCGACCATTCACCGACCTGTCAACTTTTCAGGATGAATGCCTTTCCTGTAAGCAACTCCACCTCCCAACAGAATTTGGATGTTCAATGGCAACAACGTAGGAGGGTACTAAGGTGTTCTTCTGGGATGCAAAATCACAGCTTGTTTACGGCACGGTACAGTCGACAAGTCGAATGTCCGATGTTAGTAACCTATTTTGCTAAATGAACTGGCGCAATTTAATCCCTAAACAGGGCACTCAAGTTCTCGTGATTAAGGACGACAAAGGTACTATAGTAACACTGCCGTAAGTCTACCTGTGCTCTTCGACCGATATTACATTTTAAGGGTCTTTGCAGCGCTGCGGGAGTGACAAAGGTAGCTTAAAACCTCTCTACTACGGATGCATACGGACTCAACACGCACATCACACTTCACAAGAGACTATCCTACATACACATCGACTCGCATCATATAGACTTCTTTGGTTTCTGCATGTCTAACTTAATATTTGGGTAGTAATGCTAGATTGTATCGGTACGTTCTTATGATCAAGTAATTCATTTGTACCCCATAATCCTCGTGTCAGAGCTGCTCCCTATTGCTCCCTCGGGACCTTTTATTCCCATCATGTCATCAGTGATCATGATCTTCTGTAATGAGAGATCGCCCGGCGGACATAGATACAATGTTGCGGATGGTTTTGAATTGTTTCTTGAAAACGTCAGATGAGCTTGACATGCGCTGATTGAAAACTCGGACAATTGTAACTTTTGACACTAAGGATAGCAATGACGATCACTCAAAGACTTATTTAAATGTCCAGGGCGACGATTGAATCACCGAAATTCTCGCAAATAATAGACTAACTGACGGATAAGATTAGCTGAACTTCCTTCTTCCCAGATTTATTGAGTGGCGATTTTCCAGAAGGAATAGAATGACCAATTAATAGAAGGTTTAGTATATTAGTATGGGAAGATGTCACGAAGTCAGTATCAGGGATGTATCGATGAGCATCAAAATTTAGGTGCCCAAGCTATTCCATTAATGGAAACATCGTGGACTCAAGCGATTACATAATCGTAGAACGTCAGCGAACTTCTTGAAGAATCTCAGAGCTGATTGAGAGGCTTTCACTGTAAGACCTTTGCTTCATCTCAGAATGCTCAGGTGTAGCAGGAATGGTTGTCGTAAAGAGTTTGACGTTGGTTCCACTGAAAAGTGCATTCATCACCTAGGGAGTCCGGTAACGACGAACAAACTCTACGATCTGACAGTAAATCTCATCATACATTTCTGGTTTCAGGTTTTTCATGAAGGCCTCAAGTCATGGTCTTGCTGTGCAGACGTTAACAAGCCGGTCCTCAGCTTTGATGAATTTATGAGTATTGCGGTAAGATAGTTCCGTCATCAAATGATCTGCGAGATCGCTACAGTTATGTGTCCTAGGGTTGTACCGAAGTTGGTCAACATTCAGAAGATGCACCACGGCCAGAGGTGCAGAAACCTGCTGTCTCCACCAAAGTACCTGCGGTGGAGTTGAACAATCAAACAGAGATGTTCGGCGTTGCTCCTAAGCCCCACCAGACGCTGATCAAAGAATCTCCACCATCGCCTCCTGAACCCGAAGAGGAAGACGATCTCAGCACACCCGCGGTTCCCGGGGCGCCTTGCAAACGCAAGGGTTGTGGCGTCACTTTCGTTAGCGACGAAGTAAACAGGCAAGGGGATGGCGAAGGCACTGTTTGTGTATATCATCCAAAGCCAGTATGTTGCACCTTCGCGGAAGCACAGGGTCAAAGGTTCTGATAGGGGTGGTTCCAGCCAATCTTCCGGGAAGGAAGCAAGGTTTGAAATTCGAGCTATTGTAGGTCTCTAACTAATACCCGTAACTGATGGCGATTAGGGCTATCTTTGCTGCAAGCGTCGAGTTCTGGAATTTGAAGAATTTCTCAAGATCGAGGGTTGTAAGACTGGTCGCCATGTTTTTACATCTAAACCCAGAAATCCGGTGCGTGGCTCTCCTGACCAACCAAGTCCATCTTGTATTGGGATTTATATTTTGGTGTCTATTAGGTAGAAGAGATGACCAATTGCCGCATTGATCATTATCAAACCCCGAACGCAGTACATGTGTCTATCTTCGCGAAACAAGTAGATAAGGAACGCAGCACTGTCAAATTCGAGCAAGACACGGTACGTTTAATGGAAGCATGCATATATATATACAAACTGGCCCTGTACAGGTGATCATCGATTTGTTCCTTCCGGGCACGAAACGATTCCATCGCGCATTGAACCTATTTGGACCAGTGGACCCAGCAGGTTGTTCGTTTCAGGTTCTAAGTAGTAAAGTATACGATAACGCTTCCTTTTTTCGCCTTGGTGGTACTAATGCGGCTTTTAGGTAGAATTAAACCTTCAGAAGCAAGACACGCGAAGCTGGATCGTGTTAGAAAAACCTACCAGGGACTTGGGAAACATCAATCTTATTTTCGGTGTTGGTGGCAGGACTGGTACTGTTGGTGCAAAGCAGCTCGTCCTCGACAATGGAAATAAAGGAGGGATGTAAGGCATTAATAACTAAGAGTACTCTAAGATATCGAACTGAATCTATAAGGTCTACAATATGCCTGGTGTTTCGATGCGCTTGAACGTCTGAATGAGGTCTCCTTGGTGGAGATCATGAAAGTCAGAAAAGCTCAGACCACATTCGGATCCTTTGCGGACTTCTGTCACGTCCATTTTCAGGTGGCGAATAGTGTCAAAGCGTCCTGGACTTCGTGAGAAGACCATCACATCCTCACGTGGCAAACATACCTTCGTGTATCACAGTTCCATTCCTGACTACCCTGGCATGCAGGGCTTTTTCTACCACCCCGTTAATCACCCGACAACCAGCCACTTTCTTGGTCTCCTTTGCTTTAACTCGGATTTCAAATATTTGAAGAACGTTTGCTTCCCCTGTCACTGCTGTTTCAACCGAGACAGGCAGGAGGTTAATAACCCTTTGTCTGACGTCGTCCGTGAGTCTGTAAATAACAGCAGACGTGCATACAGGCACGTTACTGCGCGCCGCCAGCGTCTCCACGGCACGGGGGGCCGTCACGGAGAAACCCATTATCGTGCCTGCAAATTTCAGACTTTTGATCAAAAAAAACAGAAGACATCTAATTACCTCCCAGTGCCTTCGCCATCATCACATCAGCTTCAGAAATGTCACCTACGCCAGAGAAGACAACCTTCGCCGCAGCCTTGTCATTGCCGATCCCTTGAATAGCGCCCACAACGGCTTCTACGCTGCCACTGACATCGGCTTTAATAATTAATTTAAGTTCCTTCGGTTCTTCGTGACCCTCGTCTGCTGGGCCGCTTGTTTCCGCTAAAGATCGCTTATCTTTCTCCTGTCGCCTGCTTTTGTTGATGATATCAACGTCAGATAGCAAGGCATCCAGTTGTGCCTTCCGTTCTCGGTTTGTAACAGCTTTCTTCACATCGGCTTCATTGCCCTCTAATACTTCATCACCGGCACTCGGTAAAATCTTCCAACCGGAAACTGTCACAGCCATGCCAGGATATGCAGCTTTGGCAGCGATACCAGCGGCATCTTTCATAACCCTCACCTTGGCCTGACTTACGCCGCTAATTATATGTGAGCCAATTTTCAAGCGACCTCGAAGGACCAAGACAGTTGCTGTTGGCCTTTGGAGCTGTAAGAGTTACGGAGGTGAGATAATTGGCCCGACTCACCCAAGCCCTTTCAGGACATTTGATTCCAGGACATAGCCATGTGTAGAGCCATCGCGCTCCGCCCGCAAATCTTGCATTTCTGCCATGGCAGAAATGGTCTCTATAAGTTCTGGTAATCCGTCGCCCGTGAGGCCGGACACCGTCACGCAAGGTATATCTCCACCGAACGATTCAAGCTGCAAGCCTTCCATGAGCAACGCTTTCTGGACTCCCTCCTACCCAAAATCTAATCGTAACGTTGACCAGTATGCTGGTTTATGCTCACTATATCTATTCCTGGCTTGTCGACCTTGTTGATAGCAACGACGACTCCAACATTTCCTTCTTCTTTTTTGATGAGGTCGATGATCTCCCGTGTCTGAGGCATAACACCATCGTCTGCAGCAACAACGAGAACGATGATGTCCGTTACGTGAGCTCCACGAGCGCGCATCGCCGTGAAAGCGGCATGTCCTGGCGTGTCCAGGAAAGTGATGGAGGAGCAGGGATCGTTTCCCCCATTACATGGTACAGGAACTGAGAATGCACCAATGTGTTGTGTGATGCCACCGGCTTCTCCCTTTGCTACCGAGGCTGACCGCAGAGTGTCGAGTAGAGTTGTTTTTCCGTGATCAACGTGTCCCATTATCGCCACTACAGGCGGACGGGATGGAAGAGACGTGGGATTTGGATGAGGGGGCCTGCATAGGGATATTGAATATACCTCACAGCACACAACAGAAAATGGGACAAACAGGGCGCATATATCAAAAGCTGCTTCGTCACTAATGACGGGATTTCTTCCAAACTCCTCTGCGAAAAGGGCGGCGTAATCCGCGGTGAGGACTGCGGATTGTATTTGTTGGCTGCCATGCCCCATTGACAGTGCAATAATGATCTACGCACCATAGTCATGCGATGCATCATCACCTATTCCTGCCAGCCTCATCTGTTTTTGCAGGCGCTCTCCCCAAATGTGAAAAGGCGAAGTAGGAGGCTATTCGGATTGCTCACCTAATCTAACGTTTAGCAACCTAGCGAGATTGCCAACTGTGATCGTAGTGGGTATGTAAACGTCCACCCGTTGAGAAACTACATTCCGATGGCGCTTTACTTTCACTTTTTCCTGACGTGGGGGTGCCTCAGCTTTCCCTGTTTTTGATCTGCTGTCGTTCTTTTGTCCAATTGAATCAGATGATGATAGAAGCGATCCTCTTCCCTTGAACAGGTTTCGGTCTGTTCTTCGTGGTCGATCTCGTTCTTTGCGCGAAGCATTGTCAGTCAAGGAGTGCATTTCATGGTTTACATCGCCGGTATCCAGTGAATCATCAGAGGGTTGAGTCGTCTCCTCTAAAGGTCCGAATTGTGTAGGAAGGGAATTTTTTTCTGTCGTTGTCCATAAAGGCTTTGCCCATTTATTAACAGCGTCGGCATCAGGAGGCTTGCCTAAAAATCGAGGCCCTTCTCTATGTGATCCAGGACCAGACTGATGGGATGTCCATGACTTATTCTGACCACGGAGGAGATCCTTTTTTTGGTGCTGACTTGCCGTTTGTTTTACGCTAGACAGATTGTGTTCTCGGGAACGGGGTCTATTGTGACGGCTGCTTTCCTGCAACGACGTGTATGCCTGCGAATTTGACACTAACTCTTGTTTGCTGCCTGTGAGCTGTTGTGTTGGTGCATGCGGATGTACGTTGTCTGAGTTCAAGGACCAATTTCTAGGCTGTAAATATTGATGGGCTGAAAGGACATAATTGCTGAGAGATTGGTACCTTCAGCTTTGTTGCAGTTGCGACATGCCTCCTGTTGACACAAGCATAGCGAAGGATAGGCAGCACAACGGGGCGCCTATGCATGGCCCACGATGCGTTCAGTCGCGGAAGTGCTTCGAGTGATCCTCACACACACGTGATCTCCTATCGTCCATGATCAATGTTCTTGCCGCTCAACACGTCTCTGCGAACGTTCGCGACCTCTAGCAGGGCATACGCGCTTTCTCGTTTTACTAACCGTGCGACGGGCACATCTAGAAAACGCACCATTCCCTCAAAGCGTGCACCGGACTTGGAGCGGTCTCAGGACATACCATACGAAGAAGAAGCGTCCGAGGACGTCTCCAGACTATGGCATACAAGTCAACGCCCACCGTCAAGCGACCCAGAAGAAGGTCTGCGTACCTTACTCATGCATCACAAGACATTGGTTATTGAGAGGTGTGTACATATACTAACTATCTGAGACAATACCAATGTCATCTAGGCAAATCGAAATGTTAAATATTTTTGTCGGATTCGAGCAGTGCAACAAGTACACGATAAGAATGTCCGATATCTCATATCTATATGTGTATCTGAAACTGTTCAACTCATTACAGATAACGAAGCTGGAGAAACTGTCGGCTTCATAGCCGAAGAGTCAAGGAATTTTCTATCCATTATGTCGCGACAGGTGTTTGCTACCCACAGACCTTTCAGGGCAATTATTATGGACGCAGCAGGGTCACCAGTCCTTTGGGTAGGTGATTAATACGTCGCAGTTTCGTTAGGTCTTCTTGTAACAAGAACCCTGAACCCAGTTACGTCGACCGTTTGCATGGATTAATTCCAGAATGTACGTTCAACGATTACAGGATCTGAAGAGCTACACGGGTGAAGGGGAACCTATTCTTGACACATTTGGCGAAGTTCAGCAGATCTGGCATCCATGGAGGAGACGCTATGACGTATTTTTGCGGTTCGCAAGTCCAACATCTTGTGCCAATCGACTAACTAACGCCCTTGTGAAGCGAAGAGCCAAGACGTGTGCTATCTCTCGCTCACGAAACACAACCTGAACCGGCACCGGAGCTTACTTACACGCAGCTTGCCAAGGTAGACACTTGGCCCTTAGCCTGGCACTTCCCTTTGTACGACAACTCTGGGAGTGAGATTGCATTTATCAGCCGGGAATTTCGAGGTTTCGGCCGTGAGGTCAGTCGATTATGAACGCACGATGTAGAAAACGGCTCATAGTTCTACTCCACCAGATCTTTACTGACACTGGTACGGTTATTAAATCCCTGGAGCATGCAGTTTGAACATGTCAGGCCACCGTAGGTCAATACACGGTTAGTTTCGTCCCACAGGAGTCATATTCAGAAGTTGGCTACGACCCTAGTAAGCGAGCTCCGCCGCGAAATTTATCCATCGATGAGCGCGCAGTAGGTTACGGCCCGTAGCTCCCGTGCTGCATTACGGTTAACGTCTTTTTATAGATCGTACTTGCTCTTGCCGGTCCGTAGTCCAGACAAGCAATAAACGTGATCTTGATCACACATTACAGTCAATATTGATTTCGATTACTTCTCCCGTCACTCACGTGTAGGGGGGGTGCGTATTTTACAACTATGAACCCAAATCTTAAGCCTAATTGTGTTTCACAGTGGCGCACTTTTCCACGTTGGAAACTTGGAGTAAAATTGGTACACGAGCCTCATTTGGAGTGAGATTGTATTTTTAGGTTGTGAACGTGTGTTGTAGCACCGTGCCCTGTGGATGATCATAATCTCACATAGATTCACACCGAAATAACTCTGGGAGGACAATCCCTCTCAGGTAAGGTTTTAGTGGATTATATACTTAAGCTTAGATTATTGCGTGACTCTATGCGTGTCACGTGATTGTGACAGTGGGATGTATCTTCCTCCTCCTCAAGTCGCGTCGGGACGTTTCTCGTATGCCGACGCGTATTCAAACGTCATCGCGGCACACAGGCGCTCTCCGCTCTCATCAGCGTCCTCCATTGTTATCTTGGCTGCTCCGGATGTCGATGCACTGTGTGCTGCCCGAATGTTAGCTGATCTCTTGAGGCAAGACGATGTCATCTTTAGAATCAGGCCCGTCTCTGGTTTAGACGAGCTTGAGCGTGTGAGGGATGAGCTCAGGCTTATAACAGAGGTTCGTCCTAAGCTCCAAGCTTGACGCAAGTCGCCTTATGTTCGTCAGTTGCACTCCCTCTTCCTTATCAACATGGGTGGCGTCATGGACTTGCCCTCCTCTGATTGGTTTGGAGATTTTGACCCACATGTAACTGTGCATATAATCGATTCGGCCCGCCCTCTTAGTTTACCGAGTTTATTTGGTGCTGGAGAAAATGGGAACCGATTCATAGTTTGGGACGATGGAGGAGCGGAGAAACTAGAAGACGTGAAGAGGTCATGGGAGGCACTGCAAGCAAGTGTATTTGCTCGTTACCTTTGTTGTTATCCTGAACATTGTCTATCAAGTTTGAGCCAGAACCGGATTCTGATGAAGACTCTGATTCAGAAAGTCCCAGTGAGACGGAACAGGATGACGAGGAAGCCAGCGGCGACGAGGAAAGCAATGTAGGTCGAAAAAGGAAATCAAGCAGTGATAATGAATTAAGAAGCAACAAAAAACGTCGATTATCGTCCACAGATGGAACCCAAGCGGTAATTGAATGCATCATACGGCACCAGCTGTCTGACCATAGATTAGCCATCGACACACATGTCACAGGACGAACGTGAAGAGCATCTGCAACGGTTGGACAAGTACTACATGTCTGGTGCATACTATGGTCAAAGCGCATCAGGTACTATCTACATCCTAGCAACTGTTCTTGAACGCACTGACAACGATATACTCTGGTAAGTTGACCGTCAATTTTCTATCTCATTGCGATTGATTGCAATAGGCTCGCTATCCTCGCTCTTACATACCAATACATCACTTCTCGCATATCCCGCGAACGATACGAACAATATCACGAATTATACATTGACGAAGTATCGAGGCTGAACACACTTCCACAAAACAACAACACTCATTCTCTCATCTCGCTAAATCCTGATGATCTCAGCATCAGAGCTTCCGATGAACTACGTTTTACGTTACTCAGACATTGGACTCTATATGACGCTATGTATCATTCTAGTTATGTTGCAAGCAAGTTGGGCATTTGGAAAGAACGGGGCCGTAAGCGATTAACAGGATTGCTGGCAAAAATGGGGTGAGGTGCACTCAAGATTCTGGTCGTCTGAACTAAATCATCGTTACACCCAGCTTCTCCATACCTCAGACACAGCAGCCGTATGCCCACATGGACATAGACCTTAAGAGAATGTTAACCGATAAGCTCAATGATGTTGCTCCTGAGTATGGGCTTGTCGAGCTCTCATATCCATCGTTCATGCGCTGTTATGGTTATCGCACTCAGCCTATTTCTTCCGCAGATGCAGTCGAAGGAATCAGTGCCCTGCTAGACGTGGCTGGAGGCGTCCGAATGGAAATCGAATTTGAAGGCGCGCGCAACGGTGGAGAATGGTTTGGTCGAGGAAAAGTATGGGAAGGGGATAAGCAAGTGTCAAAAATGAAAAAAGACGACAATGAATCTCAGCGACCCACAGATGGAATAGCTGAAGATTCCGATCCTGCACAAGAGGAACAATGGTGGATACGAAATTTTTGGACTGCCTATGACGTCGTAAGCAAGTTAGTTTCCCAGACTGCATAAGAGAGACTCTTCTCATTTTATGCGATTTGTGTGTAGTGTGGATCAATTACAGGAAGCATTGAAGCTTTCCATGTCACTGCAGCGGGCGATTATAGGGGAGGGTACTTCTATCATTGACAAGCAAGATATCCGCACGATGAAGAATCACCGGGTTGTGGTAATTTCCCAAGGACCAAGACTAGACCTCTTCTCGCATCCCGGTGTCCTTTCACGACTAGCTTTATGGCTTGTTGATGCTCTGCGTGACCGAGTTCCCGGTACGAATGTCAGCACGAGGTCGAAGAAGGAGAGCCTGCCTTTCGTCGTTGCATGTCTGAACGAGAAGACACAGACCTACACTATTGTGGGAGTCATGGGTGCGCTTAATGTTGGTGAGGTACGAAAAAAGTAAGCAACGGTTCCCTCGATCCGCGCTTGGGAGGCAAAATGCTGATTCTGTCGTAACAGCGAGTTTGGTCTTGCGTTTCTTGACGCGAAAGAACGGTGCAATGCAAGAACGCGTCATGGGACTTTCGACACGAGTATCCTAGAGATCGATCAGGCCGACCTCAAAAAATTTCTAGAAACATTATGTGAAGGACCCGGTTTTTGATTATCCTTTGATGAATGGCATGTTTTGTACTTATCACCTGAATGTAACGCACTAGACAATAAAGTACACTGTAATACTGGTAGCTAAAGACAATGCTATGCTCGAGTGGAACCTTTTAAATGATACGAGTGTAGGGAGTCGGCTATGGATAACACCTGCAAGTGGGGGTACTGATACGGCCCTGAGTTGGTATCTCCTCACAGTAGGAGGATCTGATGAGATGGATTGCACTTGAAGTCGGCCGTATTATCAACGAACAGTCGTGCACTTGTACCTGTGTCCCTGACTCCTGTTTGATGTCCACATCCCCCGTGTCTGCGTATGTCAGTCGCGAAGGTTGTGAGAGCTGCCTCTTCCTCTTCGGTGACGTCCGCTTAGCGATTTGACGGGAAATTTGATCGGTAGCGGATCGTCTTGCATACGCGTAAAGCACCTCGATACGATGAGGGAAATTTCGTAACGGTGGAAAGATTTCTACAAGCTAAGGTCGCTGAAAGATATACCATGTCAAAAGCAAGATCATGTGGTCCCTACCTTTTCTCGAAAAATGGGCCATTTATCCTCCTGACATCGAAGCCGTGTATGCAAATCGAATACCTCTCGCACGAGTTTTCGGATTCTAACCTACATCACGCATATAGCACTGACAAGGACACTTTTGAAGATCAATTTACCCGGATAGCAGTACCAACCGCGGGGAAATCTGCAAGGTCCAACAGCTCGTTCAACTGACTAACAGTAAGTTGAGACAGTCGATCTACTCCAGCTCAATGAATTGGTTAGATCTAGTGCCTAGACGACTCACCTCTTGGCATAGTTGAACGCTGGTGATAATTGGCATGGCTAGTCGCCCTTTTGTAACCTGCTGGCGGCAATCTCGATGAGATTATCTATATCGGCTTCCGTGGGACTAGATTGCTGTATAAGTATCTAGACTAGCACCTCACCAGAACAACATGGCGAATCGATATGATTCTTATACCCGTGCACCGTCATCCCCCCCGTCGGAACACGCCGCGTCGTCTGAATCCTCGCCGTCGACCGCTTCTCCAGTCGCAGTAAACTCGTCTAGCATCCTCTCCGCACCATTATCAAATATCGACTATAACCGCATTCGCGGAGGAATGGAAGCTGACACTTCCGATTCAGATTCGATACCGGTGGTGCCCTGGAATATGCGTGCAGGAACGAAGAACGCGGGGGGCAATACGTTGGTGACTCAAAGTTACAAACTCGCAACGAGCACTCCGCACTTGACTCATGTAGAGTGGAGAAACCCTCGAAGCGAGCCCCATCGACAGAGGCGCATGCATAGGGGAAATGGGAAACGTTTGCATAAATCAGGCATGTGTGAGTCCGATGATGGCTCAATTCCTTCCTTGCCTTGACTCCCCTGTACAGCACGAGACTTCTTTCTTCTGATTGCACTATGTATCGGGCTAGCTTGTGCTCTGATCTGCCTCGCACGGCCGTTTATCACCTCAATTCTAGCATAACTTAGAACTCGCTGTAAGCACTCTACCGTGCCGTCAACTGAAATACTAACTGACATATATGTATTAGATAGCGTCTTTATCCACTGTATATTCGAACTTCCCCACCTCCCCATTTAAGCATAATGGCATTCCCATCTCCAGTTGGTTGCGTGAAGGCCACTTCACCCTTCCGCGGATCCAACTCATATCCATGGATGAACGTTTTGGCCGCCGTAGTCAGCAACTTGCTTGCAATGCCCTGCCTGCGGTGTGTCGACGCCACGAAAAGTCGTGGAATCCCCATTGGCGTCGGAAGATGTTCAGGATAGCAGAATATTCCCATTCCCGTGTCTACCGTCACAAGCGACGCAGCCTCTCCGATCGTCGTTGCTTCACTGGCCACAGCTGAGGTGGCGATGGCCATGGCAGATTTGATATGCTGCGCCACAACGCAGCCCACGATCTTCTCCCTGGAAGCACCAGACTTGGGTTGGTATGGAACGAGGAACAAGTATAGTTTGCATTCGCGTAGAACTTGTGGAGTTAGCGGTGGTGCAGATAATGCGAGATTAACAGTTTGTAATATCGTTGTAACCTGTTTCCATCCTTAGTGCATAATGATGAGAATGGAGTGGTTGGAATTGTTTTACCTTGGATCCTGTTCTTCCACCGACGTCAGCTCTGAAGCAGATTATCCTCCCTTTAACCCCGCTCTTCAGCCTAACTCCGGCCTCGATTTCCCTCACGTCCGCTTTTACTCTCTCTCGCTCTTCCTCGCGTCCCCATTCCATTCCTCGTTGAATTCTCGCACAATGCGTAGAATGGAGTGCTTCATCTTCTGGAACACCCTTCGTGTACGATAGCGAGCAAGATGGACACGTTCTTAGGACTGTGTTGTCCGTGCAGAAATGCAGTTGAATCAGACTCTTTTGCTGCTTTCCGTCTGGCTTCGGTTTGGGTGTTTTCGCTGAACGATGATTGTTGTCTGTCAATATACGCCGACGCTTCTGTGGCACCGGACTGGTATCATCAGACGATTGCGATCTCTTTTGTGAGGGCATGTTACGGCGACTGGTGTAGGTTCGCTGGATGTTCGAGGTAGACATAAAGATCAAGAGGGACGCGTCGCGTGCAGCTTGTTTATTAGCGCGTGATTGTCACGTGCTCTATATCTCATGTCGTCCAAAACATCTCATGTGGGTAGGCTTGTTGTCCTATTTCGTGAAACATGTTACCAAAGTTGTATCGTAGACTGATCCATTGGAGGCAAAAGGACGTGCGGAAGAGGCACGGTTTGCACACCAGAAGGTACTAGCGCTCAGTTTTACGGCAATCGAGATGACCTTATTTGCGATAGGAGCAGGAACAACTTGCTGCTATCAGGGACCAGCTGACAGCCAACAAGAGCGAACAAAAGCAAAGTGATGTGAACACAGATAAAGATTTTGAAGGTGGTTACGGTGGTCAAGAGGACCTTGAAGACCGATACGCAACCACTTGCGGGGAACATTAATACACGCCCTACTACCCATTATTATTAGTGTGTACAACCAACGTAACGAATGTGATACTAGCTTGCAGTCCAGTTTTCGAATTTAATAAGGATGCGAATACGAAATGTGTTATCAAAATTATCTCATAAAGTAATACAATGATCCAGCGCCGCATTAAGCGCCTGGACAAAGCGGAACGGGTGGTGCTGCGTTTGCGGCCACCCATGGGTCCAGATATGTGCATCCAGCTTTGGGGACGTAAAGACCGGCTTGATCTTGCGGGTTGTTCCAACCAGTACCCGCATTTATCGTTTGCGTCGGACTTGTGGCCGTGAATGTTGGAGGGGGCAATGTAGGAACTGCGCCATTTGGCACATATGCAGGCAGTTGATTGACGGGGCCTCCATTTGCAATATTTGCTGGTGGCCAAGGGTATTTGTCCGTGCTACCGGGTGGGACATTCCCAGCTCCAACGCCTCCAGTCTGCCACGATTGAAGGGGTGGTTGCCAAGGATAGGGGTTGCCGCATGTTCCATCAGCTTCTCGGGGATCTTGAGGCATCCAACCATTATCGAGTCCCAGCTTGTAAGACCATGCCGGGGCCTGGACTTTGCCAGTCGCGCTGGAGTTGCCAATCTTCCACGTCCAGAAAAAGTAGTTCTATATTACCTATCAGCTTTGAAGCAGAAGACAATCACGAGAAAGCCAAACCTGAAGGCCATCCATGCTAACCATTGCGAAGTTCTTGATATTTGCTTTCATGTCGGCGTTCCAGTTTTCCCAATCCATCCATGGAGCGCAATCGCCAACGGGCCCGTTAGCCCCATAAGTCCCTTCAAAACGGGTACCGATATTGACGCCATTCAAATACAAGCCGCAATCGTTGACGGCGTTGCTAAATTCGCCTGCAATAGTCACACCGAACGCACCCATAGATGCATTCACTTGTTGGCCCCAAATATTACAGGGCGTTTGTGCAAAGGTCGCTATCGGGGCGTTAGATTGAATGTCGCTGAAAGCTACATACGGGTGGGAATCGATTGCTATCCTGTCGCCATTGGGAATGAAGTTGATCCAGTTGACTCTGGACTCAAACCCGTCATGGACGGAAATGTACGGTCCCATTCCCGCACCAACTCCACTAGCCTTGCGGATAATATTGTATGCCTCAACATAGCTGTAGGCTGGTTAGCATGATCACATCATTTTGAGCATGACTCACAAGCTCCCTAGAACGCCATGACCCATAGTCTGTCCTGCAGGCTCATTGAGGATGCCGAACATGGTGACGACATCACGGTACTGGGGCTGAGAAACAAACTCGGCTATAATTCGGATGTAGTCCAGAGTTCGCTGAGCATTGGCGTAACCCATGGGACCGTTAAGGAAGCCAATGACGCCGAAGCGGCCAGAATGATTCCACCCATTCTGACTTCCGGGAACAGCATGAAGGTCGAGGTTAATGCGCAAACCATATTTGCGGGCCCATTTGATAGCCTTCAAAAAGTACCTACAAAATGAATTGTTGAAGCACAGAAGAAACAAGACAGCGCATATACTCACGTCCATGCGACTTTTGGGTAAAAAGGTTCCCCATCTCGCACCTCGATGGCCCAATAAGGCAGAGAAATGCGAACGTAGTTGAGTCCAGCCCCGGCGATCTGTGCAAAATCTTGCTCCGTCTGAAAATATGGAGATGAAGCCGGGTGACTTGTCTCGAGATTAAATATCTTACAATAAACGTTTTATAATGATTCTCCAATTGTTGAATCCCTCCATTCTGTGCCAAGTTGAGGCTGAGGGTCCATTCATCTATGGCCGGGTTATTTGTTGCGGCATACGGCTCGAAAAGAGCCGGGGTTCTGAACAGAAGTAGTAAAAAGGATGAAAAAAACGGCAGAACAAAGCGGATACGTACATAAACTATTGCGCCAATAGATGGACGATTAGCAAGAAGAGAGAGGAAGGGGTATTGCCTTACCGGTTCAGTGTTAAGCCAACCTCCAATATTAACGCTGCGCGGATGATAAGAATCCGGAGCTTAATGACAGAGGGTGAGAAACTTACCCTCGCATTCTCTCCACGCCATAATTGAAGGTCTCGTTTAACGCAGAAGTCCATGATTGTGCGCGTGCGCCATTGTTGAAAGGATCGTTTTCATCCCAGTACCAATATCCACCAAACTTATTATTATATGTAAAGGTGGTTCCGTCTTCCATGGTAACGGTGCTTCCATCACCTCCCGTAATTACCGCGTTCTTGGGAGGCGTGGACCCAGGTGTTGTAGCCGAGGAACCGCCGTCCGTTGAATTTTGATTTGAGCTAGCACTCTTCGGTTTAATGACGGCAAAATAAACGGGAATAACTATGGCAGCAATCAAGATGAGAAGGGCGATGATGAGAGCAGCCACTAAAAGGGCTCTGCGACGTGCTTTGGTACGTGGTGGGGCATAGGCAGCACGTTTCTCGTCGAGCAGACGTGATTGACCGACGGGTGACATGGGCATAACTCCAGACTCGCTGGCAAGAAAGGTATCACTTGGTTCGTCACGGTAGGTGGAATCAAAACCGCGAGCGGGATTAGAGGGATCGTTGAGGGCGTATACAGAAGAGGTATACTCTGAAGCAGTAGCAGGAGAGTTATTGGAAGAAGTAAAAGAGTCGCGGTGGCCTAGAAACCGAGGTGGGGGGACGGCGTGTGGGGAAGGAGCGTTGTAGAGGGAGGTTGAAGGAAGGTCATCGGTTGATAAAGGAAGGGGGTCGTAGACGGTAGACATTGTAGCAGAGACTGGGGGGAGCAGGTGAGTCTTATAGGCAGCAAAGAGAAACTGTCAAGAACAGACCCGAGACGACTTGGACAGAGATCAGGCGAAACGGAACAAAACATCTCTTTGCATTTGTTTGGCTACTGTCCATATCCGGTCCCTGTCCCCTGTCCCCCCATTCCCAAATAAAACTGTCCTGGTGATAGTCTAGCATTCCCCGACGCCAACGCCGCCGCAGCCACCGCCATCCGCTGCTGCTGCGAGATGTTCACTTGCGTCCTGATCTGCGGCACCGTCGGCGTTGCCGCTATTCCCATGCTAGCAGGCCTGGGTATTGTGTTTGACACAGGCACTTGTTGTGCCACTGTCGCCTGTTGCTGATGCGGCGACTGTTGCTGTGATTGCTGTTGCATTATTTGATTATTCTACCATACGCATCATTTTACATCGAGTCACACAGAAACAGGTTCAACATGCCTGCTGAGACAGTCTGGCCTGGATCACCTGCCGTCCAAGCTCTTCAACATGTCGCTTCCGGGCTAGTATTTCCTGTTGCTCCCTGGCGTCTCGTTCTGCCTTGAGACGTATCAATTCGGCAGGCGACAGTTTAGGCAATTTAGCATATTGTCCGTGCGTCTCGTGTATTCCGTTTGGCTTGCGTTGTGCTGCCAAGAAAATAAGTTCATCTTGTCGGGGAAATAATAGGCATGATCATTTTCACCGTTGGCTTTCTGAAGGGTCTCAATCCTCTTCTTGGCATACTTGCGAATCGTCTCTTGCATCAACATGTGTCGCCTACGTTTCCTTGGTTCTGGCCCCGTTGCTGAGAAACTAGTTGTCGGACTGGAGATACTGACGCTTGCCATTCTTTTCACTCCACGAGTATTGATCTGATTCTGGCTACTTGATGACTGCGGCGTTCCTTCTACGAGCGTTGCGTTGGGATCTTGTTGTCGAAGTTTCCACTCGGAGCCCCACTTCTCTCGCCAGCGATCCAGACAATCTCGCGCAGAGCGCTTATCAGTGGAGATAGTCACACGAGACGCGTTGAAGCATTCCGCGATAAGGTACCAATTATAGGGGTACTTGTCGATGCACGATTTCAGCAATGTATCGTCGCCCGCGGTCCATACATGATCGGATGTTCTCCTCCGTGTATCTTTCATCGCTGCTGCTTGCCAGAAGGCTGCAGCTGAATTGCTAGAACGATTCTCAAACAGTTCTAACATATGTGAGCAATCTATCGAATGATCGAAAGGGATTCATCACCAACCGTTCAGATTGGCATCTTCCGGAACCTTCACCGAAACGCCATCGTGGTCAGGTATGATCGGGGACTCCTCCACTGGTGCCCAGGAACCGTCATTCCATTTCTTGGATGGCTGCAGAGGTCCAAGTAACGTTGGCTTTGAACGCATAAACTGGCTTGCTGGGAAAAGCTTCGAGTATGTCGTATCCTCAGGTCTCTTGTTGGGGTCGTCCTTGTCATTCCGTTTGTCGGATTTTTTGCGTCCTTCTACAGCGCTCGGCACCCCTGTTGGTGCAACATCAAGCAACCCCAAAGGTTGAAAATCCGCGAAGATGATCGAAATGTCGGAAGGATAAGGAAAATGTTCGTCCTTTTCATTAATACTGTGCGATGCAAGAGACTCGTCAAGACACAAGTCTGCTAGATCGAGGAACAACTGTTGGTCGTCCGAATATGCCACACGTTCACGAATAGGTGCATAGATACTTGGCCTTGGGCTTAGCTTCGCTGGTCCGAGTGTTGCTCCTTCTTCTTGGGTCTGAGCATCTGGATTGAATCCCAACATGACATCCTGAGATGTCGCCTTGAGTGCTGCTTCGGGATGTTCATTCGGATTAGTAATGCT
The DNA here is from genome assembly GCA_000827485.1 of Amanita muscaria Koide BX008. NCBI lineage: Eukaryota > Fungi > Basidiomycota > Agaricomycetes > Agaricales > Amanitaceae > Amanita > Amanita muscaria. Next base: position 278,917 of record KN818225.1, read on the forward strand.
GCATTGTGACACGTCCAGCAGTAGTTCCAGGTCCCCCAAAGCGTGTTGGTCTTCCATTTCTTCTTTCTTCAGTTCACACACCATAGAAGAGTCGTCAGTAGGTCCGCTGTTCTCTGTCTCGAGAGCTTCTTCGAGAAGGGTTGAAGGTTGTAATGCATCAATGACTTCCCGGTCTTGTTCATCCTCGTCTTCCTCTTCAGAGCCATAGTCCAGACCCAACATGGATGCGTTGGAGTGCTCCCGGTGTTGATACTCGCTTGCTGGTACGGGCTCTTCTGCCACATCTTCAGAGGGATCTTTGGTCGCAGGCAAGGGACGTTTCCAACGAACTGCAACGCCCCGCGCAACCCTTTCACTCCAACTCTTGGCAGCATGCCACTCAAGTACTGACGTGGACAAGTTGTAGGCTAGCGCCATTTTCCATTTGCGTTCCTCTCGAAAATCGATGCGCATCCATTTCTAACAGAATATTAAGTAGAAATATTGAGCAGGTCTGGATACCACTTACCATTTCGTCCATCAAATAGTCCCAGTGTGATTTGACTAACCCGCCAACACCTCTCTGCTTCTTTGGCTGTCGAAAACTCCAAAGGCCAGCGTCTTTCAGCGACTCGATGCGGTCAACAGCACGGGATAGTCGCAATTCTGTCATGGCGACCTTAGATGGGTCAGTCAAAACAAGGCGAGATAGATAGCATACACTATACTCACCCCCCAATCGCGGGTACTGATACATTTAGTCGCTCGCGCCATCCTTTTCCACAAAGGGTTTGTGTTAATAGTTGCTGCCCACTTGTTCAGTCCCATTGGTACCCAGTCATCTTTGTTAACATCTCTTTTAGAATCATACTTATCCCTCTCCTTGTCACGTTTACGCTGTTTAGACTTGCTCTTACGGTGATACTCAGCGGGCAAGGATTTGAGCGGAGGAAGTGAATATTTTGGATGAGGGCCGCTGCGAAGGAGTGTCGACGGTGTAGGAGCTGATTCGTCGTCACCTAGATGTGTAGTTTCTGGTTCGAGCTTAAATGTATAATGATGCACCTCCGAGGGTGCTTCAGGAGCGTAAATGAAGATTGGTCTAGGCGTCTTGATCGGGAAATCATACTGGATCGGAGCTAGTTGGGGCCTCAAGAGCCGCTGTGGAGGGACAGAGTCCGGGAGGGCTTTCACGTTCGAGTCAGACTCAATATCCATTGCATCGTCTACCCTTTGCAGAAAAGCAATTGATTCCTGCTCGATCAAGGAGGCTGGGAGCTGAGCTAGCTCGGCACCACTGCTTCTAACAGGCGTTGAAACCTCTTCTTCTTCTATTCCGTCCTCGTCAACTGACATCTTGTCATCGTCACTGACACCTTCTGACAGCGGGACTTGTTGATCTATCAGGGAAGGTGAAAGGCTATCAGCACCCTTCGATTCGAATTTTTGGTCGTCCTCTTCCTCTTCCTCGTTTTCTATGTCCCCTTCGCCGTCAATAAAGTCATCCTCAAGTATGTTTATGACATCAGTTCCACTTTCAGCTGCTTTGTTGGGGACTCCGCTGCTTTCTTGAGATGGTGTTTTACGGTGATAGGAGCCGAACAAGTCGAGCTCGTCTTCAGATTCATCATCAAGAACGTGTCGCGGGTATGATTTTGATGGCGTAACACTTGAGCGAAAATCCTCTTTCCCAGGTTCCGTCGTTGGCGGGGTCTTCTCCTTTGCTACAGAAAGCATGTATGTCGCATCATGTACATGTGTGCTACTCCTTGCACGCGGCGTTGAAACAGTAGTAGCGTCGATTGCAAGTGGAGGTGAAGAAACTTGGCGTATTTCAGAGGTGAACAGCTCATTCTCACACAGATTAAGTATTGAGCCGTCATCTGGGCTTGGGTGTATTGTCAGCATAGCTGAAATGGGATGAGCGTTGCACATACTGTTCGGATATGTCAAAGCGCTGCAGAAAACTGTGTAGATCTTCTTCCTCGTGCTGATCAGCAAGAGCGAAGATTTGGCTGGCATTGTTTCGGCGACGCATTATAAAATACATCTCACGCAGGAGATCATTTCTACGGTCGGCAATGGACCTTAGGGTGTAGATCAGAGCAGATATAGAGCATTGGACAAGGAAGAGCGTACTTGAGCTGAGCAAGACGTTGCTGAAGCAGGTCATCGAGCGGGGGAAGGACCATGATGGTGAGTGGCAAAGGAACGTGAGACGGAGAGTACAGTATCATGTTACGCTCGCTCCACCTCCTTCGCCGTCTCCGTCCTCGTCCTCCCCTTTCTCGCTTTTCTCCCTGGTCAGACAACTTTGCGGGCACAAAGAACACCCGTATATTTATCCAGTCTGCAATTTATGCCGTTCTTATTGCTGGAACTCTCGAATATGCCCGTGTCTACCGAGCCCCGAGTGATGAACTGCACTACGCGTCTCCCCAGGACCTAAGCAGAGCGATCCAGGAGCTACGCAATGCATTCCCTGACGCTGTCATCACGGACCCAAATCTGCTTCTAGCGTACGGTTCATCTGAGAATTCATATCATCCATCATCCCCACACTCTGTCGTCGTAAGGTTATTTCTTCATTCATCAAGCGTGTTGCGTTGACATTCCTGCAGGTCCGGCCCACGAACACACAAGATGTCGTCCAGATTGTCAATATTTCACGCAAATTCAGATTGCCCGTTGTCTCGTACGGCGGCGCAACTAGCCTCGAAGGCCACTTTTCTGGGGTATCCAACTTGCTACTCGAAAAAAATCTACGATCTCTGATCTCTCCCAAGCATAATTCCGGAAGTATTTGTGTCGACATGTCCAAGATGAATCGTATTCTGGACATCAATGGTAACGGGATACCTCACTTTTCCATCTTCTAACTTCCTCACTGCGACCACAGAAGCCGACTCTGACCTAACTTGCCAGGCTGGGGCTCGATGGGAAGACGTTAATGAAACTCTTCGTACCAAAGGCATCCCACTGTTCTTTCCTGTATTTTTATCCATGTCCTGACTCCATGTCAACACTCCTGATTCTTCGTTGTTCAGCTAGATCCCGGTCCCGGAGCGGTACGAGGCCATAGGAATCCCTATTCTTCGCCTTTATTCACGTAACGGTTAGACTATTGGCGGCATGATTGGCACAGGGTGCAGCGGAAGTAAGTATAGACCCTTGACGGTGTTTAGTACATCTTCTTAGCTGCAAACAGCAAATGCAGTGCGTTATGGGACGGCTCGGGGCGAATGGTTCCTCAACTTGGTTCGTACACACGCCCTTGAAGGATTAGCCGGCTGCATCATACAATTCCACAGACTGTAGTCCTCCCTAATGGAGAAGTCGTCAAAACACGAAGGCGTGCCAGGAAATCTTCAGCAGGTTTTGATCTGACTAAATTATTTATTGGCGCAGAGGGTACTTTGGGTATTGTGACTGAAGGCAAGTTCCTGGCTCTTCCTCCATGCAAGTAGGATATTCCAGTAGTAATTGTCGTGAAAGTTACCTTGAAACTGGCGCCTCGGTTACCCACCCGGGTCGCACTGGCGCAATTTGCAACGGTCAAGGATGCTGTCAGTGCTGTACAAGAGATACTAAACTCCCCGCAAGGGCTGCATATCCGTACGTTCGGGCGCCCTAGGACAAACAAAAGAGTACTGAACCATTTCAGAGTGTATCGAACTGTTAGATGATCAGAGTGCGTCTTTGCAGTATACCATGTGTGCGATGCTCACGGCCTCTAGTGATGAGCGCAATCAACACGGCAGGCATTGTTGCCAGTCCTTATCCAGTCAAAGATACCCTGTTTTTCAAGATCCAAGGTGACCCAACGTCCACGAAGCTCACTGCGAAAACTGTCGAAGCTATCGTCAAAAAACATGCAAGCTCCAATTTTCGGTTCGCGGCCACGGACGAAGAAGCTAAAACACTGTGGCAAAACCGGAAGTTTGCACTCATGTCGGCATTACAGGCTCATCCAGGGACTCGTTGCTGGACCACTGATGTTTGGTAAGGCCTGATGATGTTGCCTCAAGGCTCATGCTCAATCGAAGTGGTAATTAGCGTACCAGTCTCCCGCCTTCCCCAGCTTGTCCAGGAGACAAAGCAAGATTTACAACAGTCGAGTCTACGAAATGTAATAGTTGGGCACGTAGGCGACGGCAATTTCCATGCTTTAATTCTGTTTTCTCCTGAAGAATTGGAAGCCACCACCAATGCCGTTCATCGATTGATTCAGCGTGCAATTGCACTCGATGGAACTTGTAAGAATGGCCATCCATTTGCAATCTTATCTGATATAACCCTACAAGGTACGGGGGAGCATGGCGTTGGTGTCGGCAAGAAAGAATACCTCCCACATGAGCTAGGTCATACTACAACAAATCTCATGTGGACAATCAAGAAAGCGATTGACCCATTGAGTATAATGAACCCAGGCAAGGTAAGATGATCCTTGTAAACATGGTTCTGCTATTCACTCTTCATAGCTATATCCCGACCCAAAATCAGAAGAGAGTCAAGCAGTATGAATATATGAATGCCCATGTACACTAGTAATAATCTAAAAGAGGCTTATACGATTGCATCTTGACCATTGCTTCCTTCACTTCCGTCTCGGCAAAAATGGCTGCTTCCTTTAGGACCATGACCTTCTTTTCCAACTCGTCTATAGCCATTGGTCGAAGAGAACCACCCTCCTCTACCATACCAATACTGTCATAACGCTTCAAGGTATTTCCCACTCGCGGCAAGAAGCCGCTCCTGTCCCACCCATTATCATTGAAAGAGAGAATAGCCCTCACGGCTGCCAAGTTGATATCACGGTGCAACTCTTCCAATTTTGATAATTGTACCTCCATCCAGCGGGCACGACGCTCCAAGGCCAAGGTGAGGGCGGCAACTTCGTCATCCTTGTTCTGTCCTTCGTCACCGGCATCATCGAGAAAGTCATCCCCTCTGAGCATGTCCCGCAAGACACCATCGAAAGATGAACTGTCATCCCACGTTGTACGGGGAAGCAGTCGTAGCAGATCTGATATTGTTTGTGTCAACGTCTCGAGGAGCTGTTGGAAGGAAGAAACGGCGTTGTCAATGGAGCCAGAAGGCATGTTGTTTGCAAACGAGCCTCCCCCAACGGACAGTGCAGACAAAGCATGCACCAAAGGGCCATATTCGAGAGGCATTTTTGCAGCTGGATTAACTTTGTTAAGATCGAAGAATGGGTGATTGTTCAGATCCAGCCAAGGATAGCAGAGGTCCAACTCGTCGAAGATCTCTTCCAATGGTGTTGGTGAATTGCGATCCAAATTTTGAGGGCGATGAGGTGCTATGTTAAGATTGACGGTGGATATGGGATGGACATCAAGAGGCGACGGCGCTGGCGGGGTAGTGTCTTCAGACGTTTGCTCCCCTTCCTTGGCTAATCTGACCAATTTCGTGTTCCCAACGGGTTTACTCTTCTTCGGCTTCTTCGACAGTAGCGGTGCTGGCTCTACGATTGGCACTGGCACCACCGAAGACTGTTGCGCTCTCGACGTGGATACCTGTCCTCCGCTTTTTTGAGTGGCGGCCATAACATCTAAGCGTTTGGCAACCTTCTGTCCATCAGGTCCTTTAGCCTTTTTACCATCCGATCTTGTAGCTGCCGGTGCAGCAGCCTTGGCCTTCTCCAGCTGGGCTTCGCGGGCAAGCGCAACCCTTTCGCCTTCTTTCTCCTTCTCTTTCTGCGCCTTTTCCTTTTCCAACCTCTGCTGCTCCTCCTTTAACGCTGTTAAACGCTCCTTTTCTTGCGCAGCCTTGGCTCTTTCCGCCGCCTTTAAAGTAGCCTTCTCTTGTGCAATCCTTTGTCTATCGGCCGCCCTTTCAGCGTCGATTGCCTTTTTGGCAGCCTTGCGTTCTGCTTTTTTTCGTGCCTTTAACCCTTGCTGACCTGAGGTTCCATCGCCAGAAAGGGATTGGTCGTCTGGTGTGTTGGCAGTTAAAGCAGGAAAATCAATAGTGGACAGTGTGTTTGGAGGATCTAGGCTGCTTTCAGGCACCTCTGCACATAGTGTCCGTTGCAAAAAAAGAAGAAAAAATGGCAATTCTGTGTCAGTTGATGGAAGCCTTGAATACCATACCAAGGGGAGGGAGATTACGTCGACTATTGGATTACTGTTTCGCAGTTCACCAAGCGGAAATCCATGAACGAAGAGCAGGGCAGACAGGCGCCATTGTAGACTGGACGGCTACTTCACAACCGAAAATGCACATTCCGCACTGAAGCACGGTATACTGACCTCCCTCCCCTTGAATGTCAAGCAGATACACTCACCATCAGACAAACTTCGTGTGTTTGAGAACTTGCGAGTTTCATTTAAACGAGTTGTCGAAATGCTTGCATTATGTGCCGGGGTCGACGGGAGAGCCAGGTTGGGTGGGTCACTGTACACAGCAAGACTATTGTCATGTGCACCAAGGCTGGCAGACATGACGGCAGGGTCATTGAACGGCAACCTGACTAAGTTATTCTGTTCGATTTCTGAAAAATGGTGAGCATACAGGTGAATTATGATCAATGAATACATACTCATATTGTGTGGCCCACCAACGACATTTGCACGATCGCGGCTTGATTGGATAAACTCGCGGAGTTGCGCTTCACTCAAACTTGCGTGACTCGTCTCAGGAGAATCGTACGATTGCAGGAGTGTCGGAGACTGAGACGAATGGACGCTGTGGAGTTGTGCAAGCTGTACATGAGGCGACCCCATAGCAGAGTTGGGGTGCGAGTAAGGATATTCTTGATGCGCAGACAGCGACCATGACTGGGAACCTTGATAAGAGTCGGCGGGACCACATGCGGATAGATTTTCATTGATATTTGCACTCGTAGTTAGAGATATGTGCAGAGGAGAGGGGGTATTTGCAGAACCCTGCCGGCCACGAGCAAATCCAAAGCGAGATACCTTCCGACCTATGTCATCTCCTGAAGGATTGTGTTGTGTAGGTGAGGATACGATAGCATCGTCAGAAAAATCAGAGAACGGATTGAAAGAGCCAATATAACTGGATGCGTTGCTTGATTGGCGTTCCATCGAAACCACAGCAGGCCTGTGAGCGCTCGTAGAGTCAAATGCTGGACTATCCTGATAGGCTGTGTAAGATAAACCTGTCGGCGCAAACGCTCCTGAATGCTGAGGAGGCACTGTTTGCAGAGGAAAGGACCCCATATAATTACTCTGGAAAGAAGTCGCCTCATCTTCAAAGTTGGACAAGTGATTCTCAAAATCTTTGCCACTATGTGCCAACTTCGGATCCAAGTTGAAACTGAATCCCACGCCATCTCCACCACTCAGCGTTTGCAATGTCCGGTCGATATCAGGGAAGGGGCTAGGATTCACGATTGAAGATGGTACAGCTTCCCGGCGCGCTTTAATGTCATCAATCAATGCTCGAGCTGCATTTGACATCTGATAAGTTGTTTGAGAAGATAATAACGGTGTCTGAGGCGATGCAGATTCAACACGTGGAGGTCTGCTAGGCATAGGAATGCCAGGAGGTGCAGACAGACCAGATGGGACCACCGCGAGACCTGGGGGAACGGCAGGTGTTGGCGGCATGGAGGACTCTAGGACTTCTGCAGGTGTTGAAGGCACAGCCGAAGAAGGTATATCTTGAGAGCTGGACCAATGATCAGAATCTGCTGTGGTAGAATGAGCAGGAGAATGTAGAATGTATGGCGAGTTTCTCTTTGTTCGCATAGTCTTAACGTCTGGTGGCGTTCCTGGACGGTGTGCTGACATGGCGCTTGCTGGCGTAGCAGGACGAGACGAAGAAGCCTGCGAAGGTGGCTTTGCCGTCGTACTAACAACTATCTTCTTGTCGGGAGCCTTTATGAACCGCGTCTCGCCAGTTGACACCTGCGCACTGGTGCTCCCACGGACATGACGTGCAGATCCACCACGCCGACCCTGGCGACTTGTTGCCGAAATACCAGAGCCTTGTGCGCCGGATGCCACCCCCTTCTGTGCCGCCCAAGAGGCACCACGGGGTAAACCCACTAAGGAACATAGTTAAGGTAAGGAACATGGAAGCGTAGGCCACCGCACTAACCATCATGTTCTTCAACTTTTTTACCAGTCCCCCTTGACCTTGTTTCGGTTTGCTTGATTGTATGCTTCCTGTATTATTGGACGATAAACATTCAGTTGCGCAGCAGGAAAAATAAACTGACAAGGTCGTTAAATCTTCCTTTGTGAAACAGTCTTTCTCGTCACCCCACTCGTGCAAGTTCATACAATTTTGGTCGTTGCAATTTACTCCGCGAAGAAATGCCATGCAATACTTGGTTGTGCCATAGCTGGCACGCATGACTTCTCTGCCACCACTAGGAGAAGCTGCGCCATCCACAGCAGCGATGGCACGTGCCGCATCTTCTCGACGGTGATATGTGATATAAAGTCCAACAATAGGTTCCCCGCCACCCGGGGAGGTCCTTTTCACGAGAAGAATCTTCGAGATTCTGCCATACTTGCCAAAATAATCTTCCGAGCGTAACGTGGGTATTAACTGCCAATTGATTGATAAAGAGAAATGATAAATCTATGAAACGGCATACTTCTTCTCGTGCGAATCGAGGACCGATTCCAATCACGTAAACAACGTTTCGTTGTACCACCCTGACATTGGCGAGATGGCGCCGACCTAACGCATCTAGCTCTTTGCGTTCGCGTTCTCTTTGCTTTTTCTGTTGCATGAGACGCTTGTGGCTATAAAGCGATTGAGAAAAGTTGGAGAACAAAACAGATAATGAAAAAACGCATACTCTTCCTTATTGATTGGTTTGAACTCTACCCCTTCATCGGTATAAATCCTCCTGCACGCTGGACAGCGCTTATTCAGATTTTCCTTGATGTGATGCCAGCAAAAACGACAGATCTTCGATAGTTATGGATAAATGTAAACCAACTGTGTATATGGAAAATCTACCTGATAGCCACACACACAGGGCTTGAAATTTAAATCAGAAATATCCATCTCTTCTAGACACAGCGGACATTCTGCATCGTCCTGATGAAATGATGAGTATGCATCCAATCTAAAGAAGACAGATCGCTCTATACAGCTTCATCGTCACTCCAGTACGCGTCTTGAACTCCAGCTAAAACATGAGATTTAGACTGAGGAACAGAGAACCCTGTATGCATAGCAGGGGCAGGAAGTGGATGGTGTGGATGGATGTGAGTGGTGGCCATTACTTAAGCGATACGAAGCTCGAAGGTGATGTACAAGGACAAGGCGTGAAACGCACAGGAGACAATGAGGCATTCTCACATTTGTTTGGTTACATTTGTTCCTCTCCTGATAAAGTCAGTCATATACCCTCCATCAACCATGGTAGAAGGAAATGCTGCAGAAGTGAAGCCAGTCTCCGCCAGCCCCGATGAACAGATTGTTACGCCTTGGAATGTACAAGGATCAGTGACAGAAGGGGGGAAACAGAATGCTATTGATTATGACAAACTTATAGATCAATTCGGTACTCGGAGAATTGACTCGACGATCTTGGAAAGATTCGAGAAGCTGACTGGCCGTAGACCTCATACTTTCCTTCGAAGAGGGATGTTCTTCTCTCACAGGTCAGCACCGCTATTTTTTGGCTACAAGTCTTTGCGCTCAGTTATTAGTCAGAGAATTCGATAAGATTTTAGATAGATACGAAAAGGGGCAACCCTTTTTCTTATACACAGGACGAGGACCAAGCAATAATATGCATCTGGGTCATATGGTTCCATTCATGCTCACCAAGTGGTCACCATTCGCTCCTTGAAATCCTAGTACTGACGACAAATAGGTGGTTACAAGACGTCTTCGATGTTCCACTTGTTATCCAGCTTACAGGTTGGTTTCGCGCCCTAGAACCTGAGGAACTGTCTCACACTACCTGACAGATGATGAAAAATTCATTTTCAAGCATGAATTGAAGGTGGAACAGACAAAGGCTTACGCCCGTCAAAACGCCCGTGATATCATCGCTTGTGGCTTTAAGTTAGAGAAGACATTCATTTTCAGTGACTTTGATTATGTTGGCGGTGCTTTCTACGAAAATGTATCCAAGATATCGAAGCAAATCACGTATAGCCAAGCGAAAGCAACATTTGGGTTTACAGATTCGTATGTTTGATTCGAGATAGATCGCGAGCTCATTTAACGCATGCGCCACAGAGATAACATTGGAAAAATCCATTTCGCTGCAATTCAAGCAGCGCCATCATTTTCAAACAGTTTCCCTCATATTTTTGGATCCCTCTCCAATATTCCTTGTTTGATTCCCTGCGCCATTGACCAGGACCCTTATTTCCGTCTCACCAGAGATGTCGCACAGAAACTTAAATATCCAAAACCTTCACTGCTCCACGCGAAATTCTTCCCGGCACTACAAGGGCCGCAGACTAAAATGAGCTCGAGTGACGTGACTAGCAGTATCTATATGAACGACAAGCCACCACAGATCAAGAACAAAATAAACAAGCATGGTTTTTCTGGAGGAAAAGAAACCGAGGAAGAACACCGCCGATTAGGTGGCGATACGGAAGTCGATGTTAGCTATCAGTACCTGACATTCTTCCTAGAAGACGACAAGGAGCTGGATCTGATTGGCCAAGTGAGCTGCCGATGCCTCTTTTCACGACTCCAAACTCATGTTTCGCAGGACTATAGAGCTGGCAAATTACTGACCGGACAACTTAAGGCAAAATGCATAGAGATTCTGCAGCGGTTTGTCGTTGAGTTTCAGGAGGTTTGTATAGCATATTATCTTTGAGCTTGTTCTAATGGTTGTCTGGTGATTGTCAAATAGCGCCGAGACACGATCACCGACGCCGATATCGACGCCTTCATGGACGCAAGCCGAAAGATTGACCCAACTGTGCAAAAAGCAAACAATGGTATAAACAGCGCGTAAAGACATCTAGGATAACCAAGTCTGCTGTAGTAGATAGCAACGGAGGCTTCATGTCGCAGCCAGTTTTCCAGCGTCTGTGATTTTATCACCCAGTCTTTTCGACCAATCAAACATTGGCACTGCTTCGCCCATGGTCCAGTTATCCAATGCATCGAGCACAGCCGTTCCCCAGTCGTAGTGCAGATGCTCAGCGAAGTCGGCGGGGCCGTCGACGAATGTGATAAGGCGAGTGTTCTCTGGTCGAATAAAACCATGATCTATTGCTGTGTTGATCAACTGGCGAAGAGGATTCCAGTAGCCGAGGACATTCGCAAGTATAACGGCTACAAATTGATGGAGGTAAAGAATGACTTCGAATTGTCGAGCTGCTTACGCTTGTTATGAATACCTATTTGGGTCCAGGTAGTCACTTCGAAAACCTGGGGACGGACTTGAGTGCTACACCAATAGTTATATGCCAGTAAGGGTACCAACCTCTTCAAAAGTGCCAAACCCGCCAGGGAGAGCTACAAAACCGTCGGAGCGTCTTGCCATCTCGACCTTACGATCATGCATAGAATTGACAACAATCTTGTACTTTGAGTGCATCGTCAACTCAAAAAATTGCAGACCCGACTTACTGTCGTCATCTATGACGGCTTCCGCTATCAGTAAGTACCATTGTTAGCCACCTGAATCAAACCCACCGCTACACGTTGCATGTCGTTCATTCCTTCTCTAACAGTCTTGTCCGAGGTGACCTTGTCTTTTTCTCCCCCTGAAGCCACCATGGCGTAAGGAATTATGCCTGTCACTTCCCCCCCTTCTTGCAGTACCGCAGCTGAGACCGCACCCATTATACCGTCGGTGCCGCCACCGTAGACAAGAGCGCGACTATCTTTGGCAATTGCGTGACCCAATGCTAAGCAGTTCAGGTTTGGACTTGACCATATTTCTGACTGTAGGGCACTTACACATTGCTGCGGTGAAAAATGCCCCTTCTGTACCAAGCGATGAGCCGCAATATACCGCTACCGACTTGCACTTAACAACAGTCATGAGGACAAAAGATACGCAAGAGGTGGTCTCGTGATCGTAGAGATGAACGAGTTACAAAAAATCGGCTAGGATTTTATTTCGAGGGATATCAGTAATTTACATAAGACTGTTCGCCGAGGAGTAAATTTGCCGGCCCACTCAACGCTTCTTCGTCGGCCGTTTGGGACGAGAAAAAGGTTTCGGGTCACCATCCTTGCCGCTGCCTGGGGCATCGAGGCTTTCTCCCTCCAAACGGAGTTCTGCTCGCAAATATGACTCGTCAAGTTCTCCTGGGTCAGACGTTTCAATTTTGCGTGATGCTATATATGTCAATGGTGAGGATGATAGGATTATGCTCCTTCCGGCCCTGAAGGTGGCGAGAGATCCGGACGAATACAGCATTCTATGCTTGATTGCTGAACTTCCGGGGCATGAATAAATAAAGCCTTCAAGGATCAGAGAGATTCCGCAAATTTGACTGGTCATCTTACAGATTTCGCGACGGGGAGGTGAGGTTAGAGAATGAGGCCAGGCGAGGAAAGCGTAACAGGGCTCTGCATGGGGTAACGCCTGCGGGACGCCTTCAATAGCAAGATCTTGGAAGGACGTGAGAGTTAGGAGCTCAGTTGCAGGTTCAAGTTGCTACAAACTAATATCAGCGTCATGACATGGGGCATGAAAAGCCGTTCACAATGACTACTATGGCACATCCTTCTCCCCGACTGAGGTTGACAAGGGCATCTTCGGCATCCTGAGACCACCTAAATCCGACACCGGTGGTGTTTAAATGGCTGTTGAGAGACATGGTACCTTGGTAGGAAATAGTGCTACTTTCAGCCTCTCTAATTTCCGCAAGTTCTTGTTCTCGTGGAGAGAGAGGCTTGGGAGCTGCATTATGACGTTTATGCGCTGCATAGGCCTCAGGTGTGATGTCCTTCTTCGACGTAGCGAACAACGAATCCGTGCAGGTTGAACCCAGGGCCTTCGTCAATGAACCTCTTGTAGATGCATATAGCATCTACCAAATGACTGACTAAGTGAGCAGGACATCTGTCGCAGATGGACTCTACCTTATCCTTGACTTTGGCGGATTCCGGGACATAGAAGATGGCTAACCATTGAGATGGGTAATGATCTAATCGCGCGAGGATATAGGCAGGAACATCATCCTGCAAGATCTCAGAGTCTTGAAGTTTTAGCAGGTCAACATCAAAATCGCCCTGAGCTGGCAATGACTGGTCATGGACGAGAGATTCTGAATGACGATGTATCAGTCGGGATATTGAGACGCGAGAGAAGCAAGGAGACCGTCTTTGATGGCTAGCTTTACGAAACGGGTTGTGTTCGAGTTCAATACGGACGAGAAATGAGCAGTGAGATCATCGGAGACGGTGATCCCGGACGATGCAGACATGACAATCAAGAACAGCCAGGTTTAGTTTTTGAGACGTGTTCGTCAAACTCTGGGTAATGTCCTTGTCTGGTGTTCCATACCAAGCTTACCGGGTCTGTCTTCGCTTTGTTTCCTCTTCATGTGCACTCATTAGCTTGTCCTTAGTCAAAGAGGCATTCACGCAATATATCTACCAACAGTCTCGCCACGGCCCTGGACGAGAAGTCCAAACCAACAGTAACACGCCAAAGCCATGACATCGAGACTGGTGATTTGGGGCTTGACAATGGTATAACCGGCTCGATTATTCATCCGCCCGTATCTACACCGCTGCGTGCAACATCGAGCGCCTCAATGGCCAGTTCCTCCAATTCGTCCACACAAACATCTGCCACCAGACCGAGGTCTACTGTTCGCCGAGTTCCATTGCGGAATTTGCATCCCTCATTGCCAACCTCCCCGCTTGCTCCCCGTTCTCCACTGCCGCCGCCCCATTCTCGCAGTCCCTCCGTAACCTCGACTCCGTCTCCTTCACCCGCTTCCAGATTGTTACCTGTGATTGACAAACCGTCTGACAACTCTTCGGAACACAATGCGCCCCGTTTGATGTCTTCCCCTTCATCCTCTAGAGCGGTCATTTCATCCACAGGACAGAACCATAGTCCGTCCCCAAATTCCATCGAGTTAGTCATCCAAGCTACTCCATCATATTCAGCAAGATCGAGCCATAGCACAAATGGTTCTGTAACCGTCTCAAAGCCTACGCACACCGCAGAAACTAGCAAATCTGCTCCGTTGATTCACCATGCATTAACTCCTTATAGACCCGGTTTTCAACCAAAGGGCGTCGTTCGCTCGGTGACTGACGATTTTGTTTCCTTCCGTCGCATCCACCGAAATGGAGAAGGACACCAAATGACCAAGAGAGTCGAAAGGACAAAACTTGAAAGACGGTTGGAGAAATTGATAACTTTACACTTTCTCCAACCTTCGCCCGTTAGAAATGGGATCAACGGAACCTCCAACGGAACCTCGCTCAACGCTAGAGATGCAGCAGAAAGGCAGGCGAGGCCAGATATCCGGAGATTCTCATCCACGTTCGATTTTGATTCTATCAAAAGCATGGATGCGGGCAGTATCTTTAAAAGCATGATAAGTGGGAAGACGAAAGATAGTATTCGAGGTACGCCTACTGTTAGATCATCGCCAGTGATCTATACTCAGCCTCGAACAGACGCGGAACAAAGAATAACGCCTTGGCAAGACGATTCAGCTGTTGACCGGTGTCCTCTGTGCAAGCAAGTATTGGCAGGTGCTTTAATACAATACACTTCTGACCATGTTCCACAGCGCCTCTTTCCACCCCTTGACGAACAGGAAACACCATTGCAGGTTATGTGGAAGAATTATTTGTTCTTTGCCACCGAAGCGGCCTCATCGACCGAGAAGTTGTTCATTACTATTTGTACTCAATCCTCAGTCTAGGGTAATAGAGGAGGTGGATGAAGGCGTTGATTATGGTGTAAGAAGAAGGAATGGCAAGTCTAACGAACATTCACGTGGCACAACTGTGTTAGATAGTGATGACGAGAAATTCTTGAAAGGTGTTCGGATTTGCAGGGACTGTCAACCTGTGCTCTTGTGCGTCGTTTGACATTATCAGTCATTTTCATGAGAATTTCGTTAGGCGCAGGAAGTTTTATCAAGAGTTATCTCTTGTACCTTCGTTCGTGCGATTCCACAAAGTAAGTAACTTGTCAATCGTGTTGCAGGTACTTCAACTTTGTGACAGGTATTGGTAGACTTGGAACAAGAGATCGAGGCAGCGTTGCCGCAGTTTCACGAGCTTATCCTGGGCTTGAGGTAATCGTTATGCGGTAACCAGTAAAGATGACTTACCGGAAGTTGTAGTCACAATGACACTCCTACGAAAGAAGCATCGGCGGCACGAAAGCGCCTCCTCGACGCTTTCAGCGAGTACGATGCTTTGTCGAAGCGGATATATCAACTGCCTTGTCCTAACGGACCCAAAAGCACACAACACCGAATCCAGACAGCGGTCCTTGCTCGCGCCAGTCTTTTCTTGCAAAAGAACATGTTTCCTCTCAAGGTGAGTTTAGGTTCCGTTGAATATTCTCAAATTAAATCCTTGTTTTACAGTCGCTACCGACAGAAACAATATCCACGGGTTTGAACAAGCCTGACTCATTCGAAGATGCAGCGACACAACGTGCAGAAGACTTTGAGTTGGCGGAAAGATTGCAGGCCTTGTTAGAACAAGAAGCCCTGCTTGAAACTTTCATACAGGAAGCAGAAGCCCGTCGTAAATTCGAAGATATTAAAACCCTGAAGTCTAATTTAGATGAGATTAGAGGGGAAATTGTGAAGATTAGCGGGTCAACAGTTGCCAAAGCGTCGCGAACGTGATAACCATTGCGCTTAGATGATCACACAGATAGTTAGACTTAGGTCAAAGTGTCTTCTGGGCAAACCAGGATATTTGCTAGCGTTTCACAACTCTACTTATCAGGCTGCGTCTAAACAATATTTAAGACAATTAATGGTATACTGCTACATTGTGGGTTAGGATGAGTAATAAATAGGTGTATGCAATCTATAAATGCGTATACACATTCATGGACCAAGCGAACTCATGAAATTCGCCATATCCAGGCTTTCGTATTCTTCCTCTGGCGGAAGAGCCTCGAGACCCTGCAGTAGATTCTTTTGACTCACAGGCCCAGACGTCTCTTTTGCGTTCTTTTTAGCTGCATTTGCAGTGTCGTCTTCCTCCGTTGTGTGCCGGAATAAGTCTAACACAAGATCGGTATCCATAGACGCAAGACCTGAGTTCTGCTGCGTTACAACTGAGTTTGCTATGTTTAGTTTGAATCTCTGTAGCCTGCGCCGTTTGAAGTAAGAAACGGGTAGAGCTCTAGAAAAAAAAAGCTCTTACCCCATGATTTTTTCTTCGAGGGTTCCCTTGGTAATGAGGCGGTAAACGTTAACGACTTTCTTCTGCCCAATACGGTGAGCACGGTCCATCGCTTGCAAATCCTTCATAGGGTTCCAATCGTGTTCGACAAAAATTACGGTATCTGCTCCGGTCAATGTCAAACCCAGTCCACCGACATGCGTCGTCAATAAGAGGCAGTCTATGCTTGGATCAGAGTTGAAAGTTTGGACGATGGCATGTCGCTTGCTAGCTTCAGTACTGCCATCCAAGCGCATATACGTGACTGAGGGCATAAGACGTTTGAAAAGGTCTATCTCGATGATGTCAAGCATCTGCTTCATTTGGCAGAAAATGAGGGCTCGATGCTGGGAGAAGACCCCGTTAGACTCAGGCACAGCATCAATCAATTCACTTTTCCCGGTATCGACCATCGTTGCAGAACAACCAATTCCACAATCTGTAAGCAGTTGTCTGTTTCACTTGTTAGTGAGAAGAAAGAACGAGCATAAATGCCAGCACCTTAGGGCTTGCAATTTTGGTGCGTGTTGTATATCATTCAAGCCGGTCGATGAGGCTCCAACCTTGGCAAGGGCATTGTCTATTGCATCCGTGTTGTTTTTGAGAACCAACGCTGGATGATTGCACAATTTCCGCAGGTATTGCAATGACTGGAAAATGTGCTGTTGATCTTGACCCGCTGAAGGCTTGACGGCTTGAATTGCACCTTCGGCGGCTTTACTTCTGGAGAAATCATCGTAAAGCTGTTTTTGCAGATCTGACAGTTCGCAGTAATAATCCTGAATGATTTTGGGCGGCAAGTCATTCAGGACATCCTCCTTCAAGCGTCGAAGGAGGAAGGGCAAAACTTGTTTGTGCAATGCTTCAAGCGCTAGTGCCGCTATTGAGGAAGCTTTATATCAGCAAGGACGACTAGCTAAATTGACAGTTCACCCACCAGCTTCGTTGTTCTTGGACTTCCCATCCCGGTTGGATAAGATTGGCTTGCCGAATCGGTCATTGAAAGAAGACTCTGTTCCCAGGAAACCAGGCATCAAGAAATCGAACAGGCTCCATAATTCAAGAACATTGTTCTGGATGGGCGTTCCCGAAAGTATGAGCCGGTGTTGTGCTCGAACGCACTTTACTGCTTTCGTGAGCTTCGTCTTGGCATTTTTTATGATATGGCCTTCATCAAGGATACAATAGAGCCAATTCATGTCATCTATATTTGAAATATCGTTACGGACAACCTCATAAGAAGTTATCACGACGTCATAAGATTTCAGCTTGCCCAGAAGGCGGACCCGTTCTCTGGAATTACCAGTGTAAAGGATGGGGCGAAGGTTGTCCGCGTACTTGAGTATCTCGTAGTACCAGTGGCCGGTCAAAGTTGGAGGACAAATTATTAGGGAGGGCATATGAATTGCATCAGGCTGTTTCGTCGCCTTGTATCTCTCGGCCCTTTCATGGTGCTTACTCGCTAGGATGCAGATAGACTGTAGTGTTTTCCCCAAACCCATATCTGCTTTGATGTAAATTATAGCGCGCTGATATGGCGGGCTGGCTTACCATCACAAAGAATTCCATGTAATTGATACTTGGCGAGGAAAGCAAGCCAATTGACGCCCTCCTGCTGATATTTGCGTAATTCTGCCTTGATATTGACGGGAATTTCGTACCGCTCAACCTTGCTACCATCCAGCAGTTGAGTCAAGAATTGCCTCTCTTGTTCACGGCGCTTGAGTAATTCTACAGGGAAACCGGGTGGGTCAGGTAGTCCGGCCTAGATCAGATCAGTGGAAGGCGCTTGAGAGCCACTCTAGCCACTTACTTCTAAAGGAACCATTTTTACCAGTGATGCAAAGGTATTCGTCGACAGTGAACGAATCTCCTCGTTTGAATCACTCATACGTCCGAGGATAGGGACAACCATGAATATCACGTAAGGTAATGCCTTGATATCAAGACTTTGCACGATATCTACAAAAATTAGCGATACAGGTTTCCTGCGTTGAACCTCAACACTCACGATAGATAAGCTCAGTTGCACCGAGCCTGTTTGTTAAAACCAACGGATCACCTAAGAGCGGTACAATGTCCTCGACTACGAATCTCATTGCTTCAGTCGTCATAACCTCACATATGGTTGCAAGGCACTTCGCAGCAGACTGTCGTATGATCGCAAAGCGACTCTGCAAAGCTAGCTTGATCATTGGGAATGTCTCCGCAAGTTTTGGCCACACCCCTGCATGAAACGTCGGAACCACGGCTTCCAGAACGCTGAAAGAGTCAATGACATCCTGGCCAAATTGCTTTTCGATGATCATGTCTGACTGACTTGAAGTATCTACGGCAAAGGTTAAAACAAGATGAGAACAAATAAAATCAAGTATCCAACCTGTCTGGAGTGTACTCAGAAGACCACCAGCCATAGATTGCCACATGGAAGGGACGACATGAAAAAGGCGCTGCCCAAATTTAGCTGACAGCTCTTGAAAAGCCTGTCGTGCACCTCTCCTGGAAAGGCCAGCTCTATTGGATTCATCGGATTTTAGTGAATTTGCCTTGTCCTTGTCTTTTCCATCTTCTTTTTCATTCCGTGGCGGAGAAGCATGATTTCGATAAGTAAGAATGATCTCCGTATACTTTCTCATGTATGCAAAGGTTGGTGTATGCTCATCGTCTTGGCAAAGGAAGGTACATAGATTCTTGACTATCTTATCTGGTGGTTGAGCAAGATTGTGGAGGATGCAGAAGTCGACAAAGGATGCTACCGCAGTGGCAGATCTCATTTGAAGATCAACATTTTCTTCGTTCTGCAGTTCCGATGCAGTGAGTTAAGTGGTCGAAAAGTTGGCCACAGAAGGTCTACCTTGACGCTATTCATGATTCCTTTCACTACAGGGCTGACCTTCTCTGGTGCGCTCCTAAACGCAATGAATGCAGCTGCAAAAGAGGCAGATATCCGTATATCATGCTGGCTTTTGATTTCCATATACCTTTCAATGTTTGCAACTATGCTGCCTCGCTTTTCGTTGATAACGGCCAGTTCCTTGCGTCTCGTCTTACCAAGACTGTCCTTTAACCTTGTATAGATTGGCCCCACGGCGGCTTGGGCAGTATCAATTGTAAAACACCCGAGCTTCGTCCCAGTGATGTCTATTTCAGTCCCGAGAGACGGGATGGCAGACAAGGGCAGTTTGCAGTCTAGAGAAAAAGAAAGGAGGAGACTAGTACATTCATTGTGAATTCGGCCGAGGGACAGTGCCATTTCATGGTAGGCTGCTGGAGGATTCCCCTGGAGCCATGCCAACATTTTGTTACTCAAGTCCTTCGCCAAGGAAGACTGCTCAACGAGGAGGGTAGACGAATCAGATTTCAGGTGATATTCCCTAGCCCACTCTTCGGACACGATGGCAGCCAAAAATTTCTGCAACATGCTGGTAGAGTCTATGTAATGCATGAGTATGGAGTAGAAAACATCTTCCATGACCTATAGGGATTGTGTTACAAAGGAAACTTTCAAGTCATTTATGCTTTTACTAACCTGAAGTGGCCCATGGATAATGAGATAAGCCAGTGCCGTTGCTGCTGCTATTCTTGCTTTGATGGTGACTTCCGCTGCTACTAAGGACAAATCCTGCGAAAGCATGTTCTTATCCACGTTATGACGCTCGGGGGGTGGTGCGTTGATGTCATTAGAGGCAGAAGGATTATAGAAATTGGTAGATGTGATCGGAACACCAATGGGTGTCATCATAATGCCGTACCAGTCGAGGACTAGTTGTTGGGTAACAACATTATCTAACCATCCAGGAGTCGAAGAGATGATTGATAGTGCCGTTCGCCAGGCGGAAAGGCTGGCAGCTCGGATATCGGGTCGTTCTTCCACTATAATGTTTTGAAAGAGGAGACGCAGAAAAGGAGACTGTATCCAGTCACGAGGAAGGGATGAGATGGCCATAAACGATTCCAGCGTATTGACCACTGCTAGGCGAACGTTCGCTATTGTATGGCGGAAAAATGGAAATAAGGTCTGCGCCAACGTTGAGAGGGGAAGGCTATGCACAGATGAGCAGAATATGATTATAGCTACTGCTTGACCTACGAAAAGCTCTCGCGTGCCAGCAAGTTGATGAATTCGTCGTACGTAACTAACTTCCCTGCGTTTCACTTTACTCAGTATTTGAACTGTCACTCAGAAAGCGGAACCTTACCCAAGAGATCCATCACGGCTCCGACACTTGAGCTTAGATCGTCCTTCATGTCACTCAAGCAATTCCATAGGACATTCAATACACGGTCCAGTGTCTCAGGTAGCTGATCAACAAGGTGTCCAGCAACGGGGATGAGACAAGAAGCGGCCACGGCGCGCACATCATCATCGCGATCGCCTAAGCTACAGGAAGTATAAATGACACGGAAATTATAAACGAATGAGATACCGACCCAAGAACCGCTGCTTCAACAACGTCCCGGAGAATGTCTTTGCCAGAGTGCGCGAAATCGTTCTCCCCTTGTATTACGATTTCCTTGTCGAACAAGTCGCTGCGGACTGCTACCTCGTACTTCAATCCGAGAAGCCCTGCATGTCTTACTTCCCATATATGCGCCTTTTCAGATCTAGATGTTGACTTCGTTCCAAGCGTTTTGGAGCGTAGGTTCGCAGGGATATCAAAATCTTGACGTATCATTTGTAAAAGAACATTGTGAACATGCAACAATGACCTCGTAGGCATATGGATCATCAAGGATGCCAGAGTCTGTGACACCGTCTCACGAACAGGAGCAACAACCTATGGAAAGCATTAGACCTTCTATTTCCAGGAATTGTTGAGGCGGACCTGATCAGAAACGAAATCTCCAAAACGGTCAAGGACAAAGACGCAAAGGAACTTGGCTGCCAAATCATTACACCACTTTTCGTGTGCAGCTTCATTACACTCCCAGGAAGCACGATCTATTCGACAGTCATAAGACGGCCCATATACGGTTAAGCGAGGGCATACCTTGCATGCCGCCATATCTTCCCTGTAATTTGAGCAACTCACGCAACGCTATGGCTGCTCCATGACGAATTTCCCAAGCAGCACTAAATAAATCAACTTCTAAAACCTTTACAACCCCATCCCAGATCCAAAAGCCAGGTTGCACATCCAATGCCTTCGCCTCTTTCGTGGCCTTCGGGGATACTGCACCACCCTTGGAAGGATCAATAATCACTTTTTCCGAAGCCGGTTCGTTACTTGAAGGGGAGGGACTGCCCATTCGAGAATGTGGGGATATGCTTTCTTCATTCATTACAAGACGCGCCCTTCGGAATAAAAAAAAGTTAACAAATACGAGACGACGTTAGTCAACTTACTTATGACCCTGTTGTCCCGTTGGTGCAGCGTTGTACTTCGCACCAGCGGTCTGCGGAGGAGGTGCAACAAACGCTGAGTTTCCAGGTTTTCTCTTTCTTTTCAGCCTGTTCCGTTCCCGGGCTGATAAAGCACCCATATCTACGTCTTGGTCCTGTAATTCAGTCGCAGGCGATGATCCAATAGGGGTTGTAGGAGTTGAACGTTCGATCTTTGTAGCTTTCGCTTGCGCTGAATCATTAAGGGCACCCTCGGATTTGACACCGCCATCCTCCATGTCTACATCAGGGTCAATTTCCGTGTCCACGGTGAGCTCCTTATCAAGGTCCATCTCCTCCGCGATATTGTCGAGAAACTCGAGCCCCAACCGTCCCATTGCCTCTCTTCGGGCCTTTTGCACTTCCGCAGAGCTCGATAAGATGCCAGAAGGTTTGGCAAACTCCTTCCCCGATGATGCAAGCAGCAACTTTCCTGATAAGATGAGCTCGCGAACAGAACATTTGGGAAAGTCCGATGGTGGCCGAACGGCGATCTCATGCGGGTCGGGAGGGACACTGGATGGCTTCCAAACTGGAACCAATGAAAAGATCTGGGACAAGGCTACAGAAGCGGCGGAACGACTTTCGAACGATTTTGAGTGAAGGTAAGGTAGGATCTAAGTTAGGGTAAAACATATTGCGATCACAACACAAAATGATTGACATACCCGTGCTACGACGGCCATTAACTCCGTCCAGGCCAAGTTGTCTACCAAAGAAACATGTTGGCGCGTGGACTTGACATCTTCATCAGTAATGGTAACATCTGATATCACGCTCTTGACGGCTAACTGGGCCAGTTGCTTGGCAGCTGTGTTCCTTACGGAGAGCGAGGAGCCCGTGTCCAAAAGAAGGAGGAGCCTGTCCAACCTGCTTGGATGGTAAACTCATTGAGAGCGGAGAAGGATCAGCCCAGGCACACCTCGAAGTCATACCGACCGGACCGGATTCCGGGACAGAGAGTGTTTGGATCTATTTACGGGGGGATCCTGTCTACCAGAGGCTCGCCCTTTTAAATCCTCTTTCACCTGCGCGTGACTCATCCCTGTGACAGTCGCGGATCGCCAGAATAGCTTAGCGCTGATTGGCTGCATCAGTACCTGCGTCCAAACTGGCAATTTTCCAATTCTACTAACCATGTCCGAATTCTGGTACCTTGAATATCTCCATCCTATACGATCTGAACTCGTATGTAAGATGCTGGTATCACTTTCTTTCAAATGTCTGAGCACATTTTTCATCAGTGTCCAACCCTTGGTTTCGTGTGCTCCATGATACTCTTGATGCTATCATTGCGACCCGCTGCACACAGCACTTGGAGGAACAACTACTTGACGCTATTAACTCATCTCATAAATCAATGGCATCCGCTTCCTCTCCAGCTGCACTGTATCAGTGGAGATGCCTGCACACAGACTCGTCTATCATAAGGTCGATTATGTCACTCAACAAAGCCGCACCATTGGAGGCGGTCTCGTCATTAGACACTGCAATAATCATATCTGGAGCCACTGGAATCAACAGACTGCAGCTAGTTCAAGATTTGATCCAGGAGATTCAAAACCGATATATACCAAGACCTCAATTCTCCGGCCAATTCAATTATCCCATCAGAGGCGCCATCCCTGTCGTCCAACCAGAGTCCGCGGCGCTCTCTATATCACGTCTCGACAGTCCTCCTTCATTGTTGACTTTTCAGTCCAGGTACTACCAAGAGCCGTTCATTGTCCCTGGCTACGCAAAAGACTGGCCAGCCATGCAGGAACATCCGTGGCGCTCCGCAGCTTATCTGCGCTCAATATCAGGCGCTGGGCGTGTTGTTCCTGTTGAGATTGGAGAAGATTACCGCTCAGATGACTGGTCTCAGAAGCTTGTTTCCTGGGACGATTTCCTTTCCACTCTTGACTTCGTTGACCAGCCCTGTTCCAATGGTACAAAGACCATGTACCTGGCGCAACATAATATTTTCATGCAGTTCCCGGTTCTCCATGCAGACATTATGGTTCCGGACTATGTTTATGCAGATTTATCCAATTCAAACCACGTCGCACCAGAGAATGATGAAGGACTAGTCACCAATGCTTGGCTAGGTCCTCGAGGAACGATTTCGCCAGCTCATACAGTATGTTGATGTACATGCCAAATTTTTCGACAAGCTGAGGTTTTTTCCAGGACCCCTACTATAACATGTATGGTATGTTACACCACTCGGGAGAAATACGGTCTTCACTGAGTGACCGGGTTATGATAGTACAATTGGTCGGTTGTAAGACCGTGTGGTTGGCTCCGCCTGATATAAGTTCATGGATGTATCCATGCACCCAGTTGGCACCTCCAGAGCCCGACTCCAAGCCAGAAATGAGTAACACAACCAGGGTAGATGTATTTGGGAAAAGAACCATCAATGAAAATCAGTTTCCTGACTTCTGGAAAGAGGTAGTGCCACGAGCCATGTCCTACACTTTGTCAGCTGGGGATCTGCTGTACATACCTGCTGGGTGGTGGCATAGCATGCGAAGCGAGGAAACGAGTATCTCTGTTTCGATGTGGTTCTGACTGCAATTGATGTGGTTAAAATTGTTTATTATGTTGTTGTAGTCGTCTAGCAAGCTTAGAGCACTCCTTCACATGTACATGTACTGCATCGGTTGACCTTGCAACTAATTGTCTCCATTCATGGCTGTCGATATTGACAGTTCTATCCTGTCTCCGTCCATTCATGACTCCTCCAATCTGGCTTTGTCTCTTATTCACATTACTGATGCACTGTGCCGCTCTCCCGACCATGGAGCCACGCTGATTTTTTCTAAATTGTCCATCTCAGATCTAAGTGCCAGTGCAGCGCATGCCCTCGCAAGTATTGGTGGTGGTGGAAAGGATGGCGAGCGTGTCATAGAGAGGTATTATTGCAAGCTCGTTTCTCATTGGGTCTAACGTTCTTTCTTAAGACTTGCAGTCGCCCACAATCGACTGTCTAGCTTACCAGCCGAGTTCGCACATTTGACCCACCTGAGGTATCTGAACCTCAAACATAACCAATTCACAGTATTTCCACCTATCGTGAGCGGACACTATTCGTGACTGTGCCTTGGTCCCTTAAAGCCATTAGTTGACAGCGCTGTCTGCTTTGGAAATCCTCGATATCAGTCACAACAAGATTACAAAACTACCTCTACAAGCCGGTCAGCTAGTCAATCTCAAAGTATGTCTTAACATCAGGCCAAGTCAGAGAACACCTGATTTCGCGTTTCTTGAAGATCTTCTGCTTGTCAAAGAATAAATTGACTACCATTCCATCATACATAGTGCAATTCAACAAACTAGAAGTATTCCAAATAGAACGTAACCCGCTAGAATGGCCACCGGACTTCATAATCGATGATGGGCGGAATATTGAGTCGGAACAGGGTATGAAAGAGTGGATTCAGAAATTGAAAAATTGGATGGAAATGAATCCAAAGGCACATCTGGACGATGAACCCAGCTATTTCAATGTAAAGCCAGAAGCGTACGTAGCCCATACCTTAACAGCATTGCCAGCTCAACATTGGTTACAGGCGTTGGCGGTATCCACCCCAGCAAGTTGACTCCCTCCCTCACGCACGCTCGCGTTCAGTCGATTCGTCCCTATCCTTCGCCTCTATTCCAGAGTCGATATCGGACCTACCGGACTTTGAACCGCAGCGGCCGCCGCCACTTCATCTAGGCATCCTCAGTCCCTATGCCGAAGAATCATCTTCAACAAAGTCTTTTGAGAGCTATGCAACCAGTCCAGCTGAAACGGAATCTTTTGACGAGCTCTCCTTCTCGCAATTGAGTCCAAATTACGGTTTCGATGCTCCTATTCAACACAACAGAAATGCATCATATGCCGGCCAAGAACAACACCCCCATCGCACGGAGGTGTTCGCTAAGATGAGTATGCCAGACCTTCGGTTAGCGAAGCTCGATTTTACAAAGACGGTACCTGTTCTGCCACAGACTCCGGACCAAACCTCTCTCTCAGATGATGCTCTGACATCCGATGACCGGAAGCAAGTGAAGCATCAAGCGCCGCCTTCCACGGATTCCGAATTCCCACTCCCTGGACAGCTTGACGATGAATACGAGGATACATCAAACTCTCGTGTTGTGTTCTCAATGACATCTCAGCGGAATTCTTACTTTCGGAGGCTGTCCGCTTTTCCTGCATCAGTGACCCTGCCACATTCACTGCTCTGCTTGGTGGACATCGCCCGAAGCATGCTATTTGCGGCGTGTCAGGTCTATCAAGCCCTAGACCATTACATCGTCCATGTCGTGGACGAGCGACTATCATCTGTACTTAGGAAAGTACTGGAACCTGCGAGTTCTGACATGTTCCAACTCATCGCCTCTTTGGAACGTTTCGACACATGGAGCCGCAAGATGCTTCCTCCGCCTGCAATATGTAGGGCTATCGTCGAATGTTGCAGAAATACAGCTGCAGCTTTCAACAAAGTGGTCAGAGTGCTGGCCCTGCAGCTGCAAGTCCTTACGGCCTGTGATGACGTTAGATACTCGCGCTTACTTTTGGTCGAATTGTTCGCAGCAACTGCTGAAATTACGTGCGCTTGGAAGAATATGGGACCTGAAATACCACATCTCAAGACGCTACTGCGCACGCATCGATTGGTAGGCCAAGGGATGCTTTCAAGTCTAGAAACCAAATCTAAATCCGTGATGGACCTTTCTTTTCCTATACCTCGCCACCAACCCAACACCTCCACTTCACATGGTTCAGCAACTGTAAGCCGGGCTCGCACCGTCAGGAGGCATGCAGGGTCCTTCAGTTCGAAGGACGTTGAAATTGGTAAACAACTGCCTTCTTATGATGACGCGCCGTATGGAAGTAGCACGTCGTCAGTGTCAGCCCGTACCCAGCTTCGTACACCAAGACGTCAGACAACTACACCTGCTGTTTTCCCATCATCTCAGAGTAGTTCGCATTTCCCTTCTAATCCTGTGACTGGTGTTCGTTCGACATCCCGCGGCACAGATGTCTTTGACCAGGACCATACGAGACGGCACTCTCATTCCTCCACGCAATTACCGCCTGCTTCATCACCACCCTCAGTCCCCACCAAAGTACCCGCTTTGCTTGAATTGCCTTCAAGTTCTAAGGTTCAGATAGACAACGAAGCATTACAGGCGGTCAAATTAGCTGTCGACGTTGCCCCAAGGGTTTGGGATATGATTGAAACCTTCCTACAGGACGTATTGTCAACCAAAGTAGAGATCCGTAACGGGTTAGATAATGCTCGGCTCCTGACGAGAAGACTTGCAGACATGATAGTGGATCTGCACGAAAACAACGATCTTGGTGATAAGAAATCATTGCTAGAAGACGCACGGTTGTTTTTGAAAGTGACGTTCGAACGCAATATGCACCATATCATCTAACTGATTCACGACACAGGCGGTTGTTCAATTGTCTAATGCAGTCAGGACCCACAAAGAAACACGAAATGTGCCAGTTGCTTTGCGCAATAGCATGATAAAACTGACAAATGCAACAGAAGAGTTCGCCATCCTCCTGCACGTGTCGTCCTTTTCACCGTCAACTCCGAAAACAATATCACCGGTAGTGCTTATGCAGCAAAGCGATAATCAACTTGAATCCAGCCTGTCGCGAAGCAAGAGCGCTCGAGGCGTGCCTACTGTCAAGATTCCCATGATGGAGCTTCCTGCAGGTCCGCGAAGCGCCCTACCCAGCCAGACATTTAAGATACCGACTCTGCAACGCATTCGGGGCGGAGACGTTATATAACCAAAGCCCATTATTAGATCTTTGCTTGTTTCTTTCACTTCGGTTGCCGAGGCGGATCTGAATGTACAGTAAATAAATTGGCTCTAATGACACTGATATGACAGGAATTTGTAATCATACAACATCGCGGATTGTAGCTAAGTAATGCACAACACCCAGCTACTTCAATCATGGGGAGCGGCTTTAAGCCCCTGCCAGTCATATCATTACCCACATTTCCACATCCTATCACAGCTTTATCATTTGATCCTGTCTCGGATACTCTTTGGGCTGGTTCCAGTACAGGGCAGGTCACTGCATTACATGGCTCCCAAGGGATGCGCGGTGTTTCATTCCCCGTCGGTGGAGATCTTGGCGTAAGCAAGATATCTGCTGGGGACAACTATGTAAGGGCTTGCGGTTTTGCGAGCAATGGGATTGGTTCCTGGGCAAAAGGAGGCATGAATAAATGGTTCTACCGGTATGGCCAACGTAAAATCACTCTGCAAAGAATCTCATTCTGTAGCTCTTCTGTGAATATCAATACGTTTACAGACACAACGGGCGCTTCTCATCAAATTGCAGTGTCGGATGTAAGCTCACAGCTGCTTTTCTTGAACTCGATGACCGGCAACGTTGTCCGAGAGGTGGTGACGCCGTCGTTAGTTACCCACTTGCAATTTTCCCGCACGGCTCTTGTGTCTGGCTCCTCCGACGGGTATCTGCGTGTCCATGATCCTCGAACGGGAATGGTCAGACCGAACGCTGAGGGTTCTGTCATGGTCCACAGATGTGGCATTCAGGGAATCCAGGCTACAGGGAATCTAATTTTTACTATTGGCCTTGGGGAGAGGTAAGTCAAGACCGCACGCATGGATCGGCGCTTACTACGGTGAAATAAGGCAATCTCGTCCATTCCCAGATCCGCTTGTCAAGGTTTATGATATGCGTACAATGCGTCCTTTGCAGCCGGTTCCGTTTTCTTCAGGACCAGCTTTCATTCAGTTGTTACCGAAACGTGCATCAAGCATCATAGTAACATCCAACCAAGGCTTGATCAACATGGTGGACGTATCGAATCCATCCTCATCAAGCGAGTTCTATCAGGCAAGGCTAACATTCTCTTTTTTGATTCATGGTACCTTATGGGCATACAGCTCGACCTAGCCTCATATATAACGTCGGCTGCCGTTTCTCCTACAGGCGCATACATGGCTTTTGGAGACGCTGACGGAGCGATACATATCCTTTCGCAAGCAGAGGAGAGCAGCGAACTCCCTCTGAATGGTTTCGATGGACAACCAATCGAATTAGCTAATACGGCTGCGCCTGCTCCTATGATTGAATGGGATAGCGATACGTGCGTGTAAAGATCGACGCTTTGAACGCTTACCTATGTCATCCCTTCTAGGCCGTTAAATTCCGTTGGTCTATCTTTTTACGACACTGAACTGCTTTCAGCTTGGACACCTCATTTCATCCCTGGAGTGACGGAATTTCCTCCACCTCAGAAAATTCCGCTACAGATTCAGGGCACGATCAAGTTCAACGAGGGCGTTGCATACGCCGCATTGCCAAAAGAATTGAGAGGTCGTCGTAACGTTGTCAGTTCTAGCCGCCGAAAGATCAATGGGCGCTTTAGAAGTGGCAAGAGCCAGCAGGATGAGGTATGGACAACCACAACGAGTGGGAATGCTTTACTTACCTATTTAGCATGAACCGGAAACACCTGTTTATGATGATGCGATACACGTTATACCACGCCACTACCGTCGCGTTGAGATTGAATACTCAAAGTTTGGAGTTGAAGATTTTGACTTCGCGTGCGTTTGTTTTTACAGTGATAGCACTCATATGTTTTATCTCACTTTCCCCCAAGATTCTATAACAAAACCGAGTATAGCGGTCTTGAAACACACATCCTGAATTCATATACGAACGCGATGCTGCAGGTTATGCACTATTCTTTGCCTATTCGCCAAGTGGCCAAGTCACATATCACAACCTCCTGTCCTCGAGAGCACTGCCTTCTCTGTGAATTGGGATTTGTCATACGAATGTTGGAAGACGCGAATGGAATCAACTGTCAATCAAGCAATTTTTGCAAAACAGTTGGGGTTCTAGCCCAAGGTATTCATTCGCCAATACTTATATTTAAGGAAACTCCTGACCACTGATACAGCACAGAATGCCATAGAGCTTATCGAGTACGTGCGAGAGCCAACCGACGTTAATTACTCCCAGAAGATCCAGACTTTCCATCGGTTTTTGATTGAACACCTGAGCCAAGAGTGGAATGCCTCCCCCCATAATCCAATCATATACAGATCTGACGACGACTCTGGCCCGCGCGCAGCACCCATCACCCAGCTACTCGGGATTGGTGGCAAGAATGTAGTCACATGCCTGGAATGCACAGCAACACGAGAGAAGGAAACAATGACGCATGTTCTCGACTTGGCATATCCCCGTAAAGTTGTTACAGTTTCTCTATTCTGAACTTCTCTAATCTCGGTCTCGATAGCCGAGTGGTAGTGAATCCCGACCTTCCATTGACTTCCCCACGATGTTGGGTGATTCGTTATTGCGGGATATGACGCACAAAGCCACTTGCCAGGCTTGCAAGCAGTTTGCCACCTTCACTTCACATCGTTCTATATCCTCAACAGAACTCCCACCTATTCTGGCCTTGAATGCTTGTGTTTTCAGCGAAGACACTCACAGTTACTGGCTAGACAACAAACAACAGACATTCTTGTCCCCGACCGTACAGCTACAAGGTCAAGAGGAAGGTACTGGTGTTTCTATTACAGTAACGTATGAAATTAGGGTGATTCTTTGTCGCGATATGCCGCTATGAGGTTAATGTCGCTATCTTAGGCCCTCATTGTTGGAATTGCAACTAGAACAAGACCCTCTCACCTAGTGGCCATTGTCAAAGGTATGAACAAACCTATGAGAACGCAAGACTTTGTCTGAACAGCCAACAGTACCAGATGCTGAGGAGCGCGTGGATGTGGCTAGCTCTTGGTTTGCTTTCAACGACTTTGCCGTCAAAAACATATCAGAGGCAGAAGCTCTCAGTTTTCCCGGTAGATGGAAGGTGGGCTCTGTGTAAAACGATGTGCTAGAGACTGAAAGCGCTTTTGTGACAGGTGCCCGCTATAGTGTACCTTGAGCGAGTCGACACGCGACAAACTCTCGACTTCACTGAATTACCCGTCACGATTGATCCTAGCATTCTTAGTCAAGACACCTCTATCTCACTGTGCTTTATTTCCCCTTTCTCCTATCGCTGATATTTATTAGCGATGCTGTAGAAACCGTGATGATAAACTTATCAAACATGAACCACTCAGCACTGACGAATTGCCGCGGCCTGGAACTCTCGTTGCGATTGATGCTGAATTTGTTTCAATGCAGCAGGTAGATAACATTATAACGGCGGTCTACGATTCTGATGACCCTTTTTGGCAGGAAGAGACAGAAATCCGGTCCGATGGCACAACCAAGGTTCTTCGTCCCCCAAGACTGAGCCTAGCCAGGGTTTCAGTATTGCGGGGTTCTGGCACCCAACAAGGAATCCCGTTCATTGACGATCATATCCATACTAGCGAATTGATTGTCGATTACTTGACTGAATATTCAGGAATAAAATGTAAGGTGGAAAGCAAGTGTCATCAATGTTACCCATGACTTACTTTTTCACAGTCGGAGATTTAGATCCTCGGCTTTCGCGATACACGCTGACGCCGCTGAAGGTCGTGTATAAAAAGCTACGACTTCTGGTGGATCTGGGTTGCATCTTCGTTGGGCACGGCCTTTCAAAAGATTTCAGGATCATTAGTGTGTATTTTACTCTATAAGCTTTTGCTTGCTTGACATTGGTATTAGATATATTTGTCCCTCCTGAGCAGGTCATCGATACTGTCGATTTGTATTTCCTCAAAAGTCGCCAGAGGAGACTTTCTTTGAGGTTTCTGTCTTGGTTTGTCCTCGGAAAGTACATTCAAACCGACACACACGATTCCATTGAAGACGCCCGCTCTGCGCTCAACTTATACAAAGCTTATACAACGTTTGAGGAACAAGGTGTGTTTGACCAAAAATTGGATGAAATTTATAAGGAGGGAAAGCAATATGTAGGTCGTAGCATCGCCTAACAAGATGTTTGCTGATGCTTTCTCAACAGCAATTCAAGCCACCTCCCTCAGGCTTGCCTGGATCAACGTCATCTGTATCCCTGGAACGTGCTGCCTCTCCGACACCGTTTGCCATTCAAGATAACGCGTTGATTAACGCGCTGTATCCAATCAGCCCTCCCGGCACCCCTTCTATCTTCAATCCTTCGGGAGCTTACGGTGCAAAGTGGCGCACGCAGTGAGCATTGGCTACATTCTCAAGGCTATTGTACTATATGGGCTGCATGATTTGAGACATGTATGGAGAAGATGGTGTAGAATTGAGTGTTAAAAATCCAAATCGTCATCAATGTCCTTTCTTCTCTGAAACTGACACGGTCTGGTGTTAGATCTATGTAGATGACCACAGAATCGGAGATGGCACAAACCACAACCGTTGCTTTCTTGTTTGTTGATTTGCCTCGTTCTTCTAACTGCAGCCTCGATCAGACTTTGCTTTTGGTTGCGAGAGTGGGACAGAAGGTATACCTGTTCCAGCAAGTCAATTAATTGATTCTCTGATACACGTTGACCCCTTTGAATTTTGCCTGCCTGTGCAAGCGACAATATGAGGCCTTCAATCTTTGCTGATCTCTCCGGACTGACAAGCGCTATCCTTGACACTGACAAACACAACTAAAGGGAGGCAAGGACGTCGTATAGTAGGCGATCGAACTTACGCCGTTCCCGAGCCGCAGAATCTAGTATGCTGGCTACCAGGTCCCTCCGCACCTGCTCCTGCTCCAAGCGCTTCGCATCTTGATCTGATTCATTCTGCACACCGGCTCCAGGTTGAATCTGAGAAAGATTCACGTTCTCCATAGGTAGATTAGTTGTCATTGTGATAACATGCAACAGGATAATATTACATCATATAGTCCAGTTCTCACGATAAATTACTATAGTACTGCAGCTTACACAAAGTCGTCCACGAAACCTCCCCATTTCTCAATGATAGGTTTGACAATTCTCTCATACTCCTTGCCTTTATAGCGCCCGTTCTTTATCTTTTCGAACTCGAAAACTTCTTTATGGACAGAACCACAGTCAGCGCAAGGTTGCTTATCTCCGATTGTATCACCAGTGTTGTTCGTTTTGCTCTTTGAAAGAGTCTTGGGAGTCGGCCAAGCAGGATCTAAATATGCCTTCGCCGAAACAAGGTCCGCCAATTCTAGATGTATCAGCCGTTCTATTGTTGGTAATTAGTGGATTTGATGTCGTGAAGAGTAAGTGTATGTATACCTAGTCGATGGCACCATGCAGCTTTCCTCGTGTCGTCCAGCTCTTGCAAACCTCTCAGATTGCTTGTGACTGCATCTGGTTCTGGGTATATTCCTAAACGAACTTGCTCCTTGGACCCGCACTGTTTTCCCCACTGGTCCAACCTTCTAACGTGATTGGTTGCGCGGCCAATTTTGAATTTGATTGTAGTAGAATCAGGTTCTATCATCAGGAGTCAGAAAATACCGCTACACAGCCTCGAAAACATCTCACCTCTAATCTCAAAGGTGTATATATATCCTGGGGTATCGTTGCTTGAACGGGCTTTCTCCATCTCTGCACGAAGGGACGCCTGCGTCTCCGGTAGCAGGTGGTCTGGTATCCAATCTGCATAATCATTAGTCAAGATCAAGCAGGTTGAACGAAGATGTTACTATTATAGGCAATCCAAACGCCATTTTTACGGGCGTAAAAACCAGTTGCCGAGTTGATTTCTTTAACATGTTGGAAGCAGTACCTAACGACCATATCGTCTTCACTTTCACTACTTGCCACTTCCAAAGAAGCATTTATTTTGACCTGCCGCGTGCACCGTTTGCCTGCCTTTGTGAATCCTGCGCATTGGACCTGTTTTTGAGATCCTGTGGATGTTCTGGCTTTCCTAGGTGTGGAGGTCGCTTTATTTGAATCGTCAACAGGAGAAGGACGCGTCGAATTCGCGGGACTCGGTTGAGGTGCTGTTAACGACGAGGGAGCCAACTGTTCAGGGATTTCTACACGGGTTTGGTCATATAAAGCGTACTGCATTGTCTTTGAGTATTCTCCGGGAGTCTTAGTGACAGGGAGAGACATCTTGGGAGGAACAGGCAAAGGGCCGGGCTTAGGATAAACGGGTGTCCTGGGTTGGGTGTTTGGGGAGAGAGCTGGGTTGAAACCACCGACGAAATAGGTATCATGCCTAGTATTCTTTGACAGAGACATTGAACTGAAGGCTGGGGCAAGATTTAACTCTACATGTTGTGATGAGCTGCCTGCCTTGCCTCCTCCAGCAGCCTAAAAAGGATATGAGAATAGCCAAGATACGTCTAGCATGGAAACCGACTTGATTGCTGGTCGCGGCGTGATGGCGAAACAAGCCGTTCACCCATTTCTTGGCTTTCGTCTTCACGTCGGTTGTGGTAGACATTGTACTGCGGGGGCAGTGCACCAGCCTGGTCCAACCAGCCGATCTAGTCACCATGAGCGTGGGAGTTTCTACGGCGTAGCACTTGAAGAATACGCTCACGGAATTTTCGTAAGTCGCTCTCTTTTTTTTTCTTTGCGGATGAAACGCACTGGGCTCTGATCTTATTACATCTGATGCCATGCACTACGCTTGCACAATAAGCGGCGGCTTAGAAACCCGTTGACTGATCCTCATTTTTCCTCCTCTCTATGCAATATGATCT
Source organism: Amanita muscaria Koide BX008 (assembly GCA_000827485.1). Lineage (NCBI taxonomy): Eukaryota > Fungi > Basidiomycota > Agaricomycetes > Agaricales > Amanitaceae > Amanita > Amanita muscaria. Next base: position 313,219 of record KN818225.1, read on the forward strand.
CACGCATCTCAAATCAGCTTTGGCGTAGATTTAATCCATGGCTACCGAGGAAGACAAACTGGCCAGCTTCGATGCTATCGTTTCCGAGATGACGAATGGTTTTTCGTCCGGTCGCCAACTCATCCAGTCGCTTCGACAAGAGTCAGGCTAGCTTCCTTTTCTTGCCATCCTTGACCTCAATCATTTTATCTAGCGAATCCGCGCTTGATACAAAAGATGGTATATCGTTTCTATCCCTCAAGCACCACTTGCTACTTTCCTATTTAAATTCGCTGTCTCTTTCTATTGCTCGTCGAGCCGTTGGCCATTCCCTTAGCTCTCGCTTCCCACCTGCACAGACAATTAGCGTCCTGGATAGGAACAGCAGAGGAAATGGAGCAGGTGATCTAGTTGACGCTATGATCGAGCATCGTGCGATATTCGAAAAGATGAAAACTCTGGAGACTAGGATGCGTTACCAAATCAACAAACTCTTGCGTCTAGCCCAAGAAACAGATAAAGGCAGAAATATTGCCGATGGTACGTCCTTTGCTCTAATGAACATGTGATGGCAGTGGTTAGATTTACACTATGACATTCATAGATCCGCTGGCTTTTAGGCCAAATCCTCAGAACCTCGTGGCCGAATCATCCGACCAAGCTGTCTCCGAGGCCGAAGATGAACCTAAGAATGCAGAAGATAAGATATACCGACCACCGCGTGTAGCTCCGGTACCTTACATTGAACAGACAAAGTCAAGTCGGAAAAACCGAGCGCCAGTTCCTTCTGCGCTGGCGGCTCTGTCACAAGACCCTACACGGCCATTCGCAGAATCGACATCTGGACTTGGTGCGACCCCAGGTGCCGCGTCCGGACGCGCAGCCTATGTCAAGAAACTTCAGGAATACGAAGAAGACAACTTTTCTCGCTTGGTAATGAAAAAAGCTGACGCAAAGAGGCGTTTAAGGGATGAGGCAGACCTTGCCCTTGGAGGAGGGCTCACTGCACCGGGAAATAGGGGGAGAAGACATGCTGGTAGTCTGGAAGACACCTTTGGTGATGTATTGAGAAGTATTGAACGAAAAGGAGGGAGGACAGAGGACGGCTTGATAGTGGACGGTTACGAGGAGTTGCGAAAGAGGGGAAGAAAGAGCAGCGTATTGGAAAGAAGTCGCACTGACAAAAGAAACATTAGCCCGTCTGAGATAGACGGCAGCAGCGACCGAAGGCGGAAGCGAACAAGATTCGAGTTGGACACAAAGAGGAGGGCGAGGAAGAAGCGGTAAATAGCCATTACCATATTTGGTAGTCAATACTAAATAGACAATGGCCACACGGGAACAATACTTACCTCGCTTCAAGTATAAGTAAGTTAATTAAGTTTCTGATGCCTCCAGTTTCCCAGCTACTCTACCAGTCCCTTTGCTCTCTGCGAGAGCATCAAGGAAGGCGGCGAGTCCGTCTATATCCCATTCTTTTTACCTTCACGATACCCCACGATTCCACATGTATCAATATCCTCCGCTTTGGCTTCGCATACGCGCTATTACTTTGAGTAGGTGCTTCTACACTTCGCGTCAGCACCTGCTTTATTGATGTTGTAAGCTTGTATATCACTTGCTAGTTTTCTATGGACCATATTCCTGTGCTTCTGCATTTTCTATGAATGGGACGCCATTACGACGGCAGAACGTCAGTCAACATCATTCGAACTTGCCATCCTATTGAACACTTATGTTCCCAGAATCCCTGACTGTATTATTTTTGATCGTCAATGCAGTTACCATCCTCGTTCTACTAATATTGTACGTTTTTCTGCTCTTGTCGTTTTCTTCTTCGGCTAAGGTGGCCGCAGGTTACTTTTACCATTTCGATCATGGCTAGACGCTGCGCGATGCATGTTTTTGCTCATATGTCATATCGGTAAGTCATGGATTTATTTCTTCGTTCGTACTGCTGATAGGCCTACATAGGAGTTGCGGGTGCGATTGCCTACTGGAGTTCCAAATTTCAATGCACCACAACCAGTACGGAGTACATGCTCCCAATTCAGCACGATTGCTTACAATCTCTCCGCAGGCATCGCCAATGCAGCGTTTTGCAGATTTACTGCGTCATTTGTGCTGGTCACCAGCTGGGTGATTCCTGCATTAAGTAAGTTATCACTCGTTGGCTACAACCCAATTGAACTCCATCAGTCATTATTTATGTCCTGGCAGTAGCGTTCGTCGTTTATCGCGTGGGCAAACTTGATGTTGACGATGAAGAATCGGCTGGGTATAAAAGCCCTGAAACAAGGACTGTAGAAAATGTCTTCACGAGAGAACCATCTATGTTCAATGAGAGGCGTGGCCTAAGTGGGCACCGATGGAATGCTCTGATGGCAATGAATCATTCCCTGCCAACGCCACCGTCTCCAACGGTATCCATTTCGACCAAGACTTCTGCTAGACTTTCCAAACCCATACGTATATCGTACCACTGAAGAGCTGTTGTATACTTGGCTGTTTAAATATAGCTCAGGAAGTTCTACTGCACGTGACTATGTAGCGTTTAACTTTGGGTCGCAATCGCTGGCATTTGCGACTACCGGCTTCTGACAGAGCTACCTTCAATGTCTTTGGCATGGAATCCATCCTCAGTCAAGGTTTTGTAATCCAAATGCTGCTGTGGCATCCTGTTTTGATGTACTTTAAAGGCACAATGCAAATTGGCCAGTCACGAGCTGCGCCAACTAAAACATAGGAAAGACTCCCAGAACTTGATTATACGCAAAGATATCGCTACTTTGTTACGGCAACAAAATGTCTGGCTTGCCCACGAAAAGGCTCAGAACCTTCTTACAGAGGACAATGCTGCAGACTTGCTCGAACGCTTAGAGATGCATGTCGAGTCGCTGTTAGAACGATTAAGCCAGCTAAATTCCAAGTGTGTCGAGTGAAATTCCTGATCTATGATCTGTCTAATAGAATTCTAGGTCGCCGTTGTCGCCCACTGTGCTAGAAGCTGTCGCAACCATTGTTTACGTTGCACCACACTTGGATTCACGAGGTGAGTGCCGACACTCCTGTGCAGGACGACTAACGATTGCGCAGAATTGCAGGCAATACGAAACTTGCTTCTGAATCGTTTCGGAGCGAAAAATATTGGTCACGTTTCGCCCGTGGTCATTCAGTCATTGGCACCTCCTCCACCGTCTGCATCTGAAATCAATGCATGTCTAGCAAAAATTGCGCTTGCTTTCAACGTTGATTGGGAGCCTGAGCCAACGCGACATGAGATGTTTGTCTCGTATTTTCGCACGTCAGCGTGTTTCTGATCTATTACAGCGTCGACTCTCTTGCTAGGATGGTTACTGGATCATCTCAAAGCATCGAACTGTCAGAATTGCGCAGACTGTGCCGCCATGGCAAGACTTGTTCCTTTTGACGGTCGATGCGCTATGCTCATCTCTTTAAAGGCATCCCTGATAAGCCGTCTTGGCTGCGCCCTAGAATATGGAAGTTAGTGTCATCTATCTGTCCAGCCAAGGTTGACTCAAGAAATAGTGCAGATTGTTGTTATGCTTAGAATCTACCACAGAATCAACGTGGACCGCGGAACTGCGCAAGCAACGCGATAACTATTATGTGTGGTTAATCTCGTCCTCAATGTCATGCCGAGCCTCACTTTTCATAGGACCTGGTCCGGCAATTTCTAGGACCTTTCTCGACTGCTGAAGCACCAAGTGTGCCTCTCTCGCCTCTAGACGCTTCTTTGCTGGACATATCGAAGCAGCTTTCTCGCATACCTACTAATCTCTTTGTATTTCTACAGAATTCCCCGGATACCTCTCTCCTGTGTCCTCTAGATCCCGATGCACCAGATAACATCAAAATATCGAGCGCGAGCAACCTCATTTTACGACTCGCTGCACTGAGGCACCAGTCTCCACCGACTCATGAAATACGGAGCAACGGACAAGATTCACCCGATCATACCCAGACCAATGCCGGTCCAGCGTTGCAAACGATCTTCCTGGCTGCTGATTTATTGCACCTACCCAAAGTGGACCCAAAACATGCCTCTGCATTGTTGAGGATTCTATATATCCATGCGATGATAAATCCTGGTATTCTGTCACCGCATGTGCCATCGCTCCTGATTCCCCTCTATATCGCCCTTACTCAGGAAGATGAACAGGAAGACGCTGTTCATGCTGAAGCTGACACATTTTGGTTGTTCGAGGCAATGATGGCGGAGTTCAGTGAATTAGAAGACGAGAATATCAGCAATATGTGGCTAACAAAGTTCGGGGAGCGGGTAGCGTGGGCCGATAAGAATCTATACGATATTCTGGTAGGCAAGAGCGGTGGCGTGAAACTCTGTACTGACTTCAAGCTTCCCAGTGTGCACGACAGCTTGATCCAGCGTTGCCCCATTATTCATAGTGTGTATGCTCTACATTTCTATCTAATGTATTCCTAACCCTTCAAGTCGATGGCTAGCTACTCTGTTGACCCATTCACTACCATTTTCATCAATTTTTCCTGTATGGGATGTATTGTTCTCCTGCCCCACAAGATCACGGGGGACGAATCCCAAATTGGACCATCTTCTGGATGTTTGTACTGCAATGCTACTTTGCGTGAGGCCGACATTGCTTCGGTGAGTCGTGACACGTCTATAATCCACACGAACTGACAGGCTATGTAGGGCCCACTCAGAACAGGAGCGGACAGAGGCATTCGAGTATCTTCCCCAAGATAGCGATGCCTTTATGGAGGCCATGACGTTCTTGCAAAATTATCGTATTGAAAGCGCTGGTGGGATCGAGCGGATTTTGCAGACCGCAAATGATTTGCTGCAGCGCCGCCATGATGAACCAAAAGCCGGAATGGTCTTCCGTATCAAGGAGACGGTGTTTGGAGGGTTCACCAATCAGTTAACATCCTCCTCAGAGTCTGATTCCTCTTCCGATGCCAAAGATGAGGAAGGTAGCCAAACCGACACGTTCACGGGACGTATTGCTACAACACTATGGAAGGGTATTACCAATCAAGCAGCTATGGAACCACCCCCCTCCCCTCTTGCCCCATCGACCCCCAAAGCACAGTCACCACCAGATGAATCAGCTACGAATACGACACAATGGTCCTCAACTGCATACAGTACTCTCTGGGGTTATGCTGAAAGGATGAAGGATTCAGATACGGCTGCGGCACTTGCCAAGGTTAGTAGCAATTGGAAAGCCAAGGCTTTGGTAGCAACATGGGGGCGAACAGAAAACGGTCGAGAGATAAACGGGAACTCTCCACCCACTCCAGGGGCGCTCATAAAAGATACAAATCCTAATGCATCCCCATCCCCTAACCGGCCTTCTTCAATATATTCACCCCCACCGCGCCCAGCCTATTTCCGTCCTCCGCGTGATAGCTACATCCCATCGGACACTGACAAGCCGCTATTATCTTCTCTGAACACTTCAGTATCATCGCCGGCTACCGATTCAGGCATCATCAGCAGGACCAAGGCATCTCTCGCTGCTATGACACATTCGCCGCCTTTGAGGTCTGCACCTCGCCCTCTGATTCTAAGTTCAGGTTCCCCGATCACACCGACCTCTCTTCTACGACTTCCTAACAGCGCACCAGCGCCGGACAGCCATACCTGGGACAATATCAGAGTAAGGAGAGGCACACATCGGGACTCTCTATCCTCGGTTTCTTCTGTATCTGATAGCATGAGCCAACCTTTTAACTGGAACACATCAGACAGAGATTCCGACGTTAGTGGCTCCAGCCGACGAATACTTCTTAATCGCAAGTCAGTATCACCACTAGCACCTCATTACAGAACTCAGCATCTGAAACAATCAACTGGTGCATTGTCTGATGTTGGCCAAGAACTTCCCATCAATAATTCGCGAAGCAATCTCAGTACAGGTCACAGCACCGATACGTCCGCTACTCGGAGTCCACCAAGACTGAACTCGCCGCCTTTCACTCCATTGCTACACACTCCTTCATCTAATGAAATGTCGTTTGATGGTGACGTGCATGTAACCGAACCTGAGAAGCAACGCGGTTCCATCCTTTTGGAGCACCCGCAAGATCAAATGCTTGTTTCAGAGCCACATTCAAAGAGGCCTCTCCGCAAGAAAACTCCACCAAAACAGGTCGTACTGCCTGATACAGCAGAGTCGACACCTGTCAGAGTGCCGACAAAACTTGTGCGTGTTCGTGCTAAACGGTATTTGACTCAATCCGCGGATCTTCCACTGCTTCATGAACAGTCGGCACAAGAAGCCTCGGACAACTCATCGAGTCTTGAGAATCTCCAAGTGGAATGGCCTTCTGAAGAGCAGGATATGAGCATGACCCCAAGGGCTTCCAACTTTGATCCTGGAAAAAATCTTCATAAGGTGGCCTCTGTAGAAAGGAGAGGGTCCAATGAGGGACGAATACGGAAGGTTTCGGGCAACCAGCGCGTTCGTAAGGTCTCTTCAGAAGGCCGGGGAGCCGCAAAGGATGCTAGAGAAAGTGCAGCCGAAGAAGGAGACGACGAGGGGTATGATGATCTATTGAGTGCGTACGAGAGCGAAGAAGGAACTCAATTTCTTGGTGCATGATAGACAGCGATTATCGACTTTACTTAATGTAAATTAGATATCAATTATTTCATTATCACTCGAATGGTCATCGGGTTTGGTATTTGCGTTTTGAGGCCTTGATATATGTGTAACAGGACATCATGGTACGGCAGTGTGTTCTGCGTTGCGTGAATAAGCGCATGGTGAAGGAGGCAGCATGAATATACCTCGTATGCTACTTCAAGACAGACGTTGTCCGGACGTTTCTCCTCCACGAACGCCAAATAGTATCTGATATCCCACCGGTGCATGCCCTCGTTGATAATGACGTCCTGTAACGCGCGCAATGGGATGAATCGTCGACTTGTAAATAGCGGCTTTGGGAATGACGGAAATCCTCTGCGAGTCTCTAGTTGAACACCGAGTGACGGTAGTACGACAATCGATTCTGTACACAAGGCGGTTGATCGTCAACGTGAATACGACCTGTAAAATGTTACGATGGATTACCGGATAGGACTTGGCTACACTTCTTCCATGCGTAGTATAACACAGCGCTGAGAACTGGAATAAAGAAAAGGGATGTGGTCTGACTTTATGCATAAGCAATTTAGCAGCAGAGCGTCGACAAATATTACCTTCAGCCATAGATACGAGAGTGCCAAAGCCAATGAGGCATCTACCCAGGAGAGCGACGAAACGCCATTGATCACTTTCCCGCTGCCGTCCCGAGCAAGTCGCCAATTTTCGATCCTGTACTCATGATAGCCTGGACACTCTACTAGAGAGAATTCTGGGTTGGTTGCCGCTAAAGGCCATGAACGTTGCATAGAACGCAAATGAGCGTGAGAACAAGATAATATTACAAACGTCCTCTCCACTTCTGCCACAAATTTACAGAGAGCCCTAAGGAAATAAGAGACGTTCCGGCGCTGATCCAGAAGGTAAGCTGCCAACAAGAAGATCCAATGCACATGCCATCAGCCTTCGTGTGGGCCTGAGACACAAGTGCATAGAGATAAGAGAATATTGTCGTGCCCGCGAAGGGAGCGTTCATCAGAATACCAAAATTGCCGCCTAAATCATCCATTCCCCATATTGCCGAGACTATGCTTGGCCTGTGACTGTGAGTCTGGATATTGTGTAGAAGACAAATGTACGTACAGTATGGTAAAAATAGTACCATAGCCCACTCCAACACCGAAGCTAAAGGGAAATGTTGAGGACAGACCGGTTAATAAAACACGCGGAACCACCTTAGGACCCAGACGTCTGCTTGCGTTCTCGCAAAGACTGATGTCCAAAGAAATGTCAAGGCAAGGAGAAGCGATGGCAAAGTCATAAAGAAGACTCTACTGATGAAATGTTTCCTGTAAAACACGGCATTGCCATTTACCAGCGAGGCGGCAGGAGAAACGAGATCGGCGATTAAACCTGTGATAACCCGCACAGCAGTATTGGATATAGAAAGCAATTGAACCTGTCGCGCAGCTGAATTGGTGGAAGAAGGGGGAAATGGTCTTCGGGAAGGCAATGCCAAGAAGATTGTCGCAATGTTCGAGATCACCATTTCAGCCTATTTTTCTGTTGGATAGAGTGACTTGGCTATTACAACAATGACTTACGGGACCCAATGCAAAAAGGCAGAATAAGGCTAGCATCCAGAAAGATGGGTCTTTCAGGGGGGGAATAGGACCAGGGCGGACTGTTGCAGCTCGCAATATTGGTTCGTCTGGCAGATGATGTAGGAGTGATGTATTCTCATCGACGAGAACTAGATTGCATTCGAGATTGCTGGCCGTTGCTTTCTGTCCTGGAACCTTGAGAGCCAGAGCGCCTGCAAGGTGGACAGTCCCCGTAAGAGCTGCTAAGAATGACATATACTTTACGGGGTCCAGAGTTACGAGATCGTCAGTAAACCATTTAGTCGCAATTGTTGTCAAGAATAAGGGAGAGAGGCCAAATAAAGCCATGCTTGCACCGGAAGAAATCCCAATGTAGTTTGGAAACGTCTTTGACGATGCGAAAAGGGAAGAATAGTACCTTATGGGAGAGCAAAGTTAATCCCGGAGAGTTGTGATTTTGCAAACGACTTACGAGAACACCGTGGCAAAGCCGGCCATCAAAGAGTAGAAAACAAACAGATGAAATGTAGACGATGGCGGGTAGCTAAGCTCGTCAGACCAGCGGGAAATTTCTACAGAGATGCCCCCAAAAGATAGGCAGTAAAATATTGCAGCGATAAGAGAGCAGGTTTGAGGACCATAGCAGTCGACTGTTCGGCCAGCGACGAAAGCCAGGGGATACTGGCTAACCATACCACTGGGGCAGTAATCAATAACGTATCTCTTCGTGTCCGAATCAAACCGTACGTCAGAACTATCGTAGTAAGCTGTAGTTGATTGAACTTGAGATGCGACACCAGTCTTGGAGACAAGAGAGGAAGGGTAAAGACTCCCCCAGCACAGATACTGACGTTAAGAATCAGTCAGGAATAAACAAAAGTAGCATGCCGTACGCATTTGCACCGATCGACAGGCATTTGAGGACTAGAGACAGGCTGAGGGGACGGACATGTCGCTGACTGGACATGGGAGCCGGGTCACAGTCCGGCTACTAACTCGCTTCAAATCATCCATCTTATGTCTAATCAAACAGCAAAGCAGAATCTATGGGGAGGAAGATTCACGGGAAAAACAGATCCATTGCAAGTCTTTTCATCGTGCTGGAGACATAACTGATCTCTGGTTTGTAGGATGCATGCCTTTAATCAATCCCTCAGTTATGATCAACGCATGCACGCTGCGGACATCAAAGGTTCCATCGCATACTCCAAAGCTTTGGCACGCGTCGGCATTCTTACTAAGGATGAAGAAAAGGAGATTATCACTGGTTTGACACAGGTTGGCGAAGAATGGGCACAAGGCAATGCAAGTTGATCTCACGATTGATTGTTATCCTGTCCTTACGCAAACAACAGTTCCAGTCGAAGGACGATGAAGATATTCACACTGCAAACGAACGCCGCTTGAGCGAGCTTATTGGTCCCTTGGGTGGAAAATTGCATACCGGCCGATCGCGGAATGATCAGTGCGCGACTGACGTGCGCCTTTGGCTGATGGAGGAAGTGAAAGGAGTCAAAAAAGGGCTGAAAGACCTTATTCGTGTCATAGTCGAGAGAGCGGACAACGAAAAGCATCTACTACTGCCTGGGTACACTCACTTACAGGTATATAGCCACTCATATCCATGGCTTGATTTCATCACTAATGGTTCCAAGCGCGGTCAACCCATTAGATGGTCCCATCTCATACTCTCGCACGCCTTCTCTTTTAATTCAGATCTTGAACGCCTAAACCAACTCATCCCCCGCATCTCGGTGCTTCCCTTGGGATGTGGTGCCCTGGCCGGAAACCCCTTTGTTGTAGATCGGGATTTCCTAGCAAAAGAGCTTGGCTTTTCGTCTGTTGCAGAAAACAGTTTGTGGGGCGTTGGCGATAGAGACTTTATCGCTGAGTTCATGATGTGGGCCAGCTTGGCCATGATCCACCTCAGTCGCCTGGCCGAGGATCTGATAATTTATTCCACGGCAGAGTTTGGCTTCGTAACCTTGAGCGATGCTTATAGGTATCAATGTCCTTCAACGACAGTTTATATGCCCAACTGAATCTTGTTTCCAGCACAGGTTCCAGTATAATGCCCCAGAAAAAGAATCCCGATTCGCTTGAACTCCTTCGTGGCAAATCCGGTCGTGTTTTCGGCAATGTAAGTGTCCCTTAGTCTTTCGTGTAGGAAGATGATCACCGAGCTTGTCATTGAGATGTCTGGGTTCTTGATGACGTTGAAAGGTCTGCCTTCCACGTACAACAAGGACATGCAAGAAGATAAAGAACCTCTTTTCGATGTTGTGGACACCGTGTCTGCGTCTTTCAAGATCGCTGAAGGGGTTATTGCCACACTAGAGGTAAATCTCTGAGTTATGAACGCATATCTCTTGTTGCTACGAGTCATTATAGGCCCACGGGGATAAAATGAAGGCGGCATTGACCATGGATGTGCTTGCTACGGACCTAGCAGATTATCTGGTACGGAAAGGGGTAAGTTTGGAAGCGGTGCAATACTGGCATTGTCATTTGACCACTGGGCGTTTAGATACCGTTCCGCGAGACACATCACATTTCGGGCCGTGCTGTGGCGCTTGCGGAATCACGCAAGTGTCAGCTGAACGAGTTGAACTATGATGACTACAAGAAACTGAGCGACAAATTTTCGGAGGACATCAAAGATGTTTTTGACTTCGATGCCAGTGTGGAAAGACGAGAATCCATCGGAGGTACAAGTTTGAAGATGGTAGAGAGACAAATTGCGGTCCTGCGTGAAGTGCTGCGTACTGCGTAGCCAGCACCGCTATGTACTATAAGAAGCACTGCCCTCTGTTTGGTCTGATTTACCCCGCCTCTTTTAGTACATACATAGCACAAAGTTTACTTCCCTCTCATTTCACAATCAAAAATGGCACGAGATAGGCTTGCTGCCATGAGAGTACGCTTTTTCACCTGCTCCCTTGACGATATTAAACCATACTTGTAAAGGCTCAGCAACAGCAGGGCAACGTGTCGTAGGTTAACGAACCAGACCAAAAAACTTCTACTTACGCGCAACTCTTACAGCAACTCTTACCCTACACAGGTGTCGGGCGGAGGTTATGGAAGAGATCCCTACAACCAACGGTCAGAGGATACCTACGAAATGTCTGACGTGAAGGACAGCACTACCCATCTTGCACCTTCCGGCGACGGCATGGCGGCGTTCTACGCTGAAGTGAGCTAATCTCATTCATTTCATCACTTGAGTGTTAATCATTGTTCTTGGTTAGATAACTGCCATTCAAGAAAGCCTCAAACAATTTAACGACAATGTTGCTAGCATCAGCGACCTGCACTCACGATCACTCAATAACATGGACGATGCTGCTGCGCAGCTTAATCATTCTCAGTTAGAGGAATTAGTCGAAGATACCAGTGCTCTCAGTGCGACCCTCAAACGACGTATCAAGGCTTTGGAACGACAAGGTGGCTCTGGCCGTGATGGCCAGATCAGGAAGCAACAGGTGTGACCCTAGGGACCTTATCCCTTCCCTGCAAGTTTGCTCATTCAAGAATAGACTGCGTTGGTCAAATCCAAGTTCGTGGAAGCGATTCAGAACTATCAAACTGTAGAGCAACAATACCGGACGAAGTATAAGCAAAGGTTGGAACGACAGTTTAAAATAGGTTAGTGTTGTTGATAGTTCGGCTGCGACAACTGCTCACCAATCCCCCATAGTCAAACCGGATGCCACCCCAGAAGAAGTTCGAGCTGTCGTGAATGACGATCAAGGAAGTCAAATCTTCAGTCAGGCCGTAAGTCATCTGTACCAAATGACTGACGATCCTCTTATTTGATGTTAATAGCTCATGAACTCGAATCGCTACGGTGAATCTAGGCGAGCGTATCGTGAAGTACAAGAGCGACATGAAGACATCAAGCGCATAGAGCAGACTCTTGCAGAGTTGGCACAGCTCTTCAACGATGTAGGGTACAGCGCCTTCTTGCGACTTTGACTGCTCAACGTCCATTATAGATGAGCGTTCTTGTTGAACAACAGGACGAGCAAATCAACGTGATTGAGACGCTCGCAGACGGAGCCAACAAAGATGTGGAAACTGGGTATGTGCTGCAGTTAGCCGTCCTTTTAGTGAAGGCATTGATCATTGGTATCAGATTGCAATACACGGATAAGGCTGTAAACTCGGCCCGCGCAGCTCGCAAGAAACGTTGGATCTGTTTCATAATCATCCTTATAGTTCTGATCATCATTGCGGTGGTCCTTGGTGTCGAACTATACCAACGTTTCAAGAAGAATTAAGATACCAGAGGCCTTCCACCGGCCAGAGCACCGACTTTTATAGTATTACCTGCGCCCCATGTCGCTATCTCTTTTTACATTCCTTTCATCGTGGATTTATCTGGACATATTTTCCGTCTTTTAACTTAGCCTACACTGAACCGTAATTCATCTAGTGGATAGGTATATCAGGAAACACGGTTACCTGTCATTCATATCAAGCAAATAGGTTATCGGTTATCTACTGTCGTGGCTGTGAGCCACGTGGAAGTGATCATTTGAAGTGCTTACGCGTCGCCACCTGGAGGTCGCAGATATAAATTGGACAAGGGCGCTGACTCCCCCTCCATACTTTCCGCCACAATCCCTTGTTGTAAGCCACCCCTTCTCCTCCAATGTTCTTTCTGACGTCCTCCCTCCAAGCGTCCCCCCATTAGCATGGCTGCCAAAAAGCGTTGCCAATTCCAAGCAGGCTCTACCTCTCAGTGCAGTTCCGCCGCACTTCGCATCGTCGGAGAATGTCCTCATTGTCGCATCCAGTTCTGCGGTTCTGTAAGTGATCCTGTCCGTTGCACAAGGAGTGTGTTTTGCTTAGTCGTGTGTTCAGCACCGCCTGCCGGAGCATCACAACTGTTCAAACCTCGAGGACTGCAGGCAACAGGCGTTTGACAAGAACAAGAGCAAGCTTGAGAGCGAGCGGACAGTTGCATCCAAGATAGCTACAGCGTAACCTTTTTACCTTGCTCCCCTCCTCATTCTTCCCTTCCACTACTTCGAGTGTCACGATTGCATTGATGACATTTCACGAACTTTTTTCCTTTTCCTTTTCTTTGTTACATTATCTAATTTTTTGTGGGCCCATTGTCCACATTGTATGTCGGACCTGATAGTATTGTACCAGCCTCTGTGAGGGTAGCCATGTTTTAATAATAGTATATGTGAGAAAACGGGGATATTACCCATAAACAGCAGTTATCTAGTGCATCGATAATCCCGATTTCCTCCACTTTTCCTCCCTCTTACCCCCATCGTCTGTTTTTTTGAGTGTGCAGATCGACTGCAGACCGGTGGAATTGTTTAGGCATTGAATCACGTGTAATCTGCGCAGCATCTGATTCTACCTGTAAGTAGCGATGTTGGGGGCTATACTGGAACGGCCGAACAGATAGCCTGACATTCCGCCACGAGTGACCTTACTGACAAATGGCAGGTAGAGCTAAACAGCTACTGGGACATCTCTCATCTGTCGATATGACCAAAGGTATGCCTCATACCCAAAAAGCTAGACTAGAATGTAACGCATACTCGTGCCAGATACATGGCAGCACGTCGCCTTGGCACCACCAGACATGTATGTTTTTTTTTGTTGTTCATGATTTAGAATGCTGAAGGGATTGGCCAGCATTTTCAAGCTGACGGCAGCCTTCAAAGCGGATACCTTTGAAAAGAAGGTCAACCTTGGAGTAGGCGCTTACAGAGATGACAATGGAAAGCCCTGGGTACTACCTGTCGTCAAAAAAGTGAGCCAGCCACATCGATGTGCCTTGTCAGCTAAGGCTCTTGCGTAGGCGACCCAACGACTTCTCAGTGACGAGTCCTTGGACCATGAATACCTGCCGATCACGGGTCTTCCGCAATTTACCGAAAGCGCTGCAAAGCTGATACTCGGCCCTACTTCACCGGCCATCCTAGAGCAGCGGGTGGCGAGCGTGCAGACGATTTCTGGCACAGGTGCTAACCATCTAGGTGCCTTGTTCCTGTCCAGATTTTATGAGTGGACGGATAAACCAAAGGTCTATCTTAGTAATCCTACCTGGGGTAAGCGTCCCGTACCCGCATCTCAACCTGAGCACCTGACATCGCTGTCCACAGCCAATCACCAACCCATTTTCAAAAATGTTGGAATTGAGCCAGTTGACTACGCCTATTATGACCCGGAGACTATCGGGTTGGACCTCAAAGGGTTTACAAATGCGTTGAGCGGGGCGCCACCTCGCTCGGTGTTTTTATTGCATGCATGTGCTCACAACCCAACCGGTTTCGACCCGACTCATGAACAATGGAAAACTATCGCCAACATCATGCTCGAAAAGAAGCACTTTGCGTTCTTCGACTGTGCCTACCAAGGGTTTGCCAGCGGGGATCTAGACAATGATGCGTGGGCCGTCAGACATTTCATTGACGTCGGTGTTCCGTCGTTGGTGTGCCAGGTCTGTCCAAAAAAGCGCACATTGGCAAATGCTGAACTCGGGGTATGCAGAGTTTTGCCAAGAACGCAGGGTTATACGGCGAACGTGTTGGAGCTCTCCATGTTGTATCTTTGAGCGGTGAGGCATCAACCAGGGTCAAGAGCCAGTTGTCGGTATTGCAGCGAAGCGAGATCAGTAATCCGCCGTCACATGGGGCGCGATTGGTGAGTAAGAATGAGATTGGTCAGGACAACAGGATGACGTGCAAGAAAACAGGTGGCATTGATTCTCAATGATCCGGAGCTGTTCGAGGAATGGAAACGTGACATCAAGACGATGGCGAACCGGATCATTTCGATGCGCGATGAATTATACCGACTGCTGACGGAGGAGCTTCAGACGCCTGGAAAGTGGGATCACATCGTGAAACAAATCGGGATGTTTAGCTTTATCGGGCTGAACGGAGAAGAAAGCCAGGTGATGGTGGAGGCGCACATCTACATGACATCCAACGGAAGGATGTCGATGGCAGGGCTGAACAGTAAAAACATTCGATACGTCGCTCAGAGCATCGATGCCATCATACGTCATAGGCAGTGACATCATAGAACGATGCGTGTAAATACAATCAAACAGACTTTGTTCCTTCTCCATGGTTGGTCAGAAACCAAATTATATCCAACTTCCTCCTTCTCCCTTCTCCATCGACGACCACGACGATGACCAGTTCCACACCGCACCTTCCACCCCAGACCTCTCCTCCCCGGGCCAGCTTTTCTACACTCCCCCTACTTCTCCCCCCCTCTCTCCTCCTTCCGTTGATTTCGCAATTGATCTTGCTCTCAGCGACGATTCTCTCAGCGCTCTCGAGAAAATCTACCTCTTTTCCAGGAGCAAAGCTCTATTCCACAGGGTTTTCATCGCTCACGCTCTTCCTTCCTTTCTCGATCATGTCTCGCCACAAGACGCCAACGAATACGTTTTACCTTTGCTCACCGGTCTCGCAATGGATGATGGTGAGCTTTTTAATTTCAATATGTATATATACCTTTTCTGAACGTGCGCAGAGGAGCAAGTGAAGGAAGCTCTAGCAGCTGACTTGGTTCCTATCATTTGGTGGTTCTTTTCGGTATTGTGTCTGTCTCCCCCTCTGTCGCCTGCAATTGATGTTCAGGCAAGCACTGTCAAGTCATACAATGCGACCTTGCCGCAGGTGAACAGAACATAACAACCACGGCTGAAGTGACAATTTCTGTACAGGCGTTTACGCCCATCCTCGGCACACTGCTGCTCAGTCCAAATCCTCACGTTGGTGGAGCGGCAAGATATGCAGTGGTAGATCTATTGGAGCGTATCAGAAAGGCTGACGATAACGATACAAGGGCTTCACCTGGATGTGATTCTCCGATTGATCCCCAAGAGATTGATCTGAACCCTGGCCTGTTTGGCCGTCAAGAGAGAGCACTGTTTCAAGACGAAATCCTGCAACAAGTCGTCATTGGAATGAGCTACCTTGACTTGGAATCTGAACACACTGGCACGGTGCCGCTTGATGCCGAGAAGGGACCTTCCATTCCCTCAGAGAACGGCTTTGCTTCAGGAGTACTTGATCAGTGGCACGATCACTCAGCAGATGTGATCAATCCGTATTTCCCGCACAACGCGTTGCCATCATCGGACAGTTCTGTTGTCAAAATCAAGAATTCAACGTCGCATTCCTCCTCTATAGAACCATATAACCCATTTCAGCCTTACAATGTCCCATCTGATACCCTATTCACCAAGCCGACGACTTCCACCGATCGACCTCATTCTCCTTTGACTGTTGCTCACCCTACGGATGATGCCATGTTCGCGACAAATCAGCATATATCACACCTCAATCCTCCTTCGCAAGGCCGCCTGTCTCCAGATATCATTGATGCTTTGCCATCTTCACCGTTTGCAGAGAAAAGCAGAACCAGTATGGAATATGACATCGCGCACGATAGGATTTTAGGATCTTCTTGGAAATGTACCTGCGATGATCCTCACGATCATGATGAATGTGGAGATCAGAAGGCCGCTGTTGGGCGTTTATCAAGCATGAGCCTCATGGCGGCCGTAGCGGCTAGTGGTAAGAGACAAGACCTCTTAGCGGAATGATCACAGCTCTAACAAGTTGTAGGATCTCTTGGTGAGGAAACAAAAAGAGCCTTCGTAAGGGAAGTGGAGCGAGTTGGTAGAGACCCAATATCTTGGGTCAGAACCGAGGCATCTTTTGCTTTGGGTGCACTTGCTAAGATCGTTCCAGAGGAAATTGTGCATTGCTCTTTGGTGCGTTGCATAACGTTTTCAAAAATTTCCCCCACGAACATATCATTAGCTTCCTCTGTTCGACCAGTTACGATTGGACTCGGCATGGCGCGTGCGTCATTCGGCTGTATTCGCTTTATCGGCTATATTAGCCCGACTCCGTCCCCATGAACGCCGAAAACTAGCTATGGACACAGTAATAGAACTTGCAGTCGATGGAAGCGCTACTGTTAGACTTGGGGTGTTGGAAGTCTTGGGCGAAGTGCTATACACATTTCGTGAAGACGAAGATGGTGTCCCTGAAGACCTTCTGAAACTGTTCATGGGAAGAAAGATCCATCAGAGTTCGCACCCATCTTTACCAAACCGAAATCATAGTTTGGATTTGTTTCTCCAAGAACCAAAACGCCCCCTCATATGCGCCTTCAACTATCCAGCGATCGCACTAGCACTTGGGAAAGAACGTTGGAAAGACGTGAGAAGCTTTTATTTGTCTCTTGCGGCGGATACCGACTTCAAGATCCGACGAACTCTTGCTGCTAGTCTTGGAGAGCTAGCGAAGATAATTGGCCAGGACAATGCTCAGCGGGATCTGATACAAGTGTGGTGGGATGCCGTGAGGGCTGATGCGGAAGAAATCAGATTGAAAGCTCTAGAAGCAGTCGCCGCGTTTACGGCAGCTCTAGACCGGAGAGCTGGAGCGGTGATCGTGCAAGGCATACTTACCGTTTGGGATGAAGGAGTCTTTAAAACTTGGAGGGAACGAGATTGCGTAGCAAAGTCATTGGAGACCTTGTCTCAATGGGGTCACCAAGAAATACCATTGGTGATTCATGGTCTCTTGCAGCGGGCGCTGGAAGATACTGTGGCAGCAGTTAGAGAGTCGGCTGCGGCAGGAGTGAGTGTCTACCACTCGAGTAACGAATTGGTGACCAACGTTGCATTCTAGTTGCCTCACATCAGGAAAATCTTTGCTGATCAGCCAGACTTTCTTACCAGTCTACATAGTTATGTGCTATCGCTCGCAGAGGCGACTTCATACCGCAGACGGATGACGTAAGTGGATGTCAGTTTCAACCTCAACCGTATCGTTTCACACTAGTCAAGTTTCATTACTTGTCAACAAGCACTTATTACCCATCGACCCGCCATCGACAGTGATACCCTCAACGCCATCGCCAAACTTGCGGACGACCGAGTAGACGGTGTGCGGATTGGCATAGCTCGCTTGGTCGCATGCATCTACGGTAAGCTCTTATGGTTGGGAGTTTTAAGAGGCAGCTAACCGACGATCCCAGAAAAGCGAGTTCTGAACGTAACACCGATAACCGACGTATTATTGACAGTCATCAGCAGTCTTTCTCAAGACAGATGCAGTGACGTGCGGGCTTATGTGCCAAATGTGACAACGTTCAGCCACGATAGAGAATGCACAGCCTCCAGCAAGGCTCGTACACCTGATATTTTCTCAAGACCTCCAGCTTCACGCTTGTTACTCAATCGGGATATCTCTAATCCGCATCATGGTTGTAGACAATATGAAAGTACAGAATCCCAGTTGGAAGAACCACATTATATCAATCACTCAGTTGGAACATAAAGTTTGCATTTGAATCAATCAGTAGATACGGAACGGAGACAAGGCTGAGTCCTCCCCAGCAACGGTTCATTTATCTGCAAGCACGCTATATTTATGGACTGAAGCTAATCTACCTTTAGTACTTTACTGCATCACTTTTAGCAATCTGAGTTTGAATCCCGAAGTTACCACTGTACCCGTGACCATCCTTTACACCTCCCAACCGTAGGACGGTTCGATCCACTCACTTGTTTATGAATCAGATATGCAGAACATTCTGAGAATCCTGCGTTATGTTGTCCTTGGTCGGTTCCATTACCCTTTTTCTATCGCCAACTGACCTTCCTGCAGGCCTAATCATCGTTTGCAATGCCATTGTCGCTAGTGTCGCAGTTTGGAATCAAAGTGTCAGCCCCGAGAGCGCTTCAGTGTGTAAGTACGGTGAGAAGAAAAGGAAGTCTTGCGCTGACGAAACACGTTTTAGATGCCATCGACATCTGTGCCACCTGTCTAGCCGCCCTTGGATTGGTGTTCTCATTCACCATGTAAGTAGTGCCGTTGGCATACTAATTCCCCTTCTTGACTCGGCGATCATCTGCAGCTTGTTTTTGGAGCTTGCTGGTCAAGACTCCGTGACAGGAACAGTGTGGTTCGAGTGCACCTGGGTTTCAGCATTTTTTGTAATTAACTTGGGTGTGTAATTTTTCACTGACAGTTTCTATATCTTTATTTACCCGAACAGCGGTCGCCTCGGCGGCGTCTGTGATACTTGTCACGCAATCCTGTATCTCTAGTTGTGAGTGCTTCCAACGCGCCCATGCACTGTTCTCATGTCAAGGCAGATGTTGATGCATGTACATCTACCCAAACTCTCCTCACATTCTCTTGGCTCATCACATTCGTTTGTAAGTTCCCTCCATTATCACAGGATGTCCTTTGCGCTTAAGCGCTCTAGTATTGATTTACGCTCTTACACTATTTGCCTCTATCTACCTCATGAGGGGGGAGCATTATGACATATGGTCCACGCATGTCAATCAAATTCCCCGGCTTAGTCACAAACACAAGCTATCTAGCGGTCCCCCAACACCTGTCTTCGCTACCTTTGCAAATATCCCTCGTGCTCCCTCTCTTGTTGCACCAGTCCCTCGGCCGTTTAGGACTTTCCCAATGGACGACATATACCAACATCATTCGGGATTTGATCCTGAATACGGAATAGAGGGCTTTGAGCAACAGGTCCATGTTGCTCCGCGTCCCATCCAAAGACTGCCCACATTGTCGGACGACATTCACTTTGAGCCAAAGGTTGATTTTGCTCCGCGTCCCATCCAAAGACTGCCCTCATTGTCGGATGACAATCACTTTGAGCCACAGGTTCATGTTGCTCCGCGTCCCATCCAAAGGATACCCACATTCTCGAATGACAATCACTTTGAGCCACAAGTTCATGTTGCTCCGCGTCCCATCCAAAGACTGCCCGCATTATCAATATCGGGTGACAATCACCGGCCTGCTCCTTCCTTCTATCCACAGTTTATCCAGTGCGCTTTACCGAGCGACCGTGAGGCACAGCAGCAGCCACTCTCTGCGCTTGAGAGACAAGGACCATTAGCACAACGGATGCCATCGCCGCCTCCATTAGCCAACTGGCCTCGCCATGACGTGTTGTCACGGCCTGTGAAATCAAAGTGTGCAAAAAATTCTGTGGACCCAATTGCTGCAAACGTTTCTCAGCATCCCTTGGGTCCTCGGGGGATGTCACCGTCTCCCGAAGAGGGCCATGGTGTCGGTGGGGCTGGACCGTAGTTTCATGTAAGGAAGCGCTGGTCGCTGACCTTGTATTGTAGGTTGAGTTTGTATGTACGTGTATGTGCTAAAATAGTAAAAATAGAACAATGATCGTTATTGTTCTTGTGGCGCATTTACAGCATTGTCCAAGCCACCAATGCAGAGGCGTATTTATACTCCTTGCATGTTATGCAGCTCTATCCACGCAACCCTTGTTGACGTTGTCGCTGGCTGGCAATCGTCGGTTCATCGCATACATAACTTAACACTTACGATCAACTAATGAACGACACGAAAAGGCAGGGCCAGATGTTCAGAACACTCAGTGTGAAGAACCCATTCATCGTCGCAAGATTTATTTTCTTTGGTGCGTCTAAAAAAGGACGCAGAACGATCCAACACTGATACTCACCTATTGTCCTACTGCAGCCGTGCTCGCTTATTTGACGGTACTACAACTTATTTTCGCTGCCTGGAACATTAGTACGACGTCCGCTGGTCAGAATGGTCTGTCGCCACAAAACATGTTTTAATTCCTTGGGTTGATCGTTCCAGCAGTCTCAAACACTCCGGTCTTTCTGGTTTTCAACACCTGCATAATTTTACTGTTTTTACTTCAGTATGGTCCAGGTCACTCTGCAATGGCTCAAGCTTACATGTCTTACAAGTGGTGTTATCGACATGGCGATGCCGAAAGAACAGCTTTCCAGCGTTAGATTAGAATGTATCTGGTCGGCGGCTACCAATTTGTTACAGACAGGTGAGTTCTCAAGTATTGCTCTTTGCGGCACATTGAATCTCAACCCACAACGAAGGAATAGCTATTGGTGTCACCATTTCAGCACCACAGGAGTTATGTGATATCTCAAGTAAGTCCTCGGCAACTCTGTCTTTGAGGACCATCCCCATTAAATCGGAAATAGATTGGTCTTACTGCGCTTCTTCGTCCCTTCTTGCACCTATTGCATGGTTAACGAGTGTCATCCGTACGTCTCAAGAATCCGTCATGCAACTCAGCTCATGAACAAATTTGGCCAGTGCTATCGTATTTTTTCGCGCTGACTATCGCAGCTGTGGCACACGCCAACGTCCATCCAAACATCTGGACAAGTACGGTCCATGACATTGCTTGGTTTGGGTATCCTCCCGTGAACCAGACAGATACGGGCGATTTCGTCGACTATTATGACTGGAAAGGTGAACGCGATCCTACGTTAGAAGACAAAGCCGCAGAAGACTCAGAAAAAGCGCCTTGGGCAGCGTTTGCAAGAGTCCGCCGCGGGATTGATCATCCCTTTTCCATTGACGAAAAGCCGGGCGGTAAAGTACGCGATGAGGTATCTATGCCTTCTATCCCGTTGCCACCCTACACGCCTCCCAAAACTCGCGAGCGAATAGCTGGCAATGGTTCACGATTCATCGAAGTTGTAAGTGAACCGGGGAGGAAAGCACGTCAGGCAAATGTACCTGCGAGGTTCCCTTCTACAGTTACCAACCACGATAAGCCTATACCGCTTCCAAGGAGATCGGAATGGGTCCGAGCGGACGATATTGCTACAGACAGAAGTCAACAGTCGAAAAGAGTGATTTAATTTATTTGCTAACGCGCACTTTTGTAATCCTATATCACAATAATTGTATTCTAATTGGACATTGTCGACCTATACTGATAGATCGCCTGCTTCGTATGCTGCAATCCGTCGCCTGAGAGTTTCGTTCTCATCTCGCACAATGGCCAATGTAGACCTTGTTTCCTCAAGCTTCCTTCGAACTTCCGCGAGCTCCTTTGCATCCTCTTCTTCCAGTTCTCCTGCACCGACCGCAATCCCTGTGTATAGATTATGAGCCAATGGTCACGGGCAAGCTCATAGACTGTACCTCCAACGAGTTTCACGATACGCCATAGCCGGAACACGATTAGTAGACCAGCTAGTTCGCGTTCTTTCCCTTTAAGGACCGCCTCCAGGGTAAAAGTGGCAAGGATAATGAAAGCATCGAATAAATGCAATGATGCGTGAGGCACAGTTCCCGATGGATTATAATAACGCGGCCCAAACGCCCATACTGCCAAGGGTATCTCGAGTAAGAACAGTGTCGTGATTGTAAGAGACAGGTGCGACAACACTTCTAGCCATGCAGGAACATCTCCCATTGGTTGATCAGGCGTGCAGTCTTGCGGAAGAAGAGTGTATATAAGGTCTGCAACGACGCAGCTGGCATCTATGGCAATCTAAGAGACGTGAGGTTGGTTGCGCTTGGGAGAACGCGTTCGTACCAAGGCAATAACAAAGGTGTGGAAGGTGTTGCTTTCGAGCAGCTGGATTGCCTTGTCTCTCAAAGTCCGACCTTCAGAGTTGTTCTCTTCGGTCGTGGACTCGTTGTCTTGAACGAGTAGGGGCTGGGATTCTGACATCAGGCGCGTTTGTGCTGTGGCATGGGCATCAAATTGATGGAATTTATTAGCACACCGTCAAACAAAGTGACCTCGATTGAACGCTCATGCAGACTTTTCCAGGACTTTTGACCCGAAGCATTCGGCTTCATAACGCACTTTTCAGTCGTACAGTCCAGTTTCAGGCCCGGTCTCCATTCTTCCCTCTCAAGCGTTCAAAGCGAATCATTCCAATACTCGCTGGAGTGAGCGGTCTAGGTATCGGCGTTACCTTGTCCAAGCAAACCATCCATTGTGATTGTAAGCAACGAACACTTTACCATCATAACTGTGTCGAGCGTATTCTAGCTGTGCCCTTCCCACCAGAAGATGAGATAACGCATGAAGACTTTGCGCCACCACCGTCATCATCTGTCTCCCTTTATCAGTTAACCTTTGGAACTGTAACCGGCATCTGCGCTGGCGTTTTCGTCAAGAAAGGCGTCAAGGCAGCCGCATGGTTTCTCGGTGGAATTTTTATCCTGCTTCAGGTAGGGCACTCGAGCGGTGTTCATAAACGGATGTAACATTTCCCAAAAGTACCTAGGTTCTCTGTCGCTCATACGGGTCGACTGGCCAAAGATAGCGGCAAGATTTGAAGATCTAGTCTATATCCGAGATACGAATGGCCACAAACGACCACCCACGATTGCTTCGGTCTGGCATTGGCTGGTTGGCTTCCTCACTGCGGATTTCCAGCCAAGAGCGTCATTCATGGCAGGTTTAGCCCTTGGCTTGCGGATTGGGTAGGATGACAAACATGTGTAAATAATAGAGATATTTTCAATTACCGAATTTTGTGAGCAATGGGCCGTCGTGCAAAAAACAAGCAAGCTCCCCCAGAGCCATACCAGCGTACCGGGCAGAGGGAACCCTCGACAAAGTTAGGAAAACGTAAAGCTGCTGCAAGTGAGCCTGAAAAAGCGCGGCCACTGAAAAAGGCAAAAGACTCCAATGTCAAAGCCAATGGACGCAAAACATCGGTATTGGAATCGAAAAACCAGAAGAGCAGAAAACTAAAAGCGCCGACCGACGATGATTCCTCCGACGGTTGGGAAGACGTCGAAGATGATAATCTACCGGCACATAAGATGTAAGTAAATGCCCATGCCGACCATAATCCTCGCATGAGTAACAGTGATATGAAGGTCATTGGAGGATGGGGGAGAATTTGAAGGCAACCTAGACGATTACATGAACGAAGACGATAAGTAGGTACGGTCCATTATAGTTGATCCTGATCGCTCATGGACCTCAGTGACGAATACCTGGAAAATCCTGTGCAAGAATTCGAGTTTGATTCGGATGGGAGCGAGGAACAAGAACTACCTGTCAAACGGACGAAATCAAAACAACTTGAGAGACCTTTGAAAATTATACCGGATGATTCTGACAGTGATTCCTCGGATTCAGACGACGAAGGGGGTGCTATCAATATCCAAAATATGGAAGCTCGGTCACGCGCAATGGATGAAAGGGCTCTCCAAGAGGCGGCGATAGATGCCGAAGAGCTAAAAGCAGCTGATGCTGCTGAAGATGGCGACGACCTAGATGTCAATGATGACGAAGATAGTGATGCTGAACCTTTCCATCTACCAACGTCTGAAGAGCGAGAACAGGAGAAGAGTAGCGGAGGCTTGGACGTCGTTGTAATCCAACGGCGCATGCGACAGTGCGTACGACACCTCAACAACTTTAGGAAATTTGCAGGGAAAGGCCGGTATGTCCATTACGCTGTCCAATGCGCAATATGTTGTTGAAAAGTTTCTCAGTTCGCGTTCAGAATATGTCGAGCAACTCATGTCAGACATTGCCCAGTACTATGGTTACAACGAGTTTTTAGCCGAGAAGCTGTTTCAGCTGTTTCCGGTTTCTGAGGTAAACGTTCGAAGCATATTAAATGCACCGAGTTATGACGCGATTCTCAGGCTATCGAGTTCTTTGAAGCTAATGAAACCCCGCGTCCAGTTACTATAAGGACAAACACGTTACGTACACGCAGACGTGACCTTGCACAAGTTCTTATCAACCGCGGAGTAAATTTGGAGCCCATTGGCAAATGGACCAATGTTGGGCTACAAATATTCGAGAGCAGCGTCCCAATTGGTGAGATCACCTATGTCTTTCTATGGTAGATCATTCTAAGCCCGACGAGACAGGCGCAACTCCAGAATATCTAGCTGGTCATTACATGTTGCAGGCTGCGTCGTCTTTCTTGCCAGTCATTGCGCTGTCACCGCAGCCTAATGAGCGCATCCTTGACATGGCGTCTGCACCGGGGGGCAAGACAACGCATATGGCAGCTCTCATGCAAAATACAGGCATCGTATTCGCGAACGATGCGACCAAGACGAGAGTAAAAAGTCTTACAGCCAATGTGCATCGCTTGGGGTGCAAGAATGTCGTCGTATGCTCTTATGACGGTCGGGAATTTCCCAAAGTGATGGGAGGGTTCGACCGTGTCCTATTAGATGCCCCTTGCAGTGGAACTGGTGTCATCAGTAAGGACTCCTCGGTCAAAGTTAACAAAGTCCGTCATTTCATGATCTACTGATGTTGTCTGACAATGTCAATAGACAGAGCGGGATTTCACGCTACTATCTCATCTGCAGAAACAACTGATTCTCTGTGCAATTGACAGTGTCAGTCCCGAGTCCAAGACGGGAGGATACCTAGTGTATTCGACATGCTCTGTGACTGTGGACGAGAATGAGGCCGTGGTGGACTATGCCCTTCGGAAAAGAAGTAACGTTAAGCTCGTCGATACTGGACTTTCATTTGGTAGAGAAGGGTTTACTCAATATCGGGGTAAAACGTTCGATCGCAGCTTGGTTCTCACACGGCGTTTCTACCCGCATGTGCACAACATGGACGGATTTTATGTAGCAAAATTCAAAATCGAAAAGCGGTCCAAGGCGTCACCGAATGACACTCGGGCAGAGGAAAACGTGGACAAGATAAGTGCGGAGCAGGGGCAAGATGATGGGTTCATTTCAGAAGAGGACCAGCCTTACATTGAGGGTACGTGCAGCAATCGCGGCCAGACGCTGGTGGGACTAACATCTAGAGTGTAGAATCAAAGCGCAGGCGCATTAAAGCCAAAGGGCTCCGACCTCCACCGCGCGTGAATGGCGTTAGTGGTACAGCTGAAGCATAGTCATTGAATAAAATTAGGTTATTGATATCGAACAGTCTAGATTGCGAGATTGTATGGAATGATCCACTGAGGTCATCTGATGGAGTGATCACGTCTGATCCAAAACATCTGGGTGTTCCCACTATTTCAATATCACCATACGCGGTCTGCCCGCCGTTGAGCAGCACGACTAGATACCGCAGGTATGGCGGGAGGTACGGCAGAAATGAGACGCGGAAGGACGGGCGTGGGAAACAAGAGTGAAACACAAGGCCAGGATCTGAGACAATGGACGCAGAGCAGCGATGAAGAGACTTGTAAGTCTTATCAGGGTCGTCAAGCAGATGACTAGTGCCTTCTGCAACGGGATTTAGCGGTTGCTGAATCAATTTGATGTTTCCTTTTCCAGCGATAACAGCAAAAGTGCCGGCTGGAGCTGTAAATACACAACACCTCCTGGTTTATATAGTCCGTAATTCTGTTGGATATGGCGATAAGGCGCAGCGGTAAATTGAGCAGCGCCAGAATTAAATCAGGCCATGGCGGAGAAGGAAGCCAAGACTGAGGGTACGGGCTGGTGGGAAAATCTGGTTACCCGCCAAACATCGCCCAAACATGTTGAATTGAATAAAAAGAAGGGATCCACCAAACTCGTCCGTTCTCTACCCCTTCCTTCCTTATTTCTATCTCCCCACCGCGGTCAGCGTACCACGCGTATCTTCTTCGCTTTCTTACTTAATACTTTATTCATGTCAGTCCTCTTTATATTGCCCTTCCCCATTTAGCTCACTAAACTTGGTTTTGTGTTCCAGATATCTTTGACTGTCACAATGTCCGCAACGGAAGCTGCTGCTACTGAAACCAAGCCTGTCGAGGCCCTCGCAACAGCCCCGACGGAGGAACCCGCCGCACCTGCTGAAGCCCCCAAAGTGGAGGAGGCAGCCACGGTATGTTTAAGCCGATAAAATTTTAGTTGATTAAACCGACGTCTTTCGAAGGAGGCTCCCAAGGTGGAGGCTGCCGCCGAGGAACACGCGCCTTTGGTTGCTGAGAGCGTCCCGGCGGTCGAGGAACAGACCCCTGCAGCTGAGCCGTCGAAGGATGAGGCCAAGCCTGTATGCCGCCTGTTTTGCTATTGTTCTGCCTTTTGTTAACTGTTCATAGGCTGCTGAGGAGACCAAGAAGGAAGAACGTCCTAAGAGTCCCAGCCTGTTGGCCAAGTTGCTTGCCCCCTTCAAGGAAGGCAAGGCGAAAGTTGAAAGGAAGTCAAAGTCTCCCAAGAAGGAGAAGAAGAAAGAAGAAGTCGAGGTATGGTATTATCTTCAACTTTTAACTGATGTCGATTGACGGAATGGAATAGCCCGCTGCACCTGCACCTGCCCCCGAAGCACCAAAGGAGGAGGAGGCTGTAGCTGAACCTGCGGCCGAACCTCCCAAGACTGAAGAGGCACCTGCAGCAGAGCCTGTTAAAGAGCCGTGAGTGTTATTTCAGCCATAACCGGGTAATAACTTACACTTCCCAGCGAGCAAGCAGAAACCGCTCCTGCTGCCGATGCTCCTGCTGATGCCCCTGCTGTTGAGGCACCGAAGGAAGAGAAGGTGTGTAATTTACCTCAGCACATGCTATGTATTCATATTTCAACAACAGAAGGAAGAAAAGGCTGAAGAAAAGAAGGCGATCAAAGTCGGGCGCCGTATCTCTGCCCGAGTTGGCGATTTCTTCAAGGCTAAACCCAAGCACAGCGTTACTCCGCCTGCCAAGGTTGATGAGCATCCTCCGAAGATTGACGAACCTGCTCCCGTTGGCCCGCTTGATATTCCTGCATCTGAGAATGCTGCTGCCGCCAAACCTGAGGATAAGCCTCAACAAGTTGAAGCAGCACCTGTTGCAGCGCCCGTCGTTGCTGCCGCTGCTTAAGAGCAAGCATCTGATTTTCGATTATCCATGACCGTTACGATGCTGACAAGTCAATCTTCTATCTTGGCTTCACTCATAGTTTTGTTACTCACCGGCTCAAACGGCTCTGCTATGTTTTTATCTCTGGTTTTAACAATTTTTCATTACGATACACCCGGATTTGGGTCGCTTTTCTCCTCACGATTATCATGACTAGCCTGATCCGGGACCGTAGCTAATTTGTTCATTGAATACCCCTTTTCCGTAAGCTCACTTGTAATGAATTTGTTTACTTCTGTCATGTCGGCTCGCTACTTTAGGCCAATTGAAGCATTTCCTCATTAACTCATGCCTCCCAGACCAACTGCAGGCAAAGATAGTCTCATCACTGATGAAGATGAAATTTTACAGGCTGTGATTCTCGCAGACAGCTTCAACAAGCGGTTCAGACCATTGACAATCCGGAAACCACGCGTGAGCGTTATCGTCGCAGTTTATCGGATAGCTTGTAACCAAAGCCGTAGTGTTTATTACCAGTTTGCAATGCACCATTGCTTGACTGGACTTTTGAAAGCTTAGCTCTAGCTGGCGTACAAGAGGTGTTCGTCGTCTGCCGATCCCATGCAGAGCAGATCAAAATGGCCATTGAGTACGAGTCATATCAATATCGGTGTATCTATCCTTATTGCCCTTTCATCTAGAGGTTCCAAATGGTCGAAGCCGGGTTCAGGCATGAAGATCGTACCGATTGTAACGGCGAAGGAGACCTTTTCACCGGGCGATGCGATGCGGGATATATACACCCGTGGCCTTGTTACGACAGACTTTATCCTCGTCATGGGAGACCTTGTCAGCAATATTCGCATCGACGAGGTCGTACGCCTTCACAAAGAGCGTCGAAAGACGAACAAAGACGCGATCATGACAATCGTCGTGAAG
Source organism: Amanita muscaria Koide BX008 (assembly GCA_000827485.1). Lineage (NCBI taxonomy): Eukaryota > Fungi > Basidiomycota > Agaricomycetes > Agaricales > Amanitaceae > Amanita > Amanita muscaria. The sequence goes on from KN818225.1 coordinate 341,914, forward strand.
GAAAGTGGCGCTATACACAGGACGAGGTGCGAGGTTCGTCATCGAAACCGGTTCTACGATTCAAATCATTCTGGCACGGTCTCCTTAGGCCGATCGGGGACTCTGCGGTCTTTGCACTGGACTCGAAGACATCGGAATGCCTTCATTACCAACCTGTCATCGCCTATCCACCGACTCGTTTCGTGCAAATACCGAGAGAGCGTTTAGAATCGCATCCGGAAATAGATATCAGATATGACCTTATAGACTGCGGCATCGATGTGTGCTCTGTGGAGGTGTTTGCTTCCGCGCTTATCTCGCGTGTAATCATGCTGAAACAGAGAACCATCCAGGTACCTTCTCTCTTCCAAGACAATTTCGACTATCTAGACATCAGAAGAGACTTTGTTCATGGTGTTCTCACGTCCGACCTCTTAATGAAGAATGTCTATTGCCACATTGCAACAGAGGGATATGCCGCTCGAGTGAAGGACACAAAAAGCTACGAGTCAGTCAGGTGAGGGATATTACCATGCTATAATGACCATCGTTCAAGGAGCGGTGATCAGTAAGGATATCCTATCGCGGTGGACGTTTCCACTAGTTCCAGATGACAATTATCCCGGTGGTCAAAGGTACGAACACGTACGAGGGAACAGGTACCTTGCCAAAGACAACACTGTGGTACTAGCACGGTGATTGCAGTTTGTTGATACACTGGCATGGATACTGAAAATGGTTTAGGACATGCAAGATCGGCACAAACACCCTGATTGGTTCTTCAACTAGGATTTCCGAAGATGTCCAGATCCATGCTTCCGTGATTGGCCAAAATTGTATCATTGGTGCAGGCACCATCATCAAAAACTGTTACATCTTCGATCACACGACTATTGGTGCAAATTGCATTTTAGAAAAGAGCATTATAGGATCCAACGTCAACCTGAAAGACAACTCTAGCGTACCAAGAGGTTGTCTCATTGCAGATTCGGTGATTGTTGGCCCTGGTGCCAAATTGGAACCCTTTGATAGGCTGTCCACTCGGCGGGACGAAGTTGAAGCCGAACTGCCTGACGAAGAAGTCGATTCTGATGTAGAGGAAGTGGAAGCTCGTTACGTCATTGTCCTCATGTCGTTTCGCTCTAATCCTGATGGGTATTGGATTCAGGGCAAAGTCACATTAACAAAAATCTCGGCCACGACTCAAATGCTCTAGTGTGGCCTCATGGGCCTCTGAGCGAGGAGGACGGAGAAGGACCTGAAAATGAAAAGAATTTGCGTTTTATGCGAATAGGTTTGTCTGCTCGACTACTGGCAACGGATATGCTGAAACTTTTGCAAGGTGATGATTGCTCCGATATTGACATTTCGGACCCTGACACGGTCTCGTCGGAAAGCGAGAGCAAATCGTCAGGAAGTGAAAGTGAAGATGACACAGGTTATGATACCACAGCATCTTCGGATGTATTGCCTCCGGTAAAGAGGGACGCAAACGAATCAGAATTTCGAAGTGAGGCAAAGCAATCCTTGGTCCGCGCCTTTTCAGAGGGCCATTCGATTGAGAATGCCTCTGTGGAACTCAAGACACTGCGCATGGCTTTCGACGTGCCATTATCGCTTGCTCGAGAGGCCGTCATCTCTGCCGTCGTTGGATGGATACCAATCGTGCAAGGTGGAGGCGCGCCTCAACGACAAGAGATCGCACGGGTTATCGATAGATGGGGCAATATGATCAACGAGATAGGAGGGGTAGATCCCGTCGAGACGGTGACACTACTCCAGGTAACAAGTTTATTTTTGTTATCAATGGTTCTGAGGCTGACATCGCATGCTAGACAATGTGTGCATCGTCAGATCGGATGCCACTGTTTGGGCAAATACTAGCTGCTCTCTATCAAAGCGACATTGTCGAAGAAGATGACATTCGAGCTTGGCACGCGCTTCCGGCTTCCAAGGGAGAGGGCCATAGAGCAGAAGAAAATCTGAAAAAGTGCTGGATGATCGGATCCCATATGCTCCAGCAATTCGATGCTCAAGAAAGCGAAGAAAGTGAAAGCGAGGGTAATGAGGATGATTCCGAATGAAGCTTACGAGTCCTTCTGTAGAGAACCTACACAGCACGAATGAATTATACAGAGTCTATGGCATCTAATTAATGATTGGTCCATCATCACGCCTCACTGAATAGGTGCTAGTATTTTAAAATAATGTATAGTGCTAACGAAGGGGTAAGCATGAGCATTAATATAGCATTGTATGAAAACTTGCCATGAATTATGCCTGGCCTGACAGCGGATAAGCAATGGAAAAAATGAGCAAGCATACAGAAACTTACAGATAGCCCAGTAATGTGAGGAGTATGTTTATGAACTAAGAGGCAGTTGGTAAGTGGAGGAGAAAGAATTACGAGGGCATTACCAGGTCGGAATCGCATCCCTTCTCGAGGAAAACGCCTAAGGGAGGGAAAATGACGGCAAGTATGATCTGAGAAGTAGTCAGAGAAGAACAGCGGACAAGAAAATAGGTATACTTTACAAATGTCCGACGCAGTGAAGGCCATTGTGGAGGGTGGATGGAAATTGGAAGGAAAGTAGGGTAGGATATATATGGGGCCATGCCAAGACTCAGTGACGTCAGAGCAACATCGATGACAGCCTACCCAGTCTCACGTGGAGAAAAGGTTTCCATTTTATGAAAGGGGTCGCCTGCGTCGACGTGGTATAGCGGTTTTAAGTACTCATTTCAGTTTCCCTGTTATAGTTCACCTTCCTCAACCCGCTGCTTGGTCAGTTCGTGAATCTTCTTGAGATCAAGCGATGGGTGCTGTGGAAGAGTGTAGGCTTGCTAAGTTGCTTCTGAAGGAGTGTTTTCTTCTCAGATTACGGTAATTTGCGGGTCAACCAATCAGAGAGCGCGCAATATCGCTTACATAACGCTCAATGGAAATTGTGGACGTTGCATATTCTTCGACATCCCCGTCTAATAGATTTGACCTCTATCTTCCGCACCCCGCCGCCCACCCTTCTTTTCCACTGCTGTGCTTTGTTCATGGCGGTGCGTGGCGATCGTGAGTTGACATCTACGTTATATCCATCTTTTACTCAATTTCATAGCGAGGACAAGGCAGATCATGCCGACTTTGCCCGCCGTCTTGCTTTGAAATCGAATTGTCCCGTTGTTGTGCCCAACTATCGCTTAACGCCCAAAGAGCCGACCGTTGAGAATGGTACCTTTCGTCACCCCGGTCATGCATCGGACATAATGGAATGCCTGTCATTCTTGACGTCATGGCAAGGCTTGCCTGAGATAGGCACGGTGTACGATCGTCATAGGATCCACTTACTCGGGCACAGTTGCGGTGCTCATATGCTGTCCAGCATATTCCTTGATTCATCTACGGTCACACCATCTCTGACGCCTCCTGCGTCCGTCCTGCAATCAGTGCAGAGCATCGCTTTGTCCGAAGGGATATACGACATCGATCTGCTGCTTACAAGTTTTCCAAGGTACCGACAGTGGTTTATCGAATCGGCGTTTGGGCCGTTGTCCTCGTACAGCGACTACGCTGTCACCAAGTATCCAGTACGGCGTCCTGAGATCCGCTGGCTCGTCGTACATTCATCAGGAGATACTCTAGTCGATCTCTGCCAAAGCCAAAGCATGTACGAACATTTGCAGAGATCGATGGAGAGTTGTGACCAAGATCGCATCTCTCACGACTTTCATTCATTGACTGAAGAGCATAATAATATTTTTCAAAGTGATGTATTTGTAGACGTTCTTGTGCAATTCTTCTTGGCAAAAGTAGATGAATAGCACACTGTTATTTTCTAGATCAGACACTGTAGATTCTACTAGCGAACTAAGCTATCGAGTGCAGCGTTTAGGTGGTACACGACCGTGTCGCAATCATCGATTGTATTGTACAGAGGAGTGGGAGCCAGGCGAATAACGTCAGGTTTCCTTTCGTCCACAACCACACCGCGTTCAGTCAAGTAAGTAAATACCTTCTGCATGGTTTCCAGTTCAACAGGAAGAAAGAGCAACGAAAGCTGCGCCCCACGATGCATGGGATCAGTCGGCGTGATGATGGTAAATCCGGGGGTAATCTGGGACTCAGAAAGCGCTTTGTTTAGCGGCACGTAGTAGTTGGACTGCCGCAAGGACCGTTCAAGCGCACCGGTCAAGGCGAGTGATCGCTCACGAATGGCTTTCATCCCAACTTGCTTGAAAATCTGCAACGATCCTAGCAAGGAGGCAAGCGCGATTATACAGGGATTGGATTGCTGAAAGCCTTGCGCCCCGGGGATTGCTGAAAAGGTTGGCAGCATCTTGAAGCGAGTTGTCGGATCATGACCCCACCAGCCAGTGCGGCTAGGTGTAGATAACTCATTAAGCGAGAATAGAAAAGAAGGCAGGTGCTTACTTGGGGTGCTTGGTGCTGTTCCATTTTTCGTGCATGAACAACCCTGCAATACCCCCTGGACCAGAGTTGAGGAATTTGTAAGAGCACCAAACGGCAAAGTCCACGCCCCAGTCGTGTAAAAACAGGGGTACGTTTCCAATGGCATGAGCGAGATCCCAGCCACAGATACAGCCCTATTCATTTGCGCCGGTTCGAAATGCACCGATACTTGAGCTGAGAGAAGAGTGACTGACCTGAGAAACTGCGGCTTTCGTGATGGACTCGATTGGAAAGAGTTGCCCCGTGTAATATTGGACGCCACTGAAGAGGACGAGGGCAATAGACTTTCCTTCTTTTTCAATGATATCCAAAATATCTTCTTCTCGTAGAGTAGCCTCGCCTTCTCGGGGGGATATTGCAAGGATTGCTTGTGCCGGATCGTAACCGTGGCTAAGTGCCTGCGATGCGAACGCATACTGGGGATCTCATCAGACAGGCTCAGGGGCAACCTGAGCGAAAAGCACTTGCTTGATCCGAGGGAAAAGCTCTAGCCTCACAGAGAATTTTGAATCTCTCGGGGGTGGGCTTGTAGAAAGAATCCATCATGACATGTAGATTGGCCGTCAGCGTGCCCATGCAAGCTACCTCGGACTCCTTTGCACCTTGCGATATTCATCAGGGCTCAGAGCCTGGTACGTGGCCAGGCCCAATGCTTACCGACGATCTCTGCAAGCAACGGTGTGACAACATCCACATATCTCACCCATGGCCGATTATGCGGATGATCAAAATGACCTGTCACCCCACTGGACTGGTGCATGAAATGCCGTTGCGCAGCACATCAGAAATTCCATACTGACCGGGATGCCCAGACATCCAGTTCTTCCTTGATCAATTCCCTTGAGCGATTAGAGAGAAGGCCAAGGGAGTTTCCACTGAGATAGCAACATCTTGCTTCTATAGGAACATTGTAAGAAGATACAAAGCAAATAGTTGTCGCATACGAGGGTCGCTTGCAACAGTTGCAGATACATCTGCATTTGTTGGCACGATGAAGTCCAGAGATAACGGGGAATGCATGGTGGTACTTGTCACACCGCCAACATTGTGCAGGACATTTGATGGCGTACATATGACTACAGAGAGAATGGTTGGTGATAAGTTACATAGATTGTTGCATTTAATATCTGACAGGGACGCCTTGGCCTTGTGTACGTAGCTAACTTTAGCTTGGTAGCAAATCAAATATCTGCGCAGCGCAGGCCTTCTCTTGGTAAAACCACCGGAAGGGGCGCATAATAACAAAGGCAGACTAAGGGCCGACCATTGTTGTATTCGACTAGTGCGATCTAAGCGTTATCAATACATGCTCCGAACCGCCATCGTTGTGGGCGCTGGTCCCGTTGGCTGCCTTGCTGCCTTGGCCCTCGCCAAACGTGGCTGGCTCGTCCAGGTATACGAAGCTCGTCCAGGTATTTGCCTCACTGCCCTGGGTTGTTCTTACACATCCAGCGTTTCTAGATCTGCGTCTTCCCGCTTCGAAAGCAGAGGCCCAACAAAGGTCAATCAACCTCGCCATCTCTCACAGAGGGATAGCCGCCATCGAAGTGGTTGATCCACAAGTCGCTCAGAGATTCCTGCGGGATGCTATCCCAATGCGCGGTCGCATGATTCACGCCTCGGACGGACGTGTGGAAAGTCAGGCCTACGATAGACACGGACAGGTGATTTACCATCATGATTTTTATATTATTGGCATTGACAGCGTTCCTGCTTATGAACCAGTGTATCAATTCTATCGATCGTTCCTTACTCAATGAAGAACTTCTTGACGAGGTCTCCGCCCATCCAAATATAGAGATATATTTCAGACATAAAGTGTTGTCTGCGGATTTTGACAACAAGTCTATGACTGTCCGCGATAACAGTCTAAACAAGGAGCTGACAGTTGATTTTGATTTCTGCATTGGAGCAGATGGAAGTTATTCCATCATCCGACGGCAGATGATGAGAGTCGTGAGGTAAGCTCCTTGAGACCTTTTTCTCAGCATTCCAATTGTGCAAAGGATGAATTACCAGCAAGAATACGTTAAGGATGAATATATAGAATTAAAGATCCCCGCCGGACACGATGACCAGGGCAGGCCTGTCTTCTTGCTCGATCCAAACCACTTGCATATTTGGCCGCGTCACTCTTTCATGCTCATTGCATTACCAAACAAAGTCAGCTCGCTTGCGATTTGTCCCCTAAATTATTGATTTATCTTTATCTAGGATAAGACGTTTACCTGCACCTTGTTCGCTCCCAGTTCGGAACTTGGTCGTCTCAATAATCCCGAAACGATTCTAGCTTGGTTCAGGACTTATTTCCCCGATGCTCTCAAGCTTATTGGTGAGAAGCGGTTGTTGGATGATCTCATGCAGAACCCCAGAAGTCCTCTCATTTGCACAAAGGTATTTAATTTTTGCTGTCAATGGTTATGCAACGTAATCGTTCCATATGCAAGTGTGATCCATACCATTATAAAGATAGCGCAATCCTACTCGGGGATGCAGCTCACTCTATGGTTCCTTTTTATGGTCAGGGCTTGAATTGCGGTCTGGAAGACGTCAGGGTTCTATTGTCCCTTATCGATGGCGAAAAGGTGGAGTGCGTTAAGACGGACCGGACAGATCCAAAGCTTGCCCTGGCTCTGCAAAGGTATTCTGAATCTCGCCACGAAGACCTTGTTGCCATTTGCGACTTGGCGATGGACAACTAGTGAGTGAGCTGCTTGCGGCTGTTATCTATTTTTGATTTCAAAATAGCGTTGAGATGCGCCACTCTGTGACACAAGTCTCCTATTTGCTCAAAAAATATGTGGATAGCGTTCTATATGCCCTTACGTCCAGAAAATTAATATCATTGGATCATCTGCTTCCTGTCCTATCCCGCGAAGCTTATCCACAAGACGAACCGAGGGGCTGGATTCCATTGTATACCATGGTTACTTTCCGGCCTGATATAAGCTACGCTGCTGCTAAGCGAAGAGCCACGAGGCAAAACAAGCTGCTTAATGCACTGGGTTGGGTAGCGATACTGGGACCTTCATTACTGGTGACGTCTTTAGTATGGAAAATAGGAACGCGATAGCCTGTATGTAATACATCATTTCATTGACGGCAATTTTGCGGGAATTGCTTTCAGAGTACAATCAATTTCGAGTCAATCGGACAGCATCAGGTGTACATTGAGGGCTGTTCTACAGAGAAGTGCTCTTATGTACAGATAGATAAATAGACGACGATAACCACATGATAGCAAAGAGCCCAAGAACATACAGTGAAATGCAAGACATAGAGCAGCGAGGAGCTAGAGTCGTGAAAAAGTCGTGAAAGTGGTATACCAAAGATCAAATAATACGTTGGGGATCCCAAAAAAAAGGCGTGCGGTGAATAGATTGCTAATTATGTTGCTGTTTTCTTGGGTCTCCCGCGCTTTTTCCTTGGAGGCGCCTCAGACCCTTGTGCCTCTGCGGACTCCGTGGGTTGTGGGTTTTTCCGAGGCCGCCCACGGCCCCTCTTTGGAGGGGGTTCTTCGCCTGTATCTTCTGTCTTTGGCTGAAAAGTCCCATCAGGGCGGGCAAATGGAGATCAACAATGATTCTCGCTGACCTTCGGTGGTCGTCCTCGCTTCCTCGGTACTGTCGATGAGGATGCGGCAGCATTTGGAGAGGATTGGGCAGCAGGTTTCTTATCCTTATTCTTGCTCCCAGGAGGCCTGCCCCGGTTGCGCTTCACAGGCGTCTTGGCCTGTGTAGATGCGGGATCTGCCAAGAGCAATATGATTATTGAATTACCTATATTGAGAGAACAACAACTGTACCGTCCGCAGCATCGACACTAGGTTGATGGCCGTCTTGTTCTTCATGGGATTGTGGCTCCCCGGTATCCTCTGGAGCATCGTGAGGGGAGGACATAAGGACCCGAATATGGAGGGCCTGTTGGATGAAGGAAGAGTGGGGGGAAAGATGCGTGGGCCATTCTTTAATGAGTAAAAACTACTGCCGAATATAGAAGCATTCGACTATATTGTTCCCTCGCGTGCAGTTTGGCAAGACGCTTTTTTTATTATCTTTGAGCCATCTTTCGTCCCTGGAGACTCACGTAACGGATGAGCTGCTCAGTTGCAGCGTTGCTCCCATTTCCTTTTTGGGCATGCGTTCTTTGCCAGCTCTCCTCGCCCTCCACACCACTCTCTCCCTTGCTCGTCTCTTGCATTCTCTCCCAGATGATCCCTATGCGTTCCCCAAGTTTCGTGTCGCTTTCCTCACTCCCCCAATCCTGAATGATACCGCTCAGCGTTGGCTGTCCGATGGCCTACGTGGCGGTCAAGCCGAATTCTTTGACCAGTCTTCTTCATTTCGCAAAGAGATTGACGGTGTTGATGCTGTTCAAAGTCAGGATACCTCTTCCATAAATGTCCGTGCTGTTTGTTATTTAGCATCATTTCTTATGGTCACCCTTGCAGTCGTTGCCCCTGTCTACAGGAATGTACACGCTCGAGCACATGAAGATGGGACCTCGCAATTCGTACATTTGTCTCATACCAGAACCACCTGATATCAGCCCTTCTTCCACACCAGACGAGTCTGACTCTGAGGTGTCACCGGCCCGCAGTTGGTCTCTTCTTCAGCCTCTTACCGGAACTTGTCTTTATGTAAGTTTGCCTTCCGATTCTCCACGGTTACCAAAGTAATTTTATTGTTCCTCCCGATAAAGCACCGACAAGGATGGTTCACATATTCATACTGTCACAACCAGGAGATACGTCAATTCAAAGAGCTGCTTCCAGTTAATCCACATCATTTAGGTAAGCTTGTCATGGAGACTTTATACTTAATGTTTATTCCATCTCTAGGAGCGTACAAGCCAGAAGAAGATCCCGAGGTAAAGGGCCTTGTCTAGATTCATTCAGAGGCAGATTCATTCTGTTGCTAGTGGGAAGCATATACCCTCGGGAAGGCTCCAACGAGTCCAGAGCCAGGTGCTGACTTGACATTAGCGGAACAACATGCACAGGCTGCAAATCTGCAACTTGCACGAAGCGCTGGCTCCCGCTACCTTGTCCAGCGGTGGGGAGATGGCACTATATGCGACAAGACAGGCAAAAGACGGGAAGTAGAAGTCCAAGTGAGTATCACGCTTGAGTAATCTTACATGAAACATGAAACTCTTTCCAGTTTCATTGTTCTATGACCATGGCAGACTCGATTATATTCGTCAAAGAGGCCAAGACCTGTTCATATGTTCTCGTTATACACACTCCTAGGCTGTGCGGAGAACCGGGGTTCAGGTCACGCCTAGAATCTAGCGATGAAACCCAAATTTCCTGCCGTGAAGTCGTCTCAGACCTGAATTCGGAATCAGACGCGACAAGTACAACTGCTTCTCCCACTTCTGCTGCAGATACTAAGGTTGGGCAGGCCAACGCCCCGCTGCCGGTGACTGATCATCCACTCAAATCTACACGGCCAAAAGCCGTGTCTCCACCGAGAATGGATGTCCCCTCCGTGGGTGAAGAAGCCAAAAACAAGGTATACGAAGAATTGATACGGAAGACCATAGAAGCTTTGTTTGGTCCCGATTCAAAGTCTAGATCAACGGAGTCACGCCAGATTGAGGTGCTGGATGATGGAAGCGAGTTTGTTATTGAATTATTGGGCGACACGGAGCTTTTTGACCGGCAATCGGAAACGGTGGAGAGGCTGCTTCACGATGTAAAAGCCGAAAAAAATTCAGCCAAGGCAAAATCCAGTGATAAGGGGGCGGAGGAACAAGACCGAACATCGGCCGATGATAATACTTCTGACCATGATGAACTGTGACTACGTGGAGGTCATTTAATTACCTAATCTAAAGTATATGGAATACATGTGGTTTTTGTATGTAAAGTGGTCCTGTAAGTCCCATTGGTGGTTGCAGGGAAAAAAGGGCCGAAGCGATATCTAAGGGAAGCAACAATATAACGTGAACATAGATCATATGGGAAGTACACATGCTGAAGGCGGTCATGAACAATAGATTCATAAAATTAGAAAAGCTTTAGTTTGCTAGACTTCTCATCTACTGCAACCTGGATGTGCGTATGGTTGATCGCAGTGTGAGGGGCAGAACAGGGCACAATGCTTTTCAGCCATTCGTCTCCGTCGTCTTCTTCCTCGGGGTCCCAGTTATGATCTAGACATGAAGAAGTGTCAACACCGTGGTCACCATTCTTGGCTCGCTCGCGCGCTGCTGCACATCCACACAATAGGTCGCTGGTCTTGCCTTTGCCCTTGAGCAGATCAGAGAGAGTGCATCGAGCTTCTGGTTCGACGAAGAGCATGCGTCGGATGATTGGCCGAGACTCGCGGGGGAGTAGCCTGAATATTGATTCGGCACCACCGCCGTGAAAGGTAACAGTGCTGTCGGCTCGTTGCCGACAACTGGGTTCTGGTTGATCATCTTGATTATCATTCTTGGCAGAAACGGCTGGGGCGGCCGACAATACGTTGATCGATAGAGCACGTGGTCGCGTGGCCGCCGAGACATTCAACGAGGCCATGGTTACATGCGGGGTCCGCTCGCATCGCTCGGCCGGCAACGATTCTGTGGTGACTGCAATGGAGATGACGGGTGGCTCCATTTCGTGAGGGCTTTCCAAATGCAGCAAGCTTTGGTCTCCATTACCCGAGATGCGCTCCTGACTCTCTATTCGCTCGGAAGCCCGTCGGTTGAGAGCATCTTGCGTAGTCTTTGATGGAGAGCGTGAAGGAGGTTCTGTGATAGCCGTTGAAGCCGATGACTGTGTAAGAATCGACCGCGTTTCGGACGACATTGTACTGGTATTGCTGCTATCCGTTTCATTGCCATTGCATGCGTCGAGGGTGGCAGAGCGAGGAGGAACGTTGCTCCCTAGGAGCAAGTTGCTGCCCAGGGATGCAGGCATAGTAGCATTCCGAGTCTGCTTGTCTTTACGAGGCGGTGGCTTTCGGGACAAATCGGGATGCGCATTGACAAAGGCTCTGAAACTGGGGTCGGTTTTGGGGTCAGGAATCTTCCAAGGAAACCGGCGCAAAACCATGCAAAGAAAGATAATGGCTACACCCCATACATCGGTCTTTCTTGGATCGTAGGAATCGTTGCTGAGAACTTCCGGAGCTAGATAGGGATCGCTGCCGACCACACCGGTGGCAGTAGTGCGAGCCTTTCCGGGATACTGGAACACGGTAGCCGTGCCAAAATCAATCAGCTTGACAACATTGCTGTGCGTCATGACGCAATTGTCAAGTTTGAGGTCTCTATGTGCAAGACCAAGTTCATGAAGATACTCCACGCCGTCACATATTTGACGAAAGACGCAATAAATCTCTGGTCGGGACATCTTTCCAGACATGACGACGCTGAAGAGGTCGTAAGGAGCATATTCCATGACCTGGTACATTATCGATCAATGGGTGTAACCGTTAGCCGTGGCGGCAAACCCCAAATGCCCACCTCGTAATAATGCCCATGCTCAGAAACGATGTCGACCGTCTGGATGATGTTCGGGTGCTTGAGGACGGAGCCAACGCAGAATTCAGCTGTCACTTTTTTCTGATACTCCCTCTCACTCTCTCCGGCTCGCTTTGGTCTAAACTCCTTGACGGCAAAAGTGTTACCGCCATTCTTGCTGCTTGCCTTTATTAAGCGAACCGTTCCTCCTGCCCCGCTACCCAAAATACGACCCCACTTTCCATACTTTTTGGCGAGACGTGCATGGGTCGCATCCTGTAGGGAAAGAATGGGATGGCTCCCCGGGGAAGGAGTAGGAGGAAACTTGTAATTAGAGTGGCTGACACCAGAGGAAGCAGACGAGGTGGATGAGCTGGAACTAGCAGAGGGCTCATCACGTAAAGGATGGTCTTTATCCTTGAGGTTGGACGAGGAATCGGGTATAGAATGGTGGACACGAATATGAAGAAAACGCTTTAGTTCGCAGAAAGGACTCTGCTTTCTCGGCGACTGAGCCTGCAGCTGCATGAGGGGAAAGATGGGAAGAAGGTGGAACAGAGCTGTACCGATATAATTAACCGAATATGCATTTGCCAAACTCGGCCCGCCTGGCGCCCGCCACCGTCGGCAAGCCGGGATGCTACGCTTATCTAATCACCCAATGTCATCCGCTTCTCGCTTCCGTTTCATCTCCCTCGACACTTTGTGTTGCGCCGCATCATGCTTCGCCAGCTCTATCGGCACCTTGGACACAGGGCTCTTCGAGATTTCTACAGTTTGAGTTAGCCTTCTTTTTCTAGCTGCACCATATGGTGCTATCTTACCTTGCTTCAAATCGTACCTGACCAGGAGATAAGCATTGAATACAAACAAGACAAATCTCGGCACCCACATGACTTCATCATCATCGTTAGTCAGGAACGTTATTGCCGTCCCCAGTTTTCCGGCTCGTCCTGTGCGGCCTAAATTGCGTCCGTTGTTTAGTTTTTCTGTAAAGCAAATCAGTGAAAGTAACGCACCAATACGGTGCACATATGCTTCAATTGTGCCTGCCATCTGGAAATTGATGACAAGGCTCACATCTTGCACATCAATCCCACGCCCCGCAAGATCAGTGGCCACAAGAACGTCTGATTCCCCACTGCGCAATGCTTGCAGGGCCGCTTCTCGTTGTTCTTGGTTTTTCCCTGAATGTAGGGTGGATGTGCTCCACTTGGCACCAACCCAACGTGTCAGACTACAAACGAAGCATTCAAATCATAAAAAGCACGTACGCCTGCACGCGACAGATCCTTGGCAACCATGTCCGCAGTCTTCTTTTGATTGACGAATACGATAATCGGCGATGCATACTGTCCGCTATTGAGAATCTCCAACAACCTTTGTCTGGGTAGCTCGTTGTCAGTATCAATCTCACCAGGCGAAGGAGCGTTCCTACTTTTTCTTTTCGTCTCCGTTAACGAAGTCGACGCGCTGCTCTACCGTATCCACGGCGCGTCCCGCCTCTCCAATAGTTATGACGGCAGGTTTCTTGAGATATTTGCGGGCTAACCGCTCAACCGCCGGTGGCATTGTGGCAGAGAACAGCGTCGTGACTCGTGTGCGACCTTTCTTGATCACCTCTCCATCCACATCCATTTGTTCGCCAGGGTCTTCGCCCTGCATCGTTTCACTTGGCAGCGCGTCCAGGATAAATGTCAGGTCCGCCTCAAATCCAAGATGCACCATGCGATCAGCTTCGTCCATGACGACATAGCGACATTGAGATAACACGAGGACATGGCGCTCGATGACGTCTTTGAGACGACCAGGAGTAGCTATAATAATTTCAGCACCTTCCCGTAGATTGAATTGTTGTTCTTCAACAGCTCGCTGTGCATATGAGCGCGGGTATGAATGCAGTCAACGATGCAGACTTACCCCACCGACGATAGAAACGCACTTGTATCCAAGCGGACCTGCAAATTTTCGCGCTTCAGTCTCAATCTGTTGCGCCAGCTCACGAGTCGGTGCCAGTATGAGTGAATATGGACCAAGATGCCGAATCTCGTCCGTGAAAGCGGGGAGGTTCGAAATGAAAGACAGCATTGGAATCACGAAAGCAGCAGTTTTACCGGAACCTGTCTCTGCAATACCAATAATGTCGCGATTCTGTAACCCTATAGGGATGGCTTGCCGCTGGATTGGAGATGGTTCCTTGTATCCAATTCGCTCAATGCAGTCCAAAATTGACTGAGGAATGTTGGATTCTGTCCATGAACGTAGTGGATGAGGTATCTGGCCACCTACACGGAAAGGGTGAGTACACTCGAAGAAGAAGAAGAAAATACGACTAGCCTCTGGCGGAGATGCTGAAATCCTCCCGAAATATACGCCAATCTCGTTCTGTCATTTCGTTCAGCGACTTGTCGGTCCAGTGCCTGTCGTCAAAGCCAGACTTTGCGGCTCTCCGCCTCTCCATGGCATCCGCCAGGTGAACATCATATGATCCATTTCCTCCTCCTCCTCCTCCTCTCCTCGTACCTCCTCCGTCGTCCATGCCAGCAATGTGACCTCTGCCAAACATGATTTGAGCCCCTTGTCTGCTGCTTCCGACGGCTACGGGGGAGTCTTCTGCAAACGTGTCATCCTGCGCATCCCAATCAAAGACAAATTTGCGGTCGTTCATTTTACGAATCTTGCGCTTCTTCTTGTCTACCCCAAGGTAACGTGAACGGATCGCAGAAAGGTCGTTGTCTGTCATTGGAGGCACAAAAGGCGTACTCTCGGGGATTGTAGGTGTTCCAGCCGAGGTGGTAGAGGGTGGTGCAGATGCTGTAGAGGGCGGAGGAGTAGAACCACTTACAACGTGCTTTTCACGGTCGGCGCGAGGTCCAGTAGGCACATTTTGAAATCCTTCCTTTTGTCGGCCACTCGAGCGTCCGCCGTCTCGTGTATCGCGACTGTCGCGGTCTCGCCTGCCATACCTGTCACCCCGGTCTCGTTCTGGATGCCCATACCTGTCCTCATCTGATCACGACATTAGCGCATAATGTGTAAATAGGAGCATGACCGACATTTGGTGTTGCCATATCTACTACCGGATGAGACTTGATGAAGCTCTTTCTGTCTGAGCTCGTCTGCTTCCCGTTCTAAAGCATCACGTTCGTGCTTTTTCTTCTCTTCCCGTTCTCTTTGCTCCTTGATTTCTTGCTCGCGCTTAGCGAGCGCGAGTTTGGCTCTCTCTTCTTTGGAAATGAACTTTGGCTTTGAAGCAGCTTCCTTCTCTTCTTTTTGTTTGCGAAGCAGAGTCTCGATGGACAAAGGTTCTGTGCGGGGGAGCATGACGAGCTTGGTCAAGTAAGAATTTGGAGACGGAGTGCCGGAGAGCACGTGGGTGACATGGCTCGCAACTACCACAACTTGAATGGGCCCTTGTCCCCTCGACGTGCGGACACACCAGAACCCGCCTCAATTCAAGGTCGACGCAATGCCGGTGTGCATTTGCTCGACGACGAGGGCGAGGTATCGAACCAGGTATGCTGAATCCCATTCATACATTTTTATTTATTTAATCTTCCATCACATAGTTCGAAGCCTGCTTGAAGCATATCTTCGCTAAATATTGCACCCCACCTGCAGAAATGCGAAATTCTTACAACGGGAAACTCCTCACTCCGCCTGCAAATGCATATCTGAGTCCAGAAGGGTTAGATAATTGGGCTCAGGACACCAATGGGGCACCGTTCTCGAAAGAAGCCAAGGAACAGCTTATCGAGTTCCTTGATGTCACCCCCGACGGTGGACTTACGTGCGTTTTTCTGACAAGTTTGATGATGCTTGGTTCTCATGTAATTATGGAACAGTCTCAAAGGGTTCCTTCAGATCTACCAATTACAGACCGAAAACGATGAGGAGGAAACTTGGCGAGATCTGGTTCGTCATGCCTGCATGGCCGTGAACTCGACTGAATTTCTTTCTAGTTTACGCATGGGTTTGATCGGTCATTAAAACTTGTAACGACACGCAGAGAAGAGGAACCAGAACAGGATATACGGGTTCATGCCTCATCTATACCGCCCACGCTTAACGATGTACATGATGATAATGCGCACTGACTCTGAGACGTATATCTAATGGATTGCTTTTGACGACGACAAGGTCAATTTCCAGATTTCTATGCCTTCCCATTCCTCCTTTGCCCAGTCAACGCCACCTTTTTGCATTGCCTTGCCCACCTTTCTGTGGGGGATGCGTTCAACCACAAAGTGCCACACAGATCGAGCTTCTGCTAGAAATCGGTCGGTTAGTGCTGGGTCCCGCCTCTCGATGCAGATATAAGCAGGTGGTGGACGAGATGTAGATGATTTACTGCGTGAACACGTGCACACGGCGTGGATGGAGCGTAGGAGAGGCTCAACGAGGGCAGAGTCATAGATAGTATCTGCTGTGCAGACGAGGTCAAAGGGTGGACCAAGCAGATCGGTGGAGGGAGAAGGCTTGGACCGTGAAGAAGCGATGGCGCGTTGGTCGCTCCAATCCCATTCGTCAGGCGGGATCGTCCAGTCCAGCTCCCGAATTTGAATTTTTCCGGAAGCAAATGGCAACCTTGACATGTTATTCCTGATGTTAGCGTACAGCACTGTGTCGATGACATGCTGAGTATCGGTCGCGACAACGTCCCAGCCAAGGGAACTCAACGCGAGCCTAGAGCCTCGATGAATGCTAAAGAAGCTTCAGAAGCGGGGAACGTGGCGCACGCTGTGAGCCCAATGCCACTGCCTAATTCGAGAACACGACGAGGGGATTTGGAGTGCAAAGTTGGTAGAAAAAGAGAAAGACATTGAGCACCGAGCCACAAAGCGGTGCCATTTGAGGTGCCGTCGTTGTTCTGGTTGAGGAGGAAGGAGGAGGATGAGAAAGGATAATTAAGAGCAGAGAGGTGTTTAGTGTGATGGGCAGGGAGTACAGCGAGTGACATTGTGAAGAACACGAGGCTGGTTTGTTTGCAAACTCCACCCTTGCTCTCGACCACCACCCATGAAGGCCTTCCTCAGCCGTCTCCATATCGGCAGCGGCCCAAAGGACAAAGACAAGGACAAGGACAAGGACTCTGCTTCCGTTCACAAGGAAAAATTTCCCCCTCTTCGTCAATGGCCGCCCCCAGAGCCTCAGAAGCCGTCGCCTTCCACTCCAATCACCCCTTCTTACACAGTTTTCAAACCTTTGCCCCACATCGTTCCTTCCCAGCTTTCAGGTCAATTTGCATCTCGTAGCTTAACAGAGCAACCCATCCAACCTTCCGCTAACAACATCCCGCGCACCACATCGCCTCCTCCCATCCGTACTGATCTCGGACCACCAGCCCCCATCGTTCGTAAAGCTACTAATAATAGCGTTAATTCAAACAACACCCTGACCGACGGACACAAGAAAGTTGCATTCAAATCGCCACCCCCTACTCCGACCGCCGCTGATCCAGCCCCTGGCCTTTCTGTCGAGAACACGTCAACGACCCCTACTGAAACATCAACCAAAGCTGCCTTGACGCGTCACCAGTCTTCCACAGCCAAAGAACCCAGAGGCTCCGTCTCCACCGCCACGACTACCACAGCCGCATCCTCAAAAGTCGATGTCGTAACGACGGCGAAGCCAGTCCCCAAGTCTGCTTCCGTACGTGCGACGTCACCCTATCTTTACAAGACTATGGACATCGGCTCCGCTCACTCCATCCGATCACCCACACCCTACTCGACCATGTCGGCACAAACCTCCAGCAGCCATATCCTCTCCGCAACGTCATGGAGTGAAGTGACAGAGGAGGACCTCGTCAGCAACATTGGTTCACGCGAGCGCACGCGTCAGGAAGTCTTGTTTGAGATCATATCCAGTGAAGAAAGGTCAGTTTACTTGGTTCATCTGCGTTTCTAATAATTCACTCTTTCCAAGATATGTCCAAGAGCTGATCAAGATGAAGGAAACCTTTATTGATCCCCTTCTCCACCCCTACTCGGCTACTATCAGAAGTCCTCCTTCTTCACCAACGCCAAACTTGGAATATGAACTGTTTCGCTCAGAATCGCCAACAGAATCGCTTGATCATCTGCCACCCATAGCCGCTCGTTTCATGTCTCCCACTCCCACCTTTACACCCCCTTCCAATCGACCTAAAGACAATCTTCCCATAATTGACGGCGTAGAATCCATGGAATCCGAGGAGGACGATGCTGACGACCGCCTCGGCAAACCTTACAGTGGAAAATATGCCGATGCTCTTCACTCTCGTTCCCCTTATAGGGCAGCATCCTCTCGCGGCCCTATAGTCCCCTTTCCAAGTAGATCACATAACACTCTGCCTCCTCCCCCACCCAGAGATCCAAAGTCAGTGTCAACCACTTCGCTTGGCCCACAATCGACCATTGTCGAGAAGGACAGAGAGAGGAAGTACAGTCAAGGTCAAACTGAAGCGCCCTCAATACACAAATCGGGAGTTTTGAGAAAGTTCAGGAAGAGCCAAACGGCTCCTGACCCTCTACTTAGTGCCTCTATTGCCCCTCATCAACTCCCAGAAGACTTGAGAGCATGTCTCGAAGTCATTGACGGCGGCGTCCTTGACGGTCACAAAAAGCTATGTGAAGCCCTCCGAAAACGCTATGAAGACCAATTCCCTCTTGTCAGGTCGCTGGCAGATGTCTTTATAGTTCACGTCCGTATCTTTTACTTGTCGTCGGTTATATCTGATGCGCTGCCCAGGCTGACATTTTTCGGGGATATGCGACGTACGTCTTGCATCTCGAAAGGGCCCTTGGACAGGTCGATTCTGCTCTGTCAAATACGACGTCCAAAAAGCCCAGTAAACAAGACGCTAACGAGTGGCAAAAGATCTCTGCCGCCTTGCGCAAACTAGAGGAATCTGCTTACGACAAGGGAGAAACAGGGCTAGCGATAACATTGTCCAAACCTTTCCAGCGTCTCCTCAAATACCCCCTCATGTTCCAGAATCTGCTCTTTCACACAGATCCAAGTACCTTCGAGTACGAGACGACCCTACAGATGGTGGCAGAGATTGAGGCTATCGTGCGGAGCATAGAAGATGAGAAGATTCAAAAGGAGGAGCGGGACAAGACCCGGGACGTTTTCGCCCGAATCGAGGGCCTGGACAAAGTCAAGCAGTTGGCTTTGCCAAAACCGTCTCGAGTTCTTGTCGAAGAACGTCCGTATAACTCTCTCCTGAATCCAGGAAGCAGTCCAGGCAGCGGACTTCTGAAACCTTCCTCCCCGCCACCAGTCATTAACGGCAAGGGCGTCAAAGGAAAGTCGTCGTTGAAACGACTGAGCGACGTCCTATCCGGTGCTCACAGCATTGGAGGAAAGAAGGACCTCTGGCATGTCGTCTTCAATGATGTTGTGCTATTGTGTCAG
Organism: Amanita muscaria Koide BX008; assembly: GCA_000827485.1. Lineage (NCBI taxonomy): Eukaryota > Fungi > Basidiomycota > Agaricomycetes > Agaricales > Amanitaceae > Amanita > Amanita muscaria. The sequence goes on from KN818225.1 coordinate 361,214, forward strand.
CGCAGTGGGACAACCTCGTTGCCTCTCGTGTCTTCTACCACCTCTCGCACCAACTCGCTGCCCGAATTGCAAGGTAAAGCAAAATATGCTACCACTGGTCGACGGCATTCACACACTAAGCCTCGTAACCTATACAAGTTTCTCAAGGTGATGATCATGTTCCTATTAACGATTGCATATATTAACTATTGTCTCAGATAGAAACATGGGCAATAGGCGATGTCATGCAACCAAAGGAAGGTGTTGTCGCCATGGAAGAGTATGTGAAATCCATTCGTCCTTCATTCGGTAAGTTGACCTCCTTGCAGGGTTGCTCGCTCGAGAGCCCAAGCACTCTCATCCCAACCTCGACTTGTTCCTCTCCCAGATGAAGAAGACGACGATAAAGACAACGATTCAGATGACTCTGACAAGAAAAGCAAAATGAGCTTTTCGTACTGGGGCGCTGATAAAATGACCGTTGTTCAGAGACCAGTCATCAAGACTCGCATAGGTGCCAACCCTCGCAGAGGGCTTGCAATGGCATCTTACCAAAGAGCCTCATCTGCCAACGCCAAATTTGGTACACGCCTTATGTCCGACAATTCCTCGCCCAGTGCACGACCGGCGAGCCGTCGAGCAACAGTCAGTCCTCCCGCGCGCCGGCCGCCCATGTCGTCGGATGATGGACCAAACTATGCTCGTTCGACGGCGAATAGACCAGCATGGGACCAAGGTACTAAAACCATTAGTCCTGGCGCCCCATCTATCAAATCTCGGGCGCGCAATACGTCACAGACGAGCGCTGCTACACGAGCTACGGCGACAACGGCAAATGCTAAAGGCCTTGCTTCACCTGCTCCATCCAACGATTCTGGCGTCGGACTATATGGTCCGATTATTGCGAATGATCCAGATTTAAGTCAGGCTTGATGCCGCTGATTCCTCTCCTTTTTTTCCTCTAATAAGTATATCCTCGTATTACCCTATATCCATTCGTTATTGCTACTCTCTATGCTTTCCGCATCCGATACCATGTTAAATTTTGTTACAAGTAAACATTCTTTCACTTCATTTATTGGATTCATCTGTGCCACGTTGATACACGGAATCATAATAATTACTCGACAACGGAATTCTCTGAACCAGTTCAATTGGTGGCTTGGTATGCGGCGAGGTGTATGCTGACACTCCGACCACTCGGATCTGATGCACACCCCCAATCTCCACGAGGTATCCAACTAAAAGGTGCCTAAGCGAATAAAATGAATAAAAAACTTCCCTGACGTACCGGACCGCAGTGCTGGCAACTGCTTCAGATGGAAACAGTTCTGAAATGCGGTCAGACACCAGTCAACTATGCCAAGCGACCTGTTACCGTCAAAAATATGCCGAAGAAGGTATGCTTCTTTCGTATCGGGGGTGCTCTCGGGCCATCTCTCGGCACGTTTAGCATAGGCATCGTCTGATACCGCGTTGGCAGCGTGGTCCTTGAGTCTTTTTGGATTTACCCATCAGCCTTGCAAGCACGCAAACAGGGTCAGAAACTTGCCCGTCAATCCAAGAATAGCCAACGCCGTCAGAGAATTGCTCCTTCTGTCTCCATAATATTTCTTTGGGGAGATAAGGCTTTGCAACAATAAATCAAAATTACTCATTTTTTGGACAATCACAAATCGAATACCTTGGCGTCCGGAGATTCGTCGAAAGCTTTTCGCAGGATGTACTGTCAAAGGAAGATTATGAAACGAATGGCAGAATTGAAAGGTGAATATTTTTTTACCTTTTCCATTTTCGGTCGACCATCGCCGTCTACGCCTTGATCTATACCCTTGGAAAACCTTTTCTCCTCGGCATTAATACTCATGGCGACATCAAGAAAGGCTTTGTCCAAGAACGGCACTCGTGCCTCTAGGCCCCAAGCCATAGTTGACCTAACATGGATGGAAGGTCAAACAGTTCATTATAATCCAAGAAAAAGCGTACTTGTTCGCACGCAGACAGTCTGAAGTATGAAGGTTTTTGACGCGTCTAACGCACTCCTGATGGAATGATTTGCTGTCGGGTGCGGCATGAAAGTAAAGATATCCTCCAAAGATTTCGTCACTGCCTTCACCGCTAAGAACCATCTTCACTCCGGTGGCCTTGATCTTGCGGCTAAGCAGATACATCGGGGTACTGGCGCGGACAGTGGTAACGTCGAACGTCTCTAGGTGATATATGACTTCCGGTATGGCATCTAGGCCCTCTTGTACAGTAAACACGAATTCATGGTGTACCGTTCCCAGGAAGTCAGCCACTTTCCTGGCAGCAATGAGATCTGGAGAGTTCTCCAGACCAATTGAGAAAGAATGTAGTCGCGGCCACAAAGCAAGCGTAGCTAACGGTGATCTCATGTTACCGACATCTTTACAAGATATGAGAAAACTTACTTTCTTCAGTCGGAGTGCCATTTACAACCGGGCTCCCTGCTTCCGATCGCTTCTTGTAAGCGTCGAATTGGGCCTGAGCAAGGCGCGCAGTTTCCCTAGCAGCAATCGTTGCGATGAGGCTGCTGTCCAAACCACCGCTTAGCAAAACGCCGTAGGGCACCTCCGACATTAAGCGTTTTCTAACGGCAGCTTCCAATGTTTCGCGCAAGAGCGTCAAGCTTGCAGGACTAGCAGGGATATGGCCACCTTCCTCGTCGCCACCCCACCATGAAGGCTTGTAGTAGCGTGTAGTTGAATTGTCGAAACTATCATAGACGTGACCTGGGGGGAAGGATATTATCTTATCGCATTCATCTGCGATGGATTTGAGTTCCGATGCAAAGTACACAGCATCAGGTTTTTTCGAGTTCCAACCCTGGTAAAGAGTAGTTATCCCGATCGGGTCACGAGCGGCTATGATCCGAGGAGGTGCAACGGACTCATCCAGGAGGACGAAAGAGAACATGCCATCCAGGAAGCTGCAGAGATCCTTGTCGTGTTTTCTATACTATTCACGGTGTTGCAGAGATGCCAGAAGGAGGAAGACAAGATAGTTACCAGAGGAATAATGACATCGCAGTCAGATTTCGTCATCGATTTGACGACAGCGTCCAAGTCTGCTCGAATAGCAAGATGGTTATAGATTTCACCATTGACTGTGAGAATGATTTGACCATCTTCGCTACGGATAGGTTGGGCGCCCGTATCTGCAGATCGTCGTAGATTATAAAGCGGACAAGAAGTATGACTCACCAACGCCGACGATAGCAAGGCGTTCGTGAACGAGAATGGTGTTCTTGCCTACATAGCATCCTGACCAGTCTGGGCCACGGTGTCTGATTCGCTTTGATAGAGCGATATAGTGAGCTCTATTTTCTTGTGGGTCCTGCAAGCCATGTACGGCAAAAATACCACACATGATAAAAAAATAGAAACAAAGGAGATAAGATTAGATTTCCGCACCACGTAAAGCCGCAGTTTACAAAAGTCTTATCTTGTGCTCCGCCACCACTATTTATAATGTCATCAGCAAGGGATCGTCTAGCAGCTCTCAGGGTACCTATTTCTGATACACCTATCGTTTACCATGCTGACCCTTCGGTTAGGCTCAGCGTCAGGAACAGCAGCGGCAACCAGCCCACGAACTAGACACCTTTAACGCCCCACAAAGGAATACTCATGTCAATGGCTATATGCCATCATTCTTCGAGGAGGTGCGTTAATATGTCAATTGTATAAATAGGGGCTCCGACCCATTTCAACCTTAGGTCACTGCTTTGCAGGCCGACATTGAACAACTGAACGGAAATGTTACCATGATAGCCATGTTGCACTTACGACTCGGCAATGCTTTGCCTGATGCAATGAATCCAGATGCCCAGCAGCTGGACTTGATGAGAGAAGAAACCCGCACCCTAATCAACGAGCTGCGAGATAGGGTCAAAAAGCTTGAGAATGTTCCTGCTGGTCCTGATGCCAGCATACGTAGAAATCAGGTGGATTCCCCCCTTTTTTTGGTTTCTGTGATGCTGATTCCTATCTGCTTCAGGTACCGCTTGTTCGGTCAAAGTTTCTCGAAGCTATACAAAACTATCAAAGAGTAGAAAATGATTACCGATTACAAGCCAGAAGCAGAGTTGAGCGTCAACTGAGAATCGGTAAAAACATATCATCTCTGCTCGGGCTTTGATCTTGAAATAGGCGCGCTAGTGAAACCAGACGCAACTGACGCGGAGCTCAGGGCGGCCGTCGAGGGTGGAGCGGACCAAATATTCTCCCAAGCGGTTAGTGTGAATTCTGGTGTGTTACATGATAAGTTTACCGAAACAAATGTTAGCTGGTGGATTCTACGCGATACAAGGAATCAAGAGTTGCATATCAGGAGGTTCAACAGCGTCAGGAGGATCTGCGCAAAATGGAAGAGACTCTAGCAGAGCTGGCCCAAATGCTCGGTGATGTCAGCGTCAGCGATGTTTGTCTGATTAAATGAATTAAAAAACACTGCAGATGGCCTTGCTAGTCACCCAGCAAGACGAAGCAATCGGCGAGGTAGAAAAGACGGCAATCGAGGTCGAGGAAAACACCAAGAAAGGGTGCGTTGTGAACTGGTTTTCTAGGTGACGACTGCTGATAGTCCATTGTGATAGTTTCCAACACACCGTCCAAGCTGTTATACATGCGCGCAGCTATCGGAAGATGAGGTGGATATGTTTCTTTATAGTCCTTATTATACTTGCAATCCTGGCCCTTGTTCTGGGACTCGTATTTGGTACCCGTAAATGAGATACATAATAGTCACTGTAGTACTCTAGTCCATTTAGTAGTAATAGGTAATGCGTAATATCTGCTGACAAATTCGAACGCGTGTAAAAAATAGACTCGCAGCCGCACCGCTCCATCACTAACTATGCCCACGTCCTCGTCCCGAAAGTCCAAAGGACGTCGACGAGATGCCATAGGTCTCGTCGACGCGAAGGCGGCGGTGGATCTCGCGACTGCTCAGTCGTATTCTGAAAATGTTTTTCTCTTCGTACCCAACTTAATTGGTAAGTTGTTGTGAATGACTTCATGTTTCTCTTCAAGTTCAACCATGTAAATAGGCTACACACGAATCATATTGGCCGGGCTCTCGCTACATTTCATGAGCTACCATCCCAAATATTGCACCTTGGCATATGTCATCTCTTGTCTGTTGGATGCCGTCGATGGTCAGGCTGCGAGGGCTCTGGGACAGACATCAAAATTTGGAGCAGTTCTAGACATGGTCACTGACAGGAGAGTGGGATAGTTCTCGCATTTATTACTGTCTGACGCCAGAACAGATGCACGACATCGTGTCTGTTGTGTTATCTTTCTTCGGCATATCCAAAATACGCAATACTGTTCCAATTCCTGATAGCCCTTGATTTCAGCAGTCATTACATGCACATGTACAGGTCAGGGAGAACGACTATTGCACAGTCGACGCTAATCTTAACCTACTACTTAGTTCTTTGGTGACTGGCTCTAGCAGCCACAAATTGGTGACAAGCGATGTCAGTCGGATTTTGTGGTTGTACTACAACGATTCGGTGAGTTTAATAGATTGCCCGCTCAAGACTGTACTAAACGCCTGGCAGAGAACGCTGTTCTTCGTTTGTGCTGGAAATGAGTTGTTCTTTGTGTCGTTGTATCTAATAAAGTGGATAAAGACACCAGTCGGACTGCCGTTTATCTCGAGCCTGACATATGCGGAGCTGCTAGCATGTCTGAGTTTCCCCGTTTTCCTGGTAAAGAACATCATCAACGTCGTTCAGTTATGGAAAGCGTCGAAGATATTGGTTGGAGTTGACCTGGCAGAGAGGGCGAAAGAACGAGAAAAGAGTGGATGAAGTGGAATATTTGAGAAATATTGTAATTCCTTTTAATAGCTAAGCCAGTCTTTTCCATCTTCAATGCGCCCGTCCCTCTTGCGCTCTTCGAGATTCTCTCTTCGTCGTCCACAGCATCCACAACTTCCTCATCTTCGTATTCTCCAGTTATCTCGTTTTGCTTCTTCTGCTTCTCTTAATTCGCCTGCAGACTTTCCTCAGCCGCCACAAAATGAACCAGAGCCAACAGAAGATCCTTCTGACGACACTGACAAACCAAAACCTCGCCGGACTAGGGTGTCCTCAACCATGTCCAAGGATTCAGAGCCAATGGAACTGCCAGACGGGTTGAATATTCTATGGTCGACCGAACAAGAACTCATGGGTGATTCGACGCATACATCTGCGTTACCTCCGCCAGAACTTCTGGAAGAAGCTTTGCATAACTTACAGATCACGTTGCACCCACAAACGCAACATCGGGCCACGTACTCGACTCCTCTCGGATCTCCTGTCGAACCGACATTTGGCCTGTTGTGTCCAATAGAAGGTGGAGAGTACGTAATTGACGCAACGGTGCGCGAACTGGCTCTCCGCACTGGCGCAGAAGTCCTCGTCCTCGATGCTGTTCAATTGGCAGCCGGGGAATGGGGCCAATTCGGTAAAGGTATTGCATATCCTTTTGTTCCGCGCTCTCACTAACCAGAACAAAGCGGCTAATGCCCTCCAGCTACCGCGAAATCCGCTGCATTTTCCTTCATCTTCCCAGCCTCCACCGGATCCTCGCTCTGTCGTTGTTGAAGAGGAAGATGATTCAGAAAGTGGCACTCAATTCTATTCGCCCCCTCAGCAAATGACTCTGACGCTCGTGTCCTCCCCTTCCATGCAAGGTCGGACAATCATGGCCACTGCGCCTCGCAAATCCGCACCACCTAGTCGTATCAAGGTGTTCTTTGATACTCTCATAAACCTTCCTTCCAAGCAAGAAGTGGCCTCCTCTTTGCGAACACGACCTCGGCTAGTTTATATTCGTGATTTTACAACTCTTGCACCTCTGGCTGCATCATGGTACCCACACCTCTTGTCCTCCGTTCGCCAACGGCGCCGTGGCCCCATATCACGACCCACTTCACCAATAAGCAATCCAATGACCATAATTTTTGGCATAACTCCGTCTATAGCGCCCCCTGTCATGCCCCAGTCTGGTCCAGGAAGCGGGTTATTAAGCATGCTTCTGAGCAGACAATCTCCACATATGCGGACAATGCCTGCCGCTCGTTCTACCCATACACAATGGGGCGAGGATGAAACGTCGGAAAAGGCCCGAGAGAAAAGATTGAGAGAAAGGCTAAAAAGATGGGAAAAGGGAGACATTGCTTTACATGACGAATATGCGAAGCTTGCTATAGGTTCAGACCCAGAAAATGGACCTGATGCGAAGCCTGAGATAGTTGTCATCGGAGCTGGCAATGGTGCACCTGGCTTTCTTCCCTTCTTGAGTGCTCTATCACCTGGTCAAGGTGGCAAGACATCTGATTCCGAATCAAAGAGCTTTTTCTTCCGTGCCTTAACCCTCGTACCTCATACAAGATCGCCAAGCTCGGAACAAAGTACAAGGATAGATCGAAGGCGAGAGATGAACGAGCTCACGATGCGTATGGGCATTGGTGCTGTTGGGGGTTGCGTGCAAAAAGAGCGCGCATCCGATATCTTGCCTCTCGCTGCAGCAAAAACCGTATCTTCCCATCATGAAATTCATATGTGGGCGTCCTGGGGACATACACTTGAATCTTGGACCAATGTACGCAAAATCGCTGATCGGGCATTAGGGACTGTCATGTCTTCCATTACCCCACGGGATAAACTAGACAAGGAAACCTTAGACCCGACACTGATACCATGGCCCACCATTCAAGATGCATGGTCAGCGCACAGTTCTATGCGCGATTTTCGCAAGGCTTGGTTCAAAGAGGTTTCACCTCAAACAAGGTCTTTGGCCGAGGATGAGGAATGGGACCAACCTGAAGCAATGACGGACGAAGTGATAGAACGCATCAAGAACGACAGTGAACTGGATCCTCACGAGCAAAAGCTGTTAGCTTGTATCGTTGATTCAGGTATGCCTCACTTTCCCCCACCTCCGTTTGGTTAATATAGGTTAATCACTTTCGCTAGCATCGATGACTACAACGTTTGGTCAAGTGCATTTGCCTGCTCATACGATAGACTCTGTTCGAACCATTGTCTCCCTACCCTTGTTACATCCGCAAGCGTTCCAACAGGGTATTCTGCGAGAACATGGCATGACTGGCTGCCTTCTATTTGGTCCACCCGGAACTGGCAAGACATTGATTGTACGCGCTCTTGCCAAGGAAGCAGGTTGCCGAATGATGATGATTTCTCCGTCCGACGTCATGGACATGGTGAGCGGTGTCTTTTTGCTAAATGCTTTCATACTAACATGGTACAAGTACGTTGGAGAAGGCGAGAAGCTTGTCAGAGCTGTCTTTTCCCTTGCTCGAAAACTGGCACCTTGTGTAATTTTCCTGGATGAAATTGATGCTCTGTTCGGCGCGAGAATGTCCGCCCGAGAGAGCGGTGGTGCGTTTGCTCATCGCGGTGTCATTACAGAGTTTATGCAAGAAATGGACGGCCTTAAGTCTTCTCGAGGGGATCGCGTCATCGTCATAGGTGCAACTAATAGACCATTTGATCTTGACGATGCTGTGCTTCGGCGATTGCCACGCCGGTTGCTCGTTGACTTGCCAGGAGAGAGGGAACGTGAGGGTAGGTGGTTAGTCTTTTCGTTCAGTCTCTTATCTGACTTATACATCAGAGATTCTCAAGATTCTACTACGTGATGAGCAACTCGCAGACGACGTAGATGCTGGGTATCTAGCGAAAAAAACCGAGAATTTCTCCGGATCGGACTTGAAACGTGGGTTTAACAAGTCCTCTATCTCCTTTGTTCTGAATCGATTATCCCAGACTTGTGCGTTTCCGCTGCTTTAGATGCTGTCAAAGAGCATGTTCAGCTTCCATGGAGCGTACCCAAGATACGCCAAACACCGATTATATTGGAAGCCTCCCAGAGTTCTCCAGTCCTAGCTTCAGTGGGGTCGCTGGAACAGTCCTCTGCTAGTGAATCCGTTAACGATGCCAATGCGGAGAGCGCTCCGCATGCAAGAAGTCTTCATCTGCGCAACTTCTTGAAAGCACTCAAGGAAATTACACCTTCATCATCAGAATCTTTAGGAAGCCTCGCCGAGTTACGCAAGTGGAACGAAGAATTTGGAGAGGGTCAAAAAGACAAGAAACGACAGCAAGTTTGGGGAAAGGGGAGATTCGGATTTACCAAGTCTCCCTCTGAAGACAAAGCAGATATTTCTGTTCAGTTTCCGTCCAGCTTCGCGGATTCACGTACTAGCAAAGGATAGAGGGTAAGAGTATTATTAGGCTATTGTCGTATAATAAACCTAGACGTCAAATAGAGACTACCACCTGCCGCCTCGTCTCGCTTGCCTGGTCACGATCCTCTTTGGCTTTTTTGTGCTCACATCGCCTTCTTCCTCGTCATCAACGTCCACACTTTTATCCTGCTTACGTGTAGCTTTAGCTCTCTGGTCTCGTTGTGTCGGCTGCTGGGTCTGTGTTTGTGTTTGGGACGGATCCTCTTCCATTTCGTTGTCGCTTGGTTCAGGGCTTCTAATCCGTACACGCCTTCTCACATCGTCCCCGTTTCTAGCGGCATCTTCGCCGATAGGAACAAGGGGCTTGTCCTTTGCGTTAGGTGGCCAGTCTTTCCCGCACTGAGGGCAAGTGGAATGCCTCTTCCGGAAGTTAGCGAAACAATGATAATGTAAACGATGGTCACAGCCTGTACTACAGGCCATCCCTTGGGTCATAATCTGAGTAAGAAAACTCGTGAGTGAGAAACTAGCAACCATACACGGAACTTGCCTTGTTGCAAGCAGAGCATTCAACGATGTCTTCAGGAAATGTAGTTTTGAGGTAGGGTCCCAACTCTACAACGGATCTCGTAGAAAGCGAATATCGTCCACGGCTTTTGAGAAACCAGTTGTGGATTTTTAACAGGTATTATTGATGTAAAATGCAAACATACGTGCTCTTGCGCAACCATCCTCTCGCGACGAAGCTAGCTAGAACGGTCTCCGCCTGCGTTTTGGTCATGTTTGACTTGGGCTTGATGGAGCTGAGCTCTCGTAGTGCACCCAGCGAGGAAATAGAGAACGAATGCCTAGGTGCAAGGATGATTTGTTCCACCAAGGCTCTAAAGTAGGCTATTTCCGCTGGATTATAATCGGTAGCTAACTGCGATATCTCATCACTCTTGGCGTTGACCTACCAAATGTTTAAATAGTCAAGAGAGAGGGAGCGTTATGAATGTGAACATACAAGAATATAAACGGGCTTTCCGGTTGACTCGTCCTCGACGCGTCGAAAGTCAAGATGAAGCTCATCGAGCGATTTGTTGACTTTGGCTATGAAATTATACCAGGCGTCATCGCTATCGGGATCAGGCAGTTCTAGAGTGGCGTCGACAGCTGCAAAGACGCGAGTCAGGTACGCGACCTTGCGACGCGACCCACACGCGTACCGTGTACTGCCTCTATGGACTTTTTCCATAGAAGCTTTGCCAGACCCTCTGGGACAATGGCTCGAGAGAGGATGGCATGGAGAAAGAGACGCTGAACGTCGTAAGAGCCAACGCGGGGCATACTTCGGGGTTAAAGTTAAAGATCAAGAGAGGGAATCATCATGTAAAATCATCACAATCATGACTACAATTTTGGCAGGCGCAACGTTTTGCTGACCATTGCAGCCGCCCAGAGACCAAAAACTAGGGAAACGCTATGAACCTCCCCACGTCCTCCTGCTTCGCCCCATAAGGTCACAGTACCCCATGGAATACCTTCCTGTCCTTCAATCCAACCGTTTTTAGCCCAGTACGACAGCATGCCCACAAGTGCGAGGGATGAAGGAATAGGCAGTCCTTCAAAATACTTTGCCTTTCCAGAGCCGCTCTTGGGCACAAGAGCAACTGTAGCATTGAACCGAGCTAGCCTGGCGAGCCCGCAGCAGATGAACCCTGTAAGGGCAACGGTGTCGAGGAAGGTCCGCAGGCCGACTACGAATGCTAGTACTGCAGGGGCCACGCCAAATGAGATCTAAAATTTGACACTCGTTAATGCCGCGTATGTCAGAGTTAGAAGACGGCGCACCAAATCCGCTAAGCTGTCAAGTTCCTGCCCCAGCAAACTGGTGGATTTTCTCCATCGTGCTACTTTGCCATCGAGAAAATCAAACATAAGGCCTGCTAGAGGAAAAGAAAGGGCAGTCCATAGATAGTCTGTGTCCTGTGTGGCGAGATACTGGGCAGATGAAAAGATGGAAAAGGATCCGCAGACACCATTCATTATGGTCACAAGATCAGCTAAACGGAAGTTTCTGGAAGAAATAAAGAGTCAGAGGAGGCAGGATAGGAAGGGGGTTGGTTCTACCTGACGAGGGAGAAATGGCCATCCGTATCTTGGTATTGCTGCAGGACATGCTCTGCAGAGATTCGGTCGTTCATGATGAAGGTATGGGAGAGCGTGGGAACTATTTAGGACATTTCAATGCTCTTGGCTGCATACTGATTTGGGTGTGTCACGCTCTCCCCTTCTCCCATTCCTTCCCCTCTCTTCACCCGCTTTCCATGCGTGATTTCAAACACACGCGTGCATGCCACATGGCAATGTCCCCCTTTCACCGTCCCCAGAATCTCCGGCAAATCTGCAGATGTCAATCCTTGACCCGAGTAGTATTGGAGCAGTGCACTCGACAAGTTTTCCGGTGAATATTGTCGATACGGACACCCGGGTTCCGACGGAGCACATGTCAACAGTTGCACACAGCTAACAGCGTTTTCATCAATAATTTCCCAAAAAATATCTTAACCTGCCAACCTTTTTGCTGGGTAATTGGCTCGTTTTCCTTCCAGTCCATACGAATGTCGGATGTTGTACTTGTGCTCCTTGTTAAATTTATCATCCGTCATCTTGTTGAATGCCTTTCTCCAAAAAACGACGGCTTCCTCGATGGACAAGCCCAAGACCTGTAAAAGTGTAAGTAGAAATCGGATACTAATTACCAGTTATATACCTTCAAAAATAAACCGTAGTTAAGACGACCAAAATGTTTGAGGTGGCTGTCTCGTCTGAGATTCTCATGCAATGTCCGCATACACAGAGGAAAGTGCTGACGCGCCAACTCGTCCACCATCTCGGCCTTGATATCTCCGTTGGATTGATTGGAAGGATCGTAGACTTCTGAAGATACTCCTGCCACAAAGCCCTTTGATAAGTTTTCAAGGATAGGTAATAAACGGGTATCTTCATCCAACCGCGGTAAAGCTCTGTTAGTTACCTATTACCTAGTCAATGTAAAATGGTCCATCCACCCAAATAATCCTTACCTCTAGAGCTTTCACCAGACGCGTTTCGAACTCGTCATATATGATACTGGCCTGCGCGTTTTCAGGCACGTAGGCCCAACCACCTTTCAGAAGTATACTTCTTCGTTCGACCAAATCAGGGACACGAGTCCACCTAACCTGAAGAGGGTGAATACGCCATGCATTGGAAGACAAGTCTCATACTTTATAGAACCTGGCTGCCTTGAACCACAACTCTTTTGTGGTGTTGTCTTCTGGTCCAGAAAAATGGAGTGAGATCAAGTCCTCTTTGTACTCTTTTTTCTCTTCTTCGCTAGCCTAGAAACGAATATAGATCGAGACGGCAGCTGAGTTATAACGACATACCACAGTTCTGTCGAGTTGGCGAGAATCGAGGAACTGGTAGCGGTCGTCTACCAGGTCGGTTTCATATCTTATCCTGAACAATGTAGTCTCGGCTTTAACAAATCTGCGGCGGAGGTCTTCGCTACGCAACGTTGGATGGTTCCCACATAGACCTTGAAGGACATCACGTACGATCGACAGAAAGCTAATCTTAACACAAAGTGACTGAGATGATCCTTTCTCCTTTCCGTATCCCGGATCCATTGCTCGTCCTTGAGATTCGGCGGATTAGGACCAAGAGGGAGATGTTTTTTGCACAGGGAGTCGATGACCCGTTTTGTTTCGTCCCATGTCCTGTTTCGTGCTGCTGATGACTCTATCTCTGTAAGAACGCGCAAGCGATCCAGTGCACTAGTCTCGAACTCTTCCACAGTAACATCAGACATCGGTGGGCGGTCGTAGCTTATCAAGTATTCAGGTTCAACCATCGTACGTTTGGACAAGAAACTCACAAGTTGAGGCGATGGGGATAAGTAGACGCGCCATCGTTATCCTTAGACACATTGTAGTCTCCTTTAGAAACGTTTCTTCTTTCTCTGGCTCTGTGCATGATGGATGGTCGTGTTCAGATGACCTACCTTACGCGTCCGTCGTGTACTAACGCCACAACGCGCTATCGCGGCTTCTCACGGAACAAACTATGTAGTCAAATATAAGTTATGTACTTTGATATTTACTATCACTACAAACTTGCCTACAAAATACATTTAGCAGCGTGGCAGTGTAATTAAGGTAAATCTATGTCGTTCAGGAAAATAAAAACGTTAGGTATGTGTTGGCTGCGTTTTGGAACGTGACCCCTTGGACCGATGACGCCGCTCAGCCCGCTCAGCCACAGGTGGGTCTTCGCCCACATCGAACACGACTCCTGGTCGCATAATTGGCCGCTTCCCGGCAGTTTTTCCACGCTTAGCAGCAACTTCCATGTTCCCAGACAACCATTCGTGCGCAGCTTTCATTGGATCTCGATGCGAAGGAACGCGGATTGGAGGCTGACTGAGAATAGAGGCTGTTGGAGATCCCAAAGCGCTTGTCTGAGATTCGACTGGTTATTATCGCATGTTTGCTACAGATGTGAATATACTCACTGCAGTACCATCCTGAGCTTCCGTTGACAGGACTGAAATAGTGCGATTCCTTTTCTCTCTCAAATAGGGATAGACTTTTATTGCCGGGACAGGTGCAACATTTTGGGCTTGGTTGGCTTGTTCTGCTTCCTCATCAAGTGGAAGCATCATGCCAATGCTAGTACTCGGCTGGGCCCGTATTACCGCTGGTATAGAAGACCCAGCAACCGGGACGACATGGCGGCGATATACGCGGTCAGGTTCATACTCTCTGGAGGGCCCAGGTGGATGCCAAATCTCATGTGGGTGAGTCCGATCAGCTGAAGGCTTCGTCCTAGACGTGTCCAGAGAAGTACTCTTTTTGTGCGTTACCTGGTACGGTTCCAGAGCGTTCACTTTGGCGCCGTCGTAATGTGTACTCTTTTGCTGCAGTTCAGAAAATTCGGGAAGTTTCTGCGACTTTGGAGTAATTAGCCTAGGTTCATGTTTCTCAAAATCCTGGTCATTAGGTGATGGGCCATGAGAATACTCCGTCGCCCTTGGTAGGTGATTATTCAACATGCTGCGAGAATCACCAGTACCTTGATATTCTGGAGGTGTATATGAGGATGACTGATCAATGCCTTTTGAGAAGAGAAGAGAAGAGGGTGGAAGCGGCACTGGATTTGTCTCTGCTATACGTCTGTTCATGACGGGCTGAACCGCATGGGATGATGTTGTTTGGTAATTAATGGGCTCAGGAAGTTGCGGATTGGCAAGTGGATTGAATGGCTTAGACGGTGCCATGCGAGAACTGTCTGGCCGGGCACTTCTTGGAGATGCAGATGCTTGTTCTTTTGGTTGGCCACGATGGTATTTTGAGGAAGTTCTGTTGCCATTTTCCGTGGAATCCGGCAGCGGTTGTTCATTGTGAATGACGACAGGCGTTGTCTCTCGTGCATCGCGCGAAGGAAGAAACGTGGGCGAATGTGATTGAGAATGGTTAGATGGGATGGGTGGAGATGGGTGATTTTTCGAGTAATCCATTGTTGACTGTTGGGTGGCGTTGTTTACAGCTGATGATGAAGACGGTCGGTATACTGAATGAGGGTATCGAGAAGGAGAATCATGAGGACGTGAAATGGACGCTTTCGGCGAGTATTCTTGATTAATTTCTGGCTTGTTGACTCCCTGATTGGGAGTCTTGACGATCGAACTGGCTGGATGCTGTCCTGGTGAAGACTGCAATACATTTCTGGGTGTCCCATAACGACTATCAATCTACAAACACAGATAAAATAGTGTGAATTGTGGAATAGGAAAGCCTTACCTCGCTGAAGGTTGACTGAGGATCTGGTTGAGGAAAACTGTTCTGAGGCACAGTAATCACAGGACTAGTTCCTGTCCCTGTCTTCTTTCCGAGATGAGCTAAGCCTTCGTGACGAGAAGTATTCCTGTTATCGAGGGGAGGGCGGTGGTGATCATGCTCTTCCTTGTGAATGAGCTGGACTTGGTCCTTGTTTGGGGAGCGTGAATTCTTGGTCCCTTCCCTGCGTTGCTTCCGAATAACATCTTGTTCTCGTGGCGCGGTATCAAGAACTCGATGTTGCGCTCTTTGAATGCTTTGCTGATAATCCGAGTTCTTCGAGTCATGACTATTTCCAGCGACGAGGCCGTGAGCGATGACAGGTCTTCCGTCATGCGCAACCATCTGTGGCATTACAACAGGAGTTGTGCTGCTCAAGACGACTCCTGGGCTGGCGACAGCCATCGGTTCGCGTTCTGTGAGCTGTGGCCTATCGCCCCTATCCCTTGTCGTGCCGAAATCTCTCGATGCGCCCGGGTCTAGCTCATTAACGTGCCTTTCGAGGGAGGCTTGCGCAACATGGCCATGCTTCTCTTCGGTTGGTCTTGAAGACGGTGAGTATGATATGGCCGGAAGGGGCCCTTCTGCTGTCTTGCCGGGGGATGACTCCGTACGGCCGTGGTTGGATGAATGTGCTCTCGTATGTCCGGGTCGCAAAGTAGTGGAAGTATCGTTTGCATTTGGTCTCTTGTTCATGGAAGGCTGCGCAGAAACTTCACGGCGCGATGACGCAGTGGGAGAGTACTTAACATGGGCTTCTTCGCGCCCTGGATCTATCGGATAGACGACCAAGTCATCATGCTTATGTTGGCCAGTGAGCGATCGCAACGCAGTCTCTGGGTTCACGGAGTATGATGTGTGATAAGGGTCAGTAACAACTCTCTTGCTTTCGTCGCGCCCAGACTTGATCGGTTTCATCTTCACCACAGGAATATAATGGGCTCCACTCGATTCACTAACAGACCGGAAGGCAACGCGAGCGGATGAGGTTGGCTCAAGAGGAGCACGTTTATCAGCCGCAGCTACAGGCTGTTGAGATGGAGGATCTGCTTGAGGGCGAGAGGGAGCTCCAATCGGTTCGCTCA
>KN818225.1:386142-448378 GCA_000827485.1 Amanita muscaria Koide BX008
CATTCGAGTGCTGGGCATCAGAGGAAATTGAGCGATCAACAGGATAGGCTTGAGGAGCGCCTGGAGAGGAAGATAACCCTGTGGAAGGAACCGGAGCTAATTTTTCCTTTGCACGCTCACCCCTCTCTTGTGGACTTGACTCCCCTAGAGCAGAATAAGGACGTCGTAGAGGTATATCATTCACAACAGGTGGATGATTTGTGCCCCTCAGGCTCGCACTGGGCTTTGTGCTGGAACTGGAAGCTACTTTTTCTACTGACGGGGCTAAGAGAGGTTGTACGGGCACGGGCGTAGATATATCAGGCCCTTTGATAGCAGTGCGGGGATCTTGATTAGCTCGGCTCACAAATCTATTGGCGGGAATTCCTGGCATTCCTACCGACGGGAAAACTTCGGAAGTGGGAACTCCAACTTGTAAGTCCTTCTGAAGCGCCTGCAATACTTCCGGGCTTCGTTTGTCGTGCAAAACATGAGGCTGTGGAATGATAGTAGAGTCTCGCGTGGGTGCACGGCCAGAAGTAGGGAGAGGCCCCATGGAAGAAGCGCTTCTGAAGTCTGCTTTAGAAAATAAAGCCTGGTTGGTCTGGAGTGACAGATGTTCGGGTGCTTCAGCGGGGTGAAGGCGACCGCTATCCTTTCTTGGTCTTGGAGCATGACTTGGATGTGGAGGTGCTACATCGACTGGTGGCTGCAATACATCTTGCAGCTGACTGTGTTTGGTGGGTAAAATCTATTTTATAATCAGTGCTGAGTAACGCTCATAACCGCCAAAGGCCTACCGTTATCTGTTCTGGAACCAAGTTGGCAATCCTCGACTGGCGTTTGAGTGTTCGATGTGAGGACGACGTTTGTTTAGTTCTGACAACTTCTGAACCGGTCTGCTTCTGGATTAGATACTACGTAGGCTGCACCAGTAATTATAAACGAACCGAATCTAGTCTGGGACTCTCCCCATTGGCCGATGTAACCGAAACCGGCGAATACTTGGCTGTTGTAGATGATGCATCGACCGGACGAGATACAGGTATAGGATGATAGCCGTGTGTAGCATGGCCATCATTTGGAGGTGTCTGCTTTAGTGCCTCTGATATGGGGGCTATGGGGGTAGCTGGACTCGTCCCGGTGCTAGGATGAGCAAAAGAAATATGCTTATTTACTCATTAGACGAGGGATACGGGTAAGACTAGAAGACTAACCGGTTGGGTAACAAGGGGACCTTTGTCATCTCTTAGGTGGTGTGCAGCAGACGACTTAGAAAAAGGTGCAACTGCTGTTTCGGGTGCAACTGCGCCGGGTAGAACCGCTTCGCGCAGGTAAGTGTTTGAAAATGCGACATCGCGGTGGGAGGGGTGCTCTCTCTCAGAATCTGTACCCCGCTCGGCATTAGAGCGACTGGCTCCGCTACGCTTCGCCTTCTCATGGGTTCTATGTTCGCGGCGTACAACATTCTCCTTGTCTGAATGACGGACGCGGTCAGCTTCGGACTCGTCGCCCAAATTCTGGACCTTCTCGTAATCTTTGCGGCGTGCACCGCTCAAGTCTTTTGTGGCATAGCGGCTTCTTTCAGCCTCTTGATCCCTTGATACCGGGCCACCGTCGATAACGCCCGCTTTATGCCTGCGAGCGACATCTTGCATTCTTCTGAACTCTTCGAGTTCAACCTCGCGTCGTGTGCCATCGTAACTTGCGACAGGCACCTCGACAAGTTTTTTGGGACGTTCTTTCCCTTGTTCTAAATCGCCTTTCCTCCTGCGCCGATCAGGATCG
Organism: Amanita muscaria Koide BX008; assembly: GCA_000827485.1. NCBI lineage: Eukaryota > Fungi > Basidiomycota > Agaricomycetes > Agaricales > Amanitaceae > Amanita > Amanita muscaria. The sequence continues at coordinate 387,910 of KN818225.1, forward strand.
CGCTCGGATTCCCGTCCACTTTCGACCTCCCTTCGATGTTCACGCTCGCGACGTTCCCTCTTCCTTTCCTTCTCCTTGTCCCGTTCAACATCAGTTTTGGAAATGCGTTCATCGGCCCTTTCCTCGTCTTTTCGTTGTTTGTGCCTCTCTCGCTCTCTTTCCCTCTCTCTTTCTTGTCGTCGTTTCTCCCTCTCCCGTTCTCGTGCTGTTTCCTTTTCTTCGGCTCTCTGCTGTACCATTTCCATGTATTTCCGTTGCTCCCGTTCCATTCTCTCAACATTCTCCTTCTCTGATTTCTCCCTCCGTGTTGCAGCATATTCTTCTCTCGGCCTTTGGCGGTCTTGATCTCTAACCTTTTCATAATCTCTTTCCCTGTGGCGTTCCCTCTCCCGTCTCTCTCTATCTTTGTCCCAGTCACTCTCCCCTTCCTCTTGCTTGCGCTTATGTCGTTCTCTTGTATCGGTTGGCTCGCGGCGTTCATGGCGGTGCTCGCCTTTAACCCTTTGTCTTTCTTTCTCCTTTTCTCTCTCCCTCTCGCGCTTTTCTCGCTCCTTATTATGCCGGTCCTGCTGGGATGAAGGAGAGTGTTGAGATGGAGGGATCCATTGTTCATACTTGGGAGCCTGTGAGTGAGCAGTGTCTTCCGGTGGGATAGTCGGACGATAGACACTGGGATCGTACTTCTTCGAAGATGTGAGCGGTGTCTGTGCAGAACGGTCATGAGTTGGGCCGGGATAAGCTGAGTCGCGATGGCGGGTCTGAGGAGGAGGGGGATAAGGTTGATTGTCGGTTGCTTCAGTATGCATTCTAGGGTCCCGGCTGGAGGATAATTGCTTTTCATGCTTCCTTGAACTGGAAACATACTCTGGACCGGATGGATAACCAGACGCGGACCGGTGATAGCGACTCTGTTCATATTGTGATGCTGCGGTCCAAGTTGCATTGAGTTTGTTCGTGCCGGATTGGCTGTCGTTAACAGTTCGATTTGGGTTGTTCATACAGAGTCGTGAAGGAGCATAGAGGGAGCCAGGCTCCTTTGCGAATTGTATCTCTTATTGAGGCAGAAACGCGGTCTAAGGGAGCACAACCTGTCGACATGAGGCAGAAGGGGAGCCTCGGTTGATGCACCTGTTTATGGTATCCCTGAGTTGAGCGCTCACAAAGCTGTCAGGGTGAACATCATTTTTACTCTAACTGACTAAATAACATGCATGTTGGCCAACTGCTGCTTTTTAGACGAAGGTATCGATTGGAATCATCCATCCACTAGTAACGCTGGCGATGCCGCCAAGCCCAGTCAGAGAAAACCTGACCCAGAACGGGACAGAAATTCAAACTGAGAAAGCGACCTGATATGACACGAATTTGACTCATTGCTCAACAGTAGAACAGCACAAGGCTGACGAGAACAGCGTTCTCCCTGTTGAGATAATTTAAGGATCGTGTAGAGTGGCCAAAATATAGACGGCGCTCTTATATGCCCAAACATCGGGGATTGCCGAATGACATCGCAGCCAGTTTCTCTGTTTGTCAGGCTGCCCTATCTCTCGTCCTCTCCGTCAGCTCCCCCGCTTGATATGGTATCCTCTTCCTTGTTTTTTGCTGTACATCTGTCATTGACCTTCCCCCAGAATGACCTAACTCTCGTAGACGACAAGCAGACCGGATCGCCTCCAATGGATATAGACGACGTGGTGTCAGTCAAGGACCGTATGTTTTTCGCCCTTTTGTTTTCGATCCATCTTCTTCATTCATGTTCAACAGACGAGGCCTTTGGTGCAAAATATCTGCCAGATCTCGGTCACGACGTGAAGGATTTCAAAGTATATAATTGGCGATTAACGAATTGGAAGAAGCTCGAGAAGAAGCTGACAAGTGCAGAGTTCGATTGTGGTGGTCATAAATGGTGAGCATTCTTCCAGGCGGTTGTATATCAAACTATAAGTGGATCTTGTAGGCGCATCCTTTTGTTTCCGTTTGGAAACTCGAATGCTCCTCCGAATGATATAGTATCGGTATATCTCGACTATGCTGATCCCAAGAGGGCTCCAGAAGGATGGCATGCATGTGCTCAGTTCGCCCTCGTGATATCCAACATCTATGACCCCACTATCTATACCGTCAGTCGTGAGTCACAGCATTCAAGTTCTGCCACAGGATGATAGTTACTGTGAGTTTTCAGACGCGCAACACCGTTTTGTTGCAGAGGAATGTGACTGGGGTTTTACGCGCTTCACTGAGCTGAGAAAGCTCTTCACCGTACAAGAAGGCAATGCACGACCGACAATTGAGGATGAATCTGCCGATATTACTGTGTATGTTCGGGTCCTGGAAGACCCGACAGGGGTGCTGTGGCATAATTTTGTGAAGTGAGTCTACTACTTATCTCTGTACAATTGCAACTAACAGCTTCCAGTTACGATTCTAAGAAAGAGACAGGTTGTGTCGGTCTAAAGAATCAAGGGGCCACGTGCTATATGAATTCTCTCCTCCAGTCCCTCTTTTGTACCAATTACTTCCGCAAAGTCCGTTCCAGGATTCAGTTGATGCCGTTTTATTGACATTACTGTTAGGCCGTCTATCAGATCCCGACAGAAGATGATCATCCGACAGAAAGTGTTGCCCTTGCCCTACAACGTGTTTTTTATCACCTACAAACTTCAGATCAACCAGTTGGTACGCTCGGCGATCAATTCGGCCAATTCAATTGTTGACCACGTCAATAGGGACAACGGAATTGACAAAATCTTTTGGTTGGAAATCGCTTGATTCATTTCTACAACACGATGTACAAGAGTTCAATCGCGTTCTTCAGGACAAACTGGAATCAAAAATGAAAGTAAGCAGACTGTTGAGATGTCTATGATAGAATCCCATGGTCTACCGTAGGACACCAAAGCTGAGGGTGCAATAGCCAAACTATTCGTCGGGAAAATGAAGAGTTACATTAAATGCGTAAATGTGGATTACGAATCATCGAGGATTGAAGAGTTCAATGGTTGGTGATGCTTATCCAGTTCCCCTCTCCCTGCTCAATTGCTGGACCTTTGCCAGACATCCAGTTGAACGTGAAAGGAATGAAGAACCTGTTTGACTCATTCAGGGATTATGTCGCGGTAGAGATGCTTGATGGTGAGAACAAGTATCATGCAGAGGGTTATGGCTTGCAGGACGCCAAGAAGGGAATAATCTTTCAATCTTTTCCTCCCGTCCTCCATTTGCAGTTGAAGCGATTTGAATACGATATTCAACGCGATGCGATGGTAAAAATCAATGACCGTCATGAATTCCCTTTTGAAATTGACCTTGATGAATTCCTCGACCCCACTGCCGACCGCTCTCAACCTTGGGTGTACAGACTATTCGGCGTCCTCGTTCACTCAGGCGACCTTCATGGTGGCCACTACTTTGCACTTATCAAGCCAAACAAAGATGCAAGATGGCTCAAGTTTGACGACGACCGTGTCACTCCCGTGACGGACAAGGAAGTACTCGAAGAGAACTTCGGAGGTGAACCTCAGAACGGATTGCACCCTGCTCTTCAGCGAAATCAAGTTCGTTCTTTGAAGCGGTTTACCAATGCATACATGTTAGTCTACATCCGCGAAAGCGCGGTCGATGAAGTGTTGTCTCCGTTTATGGAGGATGATACACCCGCCCACTTGAGTGAGTCTAGCGAGGATCCATCCCCCTAGGTTTGTTTGTAACATGCCAACAGAGCGCAGGCTTGAGGAAGAACGTTTACAACTTGAGGCGAAGAAGCGAGAGCGAGAGGAGCAACATCTGTTCCTCACGGCAAAGGTGATTGTAATTTGCCTCCGACAATCATCTCCACTTATAAGAATAAGGTCATTACAGATGAGACCTTTGCAAAACACGAAGGGTTCGACTTGGCTTCATTCGATGAGAAAAACTGGCCACCATCCGATCTTCCTACTTTCCGTGTGTTGAAGCAGGAAACCTATCGGGTTTTCAAGAGTCGAGTTGCCCAACACTTTGGATATCCAGAAAATCAGATACGTTTGTGGGTTTTGGTAAATCGGCAGAACAAGACTGTTCGCCCAGATGCACACATACCGGAAAATGAACCGACGCTAAGTAGGTATCTTTCGATTTTTTTTCGCGTCCGTGATAACTGATATCACTGCCAGCTGTTGAAGTCATCCGAAATAACATGGCAGCTAGACAAAATGATCTTCGACTGTACTTGGAGGTAATCCCAGACCCAACAAAGGTAGTAGCATGATTAAGGATACTTTCAATGACTCTAACGAGCCGCCATCAGCCTGATCCTCCGTCTCAATCCATCATGATCTTTCTCAAGTACTTTGAAACATCCAAGCAAAGCTTGTATGGTATTGGGAAAACATATGCGCTGAGAACAAGCAAGGTCGGGGACCTGATACCCATCATCAATGAAAGAATGAGGTGGACTCCTGGCACGCCGCTCAAGTTGTTTGAGGTGCGTGAAGGACACGGTTCTTTGCTTGAATGGTACTGAAAGTAGTTCAGGAAATCAAACCTGGAATGATCGAACTTATGAAACCAAAGTCCTCCTTTGCGCAGAGTGAGATACAAGACGGTGATATCATCTGCTTCCAGGTCGATCTCCCCGACAAGGAGTGCGTTAGTTCAACCACTTTTTTTGACTGCTCTTAATATCACAGCAGGATACATGACCTAGAGAGTCAAGGTTTATACTCGAATTCAGTGCTGTACTACGATTTTCTTCAAAACAGGGTTATGCTCATCTTCAAACCCAAATATGATGAAGTTGATCAGGACCACCCAGAATTTAAACAAGTTCTGAGCAAAAAGCAGAATTATGACCTTGTGAGGCGGACAGAATATTTGAGAATCGTGGGCTTAATCCTCTGTTCAGATGGCTGCCAAAGTCGGTGAATATCTGAGACATGATGCTATCAAATTGCGGTTCACGACAACACACGCTTCAAATGGAACCGCCAAATCTATCCTTAAGCGATCGCTTAATCAGAGTATAGCTGAAATTATGGCACCAAGCTACATCAACCCAAGTACAACTGTCATATTGTATGAGAAACTGGACGTCAGCATCGTAGAGCTCGAGACTAAGCGTAGCTTAAAAGTCAGCTGGACGGGAGTTCATAATAAGGAAGAAGCGACCTACCCTTTCCTCTTACCAAAGACGAGTAGTGTTCATGACTTGGCGGAGCATCTTGCCAAGAAGGTTACACTGACACAAGGCGGGACGGGCAAGATCAGGATATTTGAAATCTCAAAGGATGGCAAAATGCAGAAGGAGTTCACTGGTTCTGAGATGATCGGTAACATTCCTGACCCTGTTGATTTATATGCCGAGGTAACTTGATAGTCAACGCAGTGTGATTCCTCTCACTGCCGTTTAATGCAGGAAATCTCCAGAGAAGAATTGGAAGCTGATGACTCGGACAAAGTCATTGGCGTATTCCACTTTTCGAAAGACTTGTCACGAACACATGGTGTTCCGTTCAAATTTGTAGTGAAACGGGTATGTCCCATGGTTTGGAATTCCTGGTAATTGGATCCTAACCTCGAATTAGGGCGAGAAATTCATCGACACGAAGAAGCGGTTGCAGGCACGCCTGGGGCTGTCTGATAAGGAAATTGCAAAATATCGTTTTGCATTAATTCAAGTTTCTACATTCAAACAACCATCGTACATCGAAGAGGGTATGTCATTCTTTCATTATCAACCTATGGCGGGATCATGGAACACCTTGCAGATGACACCATATATGAACACCAGTTCGCCCCAGAGGATGTTTTGGGACTTGACCATGTTGACAAGTCCGGAAAGTCGAGATCAGCGGGAGAGAAGGCAATTGTCATCAGAGGGTGATTGCTGCGATTTATTGGACAAGTCGGATTTTCAAGCTTTCTTACCTCATCCTGTAACTGTTTGTCATCTTAGCCTGCAATATCACTTATGAGCACGATCAATGATTAATTAGTATTGTTAGAGAACTAGGAATATCGATAATCATCTCCGCTTCTTGGTTTTCTGTCCCAAGAGTCAGCATGATAGGAGACTCAAGCAAGGTACAACTCACATTTTTAGTGTCTGCCTCAGAACTCTCCGCCATCTTCGCAATAGCTTGTTTCAGCTCATTTGCAACCTTGGCTTTAGTCCCGTATTTGACTTCTGGTATTGAAATTTCGATTACTGGGGTCCTGTATAATTGAAATATTGAGCTGGCTCACCTAATTCAGCACGGAAATCTGGCGTATGTTCATAGGTGGCCCGCATCTTCTCGTTCGCCACCATTTCGTTCGCGGATTGAAAAATGACTTGTCCCCAACCCTCAACAAATGAATTAGCCTCTGCAACAACCTCCATTATTTCCGCTTCAAGCTCCTTCTCTGCACTCAAAAGACTATTCCAGAGATCGTCGCTGATTGACCCTTTTTGAAGAAGATTTTGCAAGGCAGGTTTATCTTCGCGAATTCTGAGCACGCGTTGCACGTCCTCCATGGCTCGTCGAAGGAGGGCAGACTTTAACAAAGCCTCTGAGGCTGGTGGATTCGTCTTTTGAAGAAGCGTGACGTAGGTGCTACGCTCCAAGTGGGAGGGGAAATATGGCTCATATGCGCGAGCTAAGCAATAGGAAAATCAGAATGAATACGGGGTGCAGAACGAAAGAATTACTGGACGAATGTTTCCGATAAAAGTGGCTGAAGACGAACAGACCACCGAATACGACCAAGACATAGACGATAGGCACAAGCAACGACGCCATTCGCAGTCGACGTGTCACTTATGCTGGCAGATGCAAAGCAGGTTGATTACATAATCAATGTCGTCCAGTTATAACGCACGGAACATGAATATCATGAATAGTTTCTCTCCGGGATATGCTACCTCGCACTCCTCTCTTCTTTCTGCCCGCTGTTCGCTTTGCTTCTAAGAGGTTCGCCTCGACGCAGGTGACTATGTCTTTAATTCTTCAATTACTACAAGTAATATGACGCACAAGAGTCTTCGAGAAACACTTCAAGATGTGATTCCTGCGAAACAAGAGCAGCTCAGGAAATTAGTACATGCGTTCCTCGACAATCATGGGAGTACATCTCACATCACTCTCTAGAAACTGAATCATGGCCAGACTACTGTCGGTGAAGTCAAGGTGAAGTATCGTTTATTCTTTACGGTATACCCGTCTCATAATTGAAAGATTGAGAATATTGTTGGCGGAATGCGGGGTCTAAAAGCCATGCTATGGGAGGCTTCTGTCCTTGATCCTATTGAGGTACGTGTGTCCCAAAAATATTGAAACTGCATGCTAATTAATGTACAGGGCATTCGATTCCACGGTTTAACTATCCCAGACTGTCAGAAGGTCCTTCCTCCTGCTCCCGACGGCAAAGAGATTATTGCAGAAAGTATGCTATGGCTTCTGCTGACAGGGAAAGTGCCTTCGCCTGAGCAAACGCGCCAACTATCGAGTGAACTTGCGGAGAAAGGAGACTTGCCAAAGTTTGTTGAGGATTTGATCGATTCGTAGGTCACTTTCACAATATCCAGACTGACACTGCTGACTGAGTATGTTTAGGCTGCCCAAATCGTTGCATCCGATGACGCAGCTTGGCATAGGCGTATCGGCACTCAACCACGATAGTGCTTTCCAAGCCGCGTACGAACGAGGTATCAAGAAGTCAGAGTACTGGACTTATACCCTCGAAGATTGTATCAATTTAATAGCTCGCCTGCCCACGCTTGCCGCTCGCATATACCATAACATATATAAGCCTACAACTCAGATGCCGTCCATTGATCGCAATCTAGATCTCGTTGGTCAGTGACAATCATTGCACTGTCAAATCGATATGACGTTAATGTTTGTAGGCAATTATGCCAGGCTGCTTGGTTATGGGGACAATCACAGCTTGACGGAATATCTGAGACTGTACATTGCGCTCCATGGTGACCACGAAGGAGGAAATGCCTCTGCACATACAGCTCGTTAGTGTCTCCGTGTCAGTTTACTGTTGAAAATAACGCCATTCCTTTTATAGATCTCGTTGGTTCAACTCTATCTGATCCATACTTGTCGTATTCAGCAGCTCTTTTTGCCCTTGCTGGCCCCTTGCACGGGTAGGCACATCGCCGATTCTCCTTGTCAAAGTCTTTAACAGTTTGCTAGACTTGCAAACCAGGAAGTGCTAAGGTGGCAGTTGGCTATGCAGAAAGAGCTAGGGACCGAGATTACGCCTGAAAACATCAAGGACTACTTATGGAAAACTCTACGGAGCGGACAGGTTGTCCCAGGGTATATTACATTGTCCCTAGCGCGTGGTATTCAGGCTGATTTGTATGAGGCAGATACGGTCACGGAGTCTTGCGCAATCCGGATCCTAGATTTATTGCGCTTCAAGAATTCTGCGATACCCGCCCAGAGCTGAAAGAAAGTTCTATCATCCGCTTGGTAAACATGGTATGCGTTTCCCACAAACTTGCCGTACTAGATTACAATGTTACCAGACAGCTCAAGTTGCTCCTGGTGTTCTGATGGAACACGGAAAGGTTTGAACATTACTCAAACGGTCCATGAGTAGCCACTGAATCTCCCGGTAGACCAAGAATCCATATCCTAACGTTGATGCAACGTCAGGTATGTGCCAATTTGTTCTTCTCTTTCAAGCTAACATAAGTGGCGTAGGTTGTGTTTTGTACCACTATGGATTGACGGAATTCAAGGTTTGTGAAAATCACAACCATTTTGCCTTTGAATTAAGCATTTTTTCTAGTACTACACGGTCATCTTTGGCGTTTCGCGAGGTAAGATAAGGCAAGCAACATTATTAAACATGCTGACAACAATTTGTTCTGTAGCTCTTGGGGCTCTAACACAGCTTGTTTGGGCTAGAGGTATGTCCAAGGCAATATTTGTACACGATTTTTTTGGGCTGATGTAACTGACTATAGCCTTGGGCTTGCCCCTGGAAAGGCCAAAATGTAAGCATAGCTGACCTGGTGGTGTTGATATAAATTGATATGTTGCAGCCCTTTCCATGGACGCTTTGGAGAAGTTGATCAACCAGTGACGGTATATACGTAATGTATGGGATATTACAGATATAAGGACCTGACGATATTCCGAATTGACTGTCCAATAAGAGCTAAAATCACAATTCCAAGCTGGGGTAGCAGATATCAACATAAGACCTACGAGAGTTCGTGACGCATAAAGTAGCGTGAAACTAAGAGAGTAGTATAGCTAAAACCTTCTTGGTTGGTTTAAACCCGGCTGTGGTTGCATCATATTTGGGGGCTGCATCATATTTGGGGACTGCATCATAATTGGAGGTTGCATCATATTTGGGGGCTGCATCATATTTGGAGGCTGTCCTTGCATAGGAGGCCGTGCAGCAAATGGAGACATTTGACCAGCGGGTGGGGCAGATCGCATATGCGGAGGAGGACCTGGCCGTTGCATACCATTCGGAGCATAACCCTGAGGAGCAGGGTAGCCCGCAGGAGGGACTCCCTGACCAGGAGCACCCTGAGGAGGATAACCCCTCTGAGGCTGATACCCCGGGGGAATTTGGCGGGCTGGGCCAGGGACTGACTGAGCTTGGGCAGGAACGGGACGTTGGGGTACAGGCTGTTGCTGTGGTGGTGCTTGTGCCGATGGACCTGGTGGACGAGGGTTCGGTGCAGGCCCAGCTGCAGGTGCTGGTCCTGGATCACGCAACGTCACGGGCGCAGGACGATTCGTGGCTCCGGCTGATGACTTTTCGGCGGCCTTCACGATCTCATCGCTGAGTGTACAGATAAGATTAAACATAAATTGACAAGAACGAAACATACTCCAGAAGGTTTAACGCAGCACATAATACGACCCACTCGACACAATCTTCGTTGCCTTCGCCAAGAGTTTGCCAAACGGCCTTTTCTTCAGGGGTCTTGCCCGTGATGCTGATACGAGTGCCCCCTCCATTAGGACCAGGCGGATTCTTCTGTATTTTGCCAAATTCTATACGCTTCGGGGGTATATTATGCCCAGCATATGCAAAGTAAAACATGCTCCAAAACGTTGCGTTTGGATTTGGCTTGGATATCTGAAACAGAGGTAGATCTGGAGAATCTGGAGAGGGAAGGGATAGCTTATAGATAGGGGAGATGACACCGGTGTTCGCAATCGTCCATTTAAGGTTACGAGAAGCTTCGCATTGGACGACGCGAGCGGAAGCAGCGGAGGTATGACCAGGATCAGATGAAGAAGATTTGGCAGGATCCTTTGGGCGGGGAGGAAAAAGTTTCGCGACGCACAAGTCGCCTTGAGGGGATGGGGTTAGAAGATAGTTCTCAGTGTTCTTGCAGAGGGTGAGAAAGCGATGAGATAGGCAAGAAGATGGGCTTACGAAATTTGTGTGCAAGTATGAATACAAGATGTTAGAAGGCTGACCTAAAGAGCAGTCAGGACAGGGAGAACCAGTGTGATTGATTGATTACTAGTACCATGGGGAGTGACAATTAGAGTTGGGAGATGGTTTGGGATGGGGGGATGGTTTGGAGAGGTATAGACGGAATAGATAGCTTGAAGCAAGTGAGCCAACAACGTACACAGCACTGAGAATACGCTGACCTGCCATGGCGGTTTGAGATCAAAGGTCGTTGCTCAGTGGAAACACAGGGGAAAGCACATGTGTGGGATCTCATGTGACCCGCAGGCCTCATCCACCAGCGCTCATTACTCACTCGACCGTGTCGTCCATCGCGCTGGCTCGTGCAGGACACCCATTGCCAGTCATCTCCAGCATTTCTCCCTAACCACAGGATGGAATTACCCAAGGTTGCGCAGAAATCGGGGTTAAGCCTATCTACCATTGATGTGACATGTCACGTTCTTCCGTCACCCGTTATTCATCGATCCAAACACAAGCCCTACTTTTCTGCTCGGCGCTCGTCCACGCCTTCGTCAGTTCTATCAGCGTATGCACGTATTTTCCAGACGTGATGAAAAACTTAAAGAAGACGCTGGTCAGTACGCTTTTTGAACCCGGAGTAAAGCGCGCATTTGATAATCGCCCCCATTACAGTTGAGAAGATCCCGGGACTCGAGAGAGCAGTCCGACTCGTCCAACAATCATCAGAATGCCGCACCTCCGCCACCGCCGCCAAACACCGCTAAGCCACTACCACCACCAGGGAATGCAAATAATCGCCACCCTTCAAACAATCATTCTACAGGCTCTCACAGTCCGTCTTCTTCACATCGCTCTTCTTCGCCAGCCACGTCCGCCCCGTCCACACCTGATCGTAGATCCTCCACTGACAATCCATCACCGACCCCTCCCATTGTTGTTGTTAGCCCTGAGGTCCCTTCAGAATCGACTCATCGGGCAGGCATATACAGTAGTTCCAACGAGAGGCATTCACCAGATGTTAACCACTCAGCACCAACGCCACCACGCACTACTCCCTTGAACCGTCTTCGTGGTCCCAAGGACACAATACCTATAGTGGGAAAGCCTCCTCGGAAGCAACGAAGCAGCAGATTTGTTGTGTCAGAAAAGGTGGAAATTGAAAAACTCCCTCCATTTTCAGGTAGGAACAGAGAACATTTGCACAACGTGTACTCATCCGTCTCCTGAATCAAGAAATCCCACCAAACGAGCGGTCACAGTTATTCGTCAAGAAATTGCATCAGTGCCGCGTCCTTTTTGATTTCAATGACGCTAGTTCAGAATTAAAGGGAAAGCAAATCAAAGCCCAGACTTTACATGAAATGTTGGAATATGTTACGACTCAGCGAGGAGTTATAACGGATACTATATACCCTGAAGTTGTTGGGATGGTATGTTAGTACTTATATTGGTGGATCACTGCCTGACTAATTGTTTCCAGTTTGCAACCAACCTATTTCGCTCCATTCCCCCTCCTGTGAACCCGATTGGTGAACTTTTTGACCCTGAAGAAGATGAGCCAGTTCTGGAATTGGCATGGCCACACTTACAGATCGTCTACGAATTCTTCCTCCGTTTCGTCGAGAGCCCAGACTTCAACATCCAGACGGCTAAACGATGTATCGATCAACACTTTGTGCTCAATCTCCTCGAGCTTTTCGACTCTGAAGATCCTCGAGAGCGAGATTTTCTTAAAACGACATTACATCGAATCTATGGCAAGTTTCTCCATTTACGCACCTTTATTCGTCGATCAATCAGCAATGTGTTCTATCACTTCATATACGAGTCTGAACGCCATAATGGCATTGCGGAACTGCTGGAAATTCTGGGTTCCATTATCAATGGATTCGTGCTCCCTCTGAAGGAAGAACATAAAATTTTCTTGACTCGAGCACTCATACCTCTCCACAAAGTCAAGAGCCTCCAGCTGTATCAACCCCAATTGGCTTACTGCGTCGTGCAGTTCCTGGAAAAGGATCCCAGCTTATTCAAGGAAGTCATGATCGGTCTCTTGAAGTATTGGCCCAAGGTTAATCCGACGAAAGAGGTCATGTTTCTAAATGAAGTCGAAGAAATCCTCGAGGTGACAGACCCTGAACAATTCCAGAAGATACAAGTGCCATTGTTCCAGCAGATCGCACGGTGCATCAACAGTCAACACTTTCAAGTTGCTGAACGAGCCCTTTTATACTGGAACAATGAATACATAGTGAACTTAATGACCGAGAATTTGGTTATTATACTGCCGATCGTTTTTCCTGCGCTGTACGCCAACTCAAAATCACATTGGAATAGGTACGGCCGACTTAATTTGCTAACCTGTGGTCCTAATGCGTCCCTAGGACGATACACAGCATGGTATATCACGTGTTGAAAATGTTCATGGAAATCAACCCTGACCTCTTCGAAGAGGTCATGCGACAATACAAGCAAACCAGAATCCAGTGAGTCCATATATCGAGGAAATGGATCATTTTAACGTTTCTTGTTCAGGGAGCAGGAAATAGCTGTCAGCCGCTATAACTCCTGGCAGAAGATTCGCGACATAGCAATACGCAATGCTGGCGGTACGCTACCCCCAGGATTGTCAGACATACCTCGCTCTTTACCCCCTTCACCATCCCCTGTCGATGAGCCCGACATCCTGAATCTGTCCATGGAATTGAATGCCGCATCAATTGATGACGTCGCTGGCGACTTAGACGAACATGGAATTGAGAGAGTGCCCATGGCGGATCCAGGCTTCGATGTATGTATCATCTCTATTTTCCTAATTAGCAGTGTTGCTTACAATTCGGGCTTGTCAAGAGGCCCATCCCTGATATAGGTCACTCTGAAGGTGTTCCCTCCCCGGGGATGCATACTCGAAGAAAAAGCTTACTTCCAGGTTCGGTATATGCATTGAACTTTCTTTTTTTTTTTGACCGCTCTTTCAGTGGACCCGACTGTGTTGCGTGATCTTGAAGCCCACAGGAGCCTCGATGACTGGCCCAGTCTCGGGACTCGTCATGTGTGATTTTAAGGCCGCAAATGCAACCGACAGACGATCATCTATATTGTATGTATATTGTGACGGGTTGATATCCACACCTTTCGGCGATCACTCTGATCATGCTTATACACATATTTTCGTTCACTTTTGACTGACGCTCTACACCTCTGTTTCTTCTTTCTCCTGTCGAACGACTCATCAGTGGATAAAGTTTTTACTATAGCATGTATATTCCCCAGTTTATCCTGTGTTAGAACATGCGTAACCTTATTCTCGCATCGCTCTCGTACTACTTATGTCTAAAGGTTCCGTGCTCAAAATATCATTCCGCTGGTTGACCGGAGAACACATGTTGAAGATAGGCGATGACGCAGTAGACTTGTTTCACACGTGACCCTTATGATCATTCCAGAAAATTCAGCAAGATTCTTGATGGTTCCAAAAGCAAGCAAGCACAATATAAGATCTGTGGCTTAAGCCAGAAAAAAATTCCCCAGCATTCAGTGTTTTCTTCTACATCTCATACCCTCTTAAAGGCACGTATAACAACGTTTCGTACAGTAACCTCAGCTGAGCTCAACTCTTGTACAGTATCAGCGACTCCATGACATCGAAAGCTATTGGTATCGATCTTGGCACCACATACTCGTGAGTCGCTTAGATTTTTTTTGGTGGCTATAACAAGCCCTGATCATTGTTAGATGTGTTGGTGTTTGGCAAAACGACCGCGTTGAAATCATCGCTAACGACCAGGGTAATCGAACTACCCCATCATATGTGGCATTCAGCGATAACGAGCGCCTCATCGGTGATGCCGCCAAAAATCAAACCGCTATGAACCCTCATAACACGTTAGTTTTGCCATCGGCCCATCTGTATTGAACCTGGAGCTGATCTCTCTGGTTTAGTGTCTTCGATGCTAAACGTATGATTGGAAGGAAATTTGCCGACGCCGAAGTTCAGTCAGACCTTAAGCACTTCCCCTTCAAGGTCATCGATAAGGGCACTAAGCCATACATCGAGGTGGATTATAAGGGCGAGGTCAAGCAATTTGTAAGTATTTCATGTCCCGTTGCAAGCGCTTCTATTTACGATGTTGCCTAGTCACCCGAGGAAATTTCGTCCATGGTCCTGACAAAAATGAGAGAGATTGCTGAATCGTATCTCGGAGCCACGGTCACAAATGCTGTAGTGACTGTTCCTGCTTATTTCAACGACTCTCAACGGCAGGCAACGAAGGATGCAGGGACAATCGCCGGTTTGAACGTCCTTCGAATTATCAACGAGCCCACCGCCGCAGCCATCGCGTACGGTCTCGACAAGAAAGTATCTGGCGAACGCAATGTCCTCATCTTTGATCTCGGAGGAGGCACTTTCGATGTTTCCCTCCTTACTATTGAAGAAGGTATTTTTGAAGTCAAGGCCACGGCTGGTGACACACACCTTGGTGGTGAGGACTTTGACAACCGACTTGTGAACCATTTCGTGCAAGAATTTAAGCGTAAATATAAGAAAGGTACGTGTCACTAAGCAAGCGTGAGTCCCTCATTGACACACCTTAGATCTTACCACAAATGCTCGTGCTACTCGTCGTCTGCGCACGGCCTGCGAGCGTGCTAAGCGAACACTGTCCTCAGCGACGCAAACATCCATTGAAATCGACTCCCTCTTCGAGGGTATTGATTTTTATACTTCAATTACCCGTGCTCGTTTCGAGGAATTGTGCCAGGACTTGTTCCGCAGCACGCTAGAGCCTGTCGAAAAGGTGCTTCGCGATTCGAAGATTGACAAGTCTAACGTCCACGAAATTGTCTTGGTCGGTGGCTCGACACGTATTCCTCGGATTGTCAAGTTGGTCTCCGACTTCTTTAATGGTAAGGAGCCCAACAAGAGCATCAACCCGGATGAAGCCGTTGCATATGGTGCCGCAGTGCAAGCTGCTATTCTTTCTGGTGACACGTCCGAAAAGACTCAGGATCTTCTACTTCTTGACGTTGCACCACTCTCTCTTGGGTAAGTGTTGACTTACTTTAGACATTTGAAGTGAGACTAAACGATTGTCCTTAGTATCGAAACTGCTGGTGGTGTCATGACCGCTCTTATCAAGCGCAACACCACTGTACCCACCAAAAAATCTGAAATCTTCTCGACTTACTCTGACAACCAACCTGGTGTGCTCATCCAGGTCTACGAGGGTGAACGTGCACGAACAAAGGACAACAACCTACTTGGCAAGTTCGAATTGTCGGGAATTCCGCCAGCGCCCCGTGGAGTTCCGCAAATCGAAGTCACATTCGATATTGATGCCAACGGTATTTTGAACGTGTCTGCGGCCGACAAGACTACAGGAAAGTCAAGCCGCATTACGATTACCAATGACAAGGGTCGTCTGTCGAAAGAAGAAATTGAACGTATGGTCCAGGAAGCAGAGAAATACAAATGTATGTTATAAACACTTTATCATCGGAGGGCTATCAGTAAATTTTTTCCTAGCTGAGGACGATGCCGCTGCTGCTCGCATTACTTCGAAGAATGGACTCGAGTCTTACGCATATAACCTCCGCAACTCTCTCAGCGACGAGAAGCTCGCCAGCAAGTTTGACGCTGATGACAAGTCGAAGCTTGAGACAGCTGTCAATGAGACGATTCAATGGTTGGATAACTCCCAGGAAGCCTCGAAGGAGGAGTATGAACTCAAGCAGAAGGAGCTAGAAGGCGTTGCGAAGTATGTTATTTCATAATTCAGGCTGCTCACAAAGTTAATATTCCGCCTATAGTCCTATCATGATGAAAGTGTATGGAGCTGCTGGCGGTGCAGGTGGCTTCCCTGGCGGTGGCGCTCCCGGTGGTGCTCCCGGTGGTTTCCCTGGCGCTGGCGGCGAGGACGGACCAAGCGTTGAGGAGGTTGATTAAGCAATTGTCCAGCCGTTCGCATCATCATGAGGACTTGCAGAATCATTGTATCTTATCACATCGACGTTGGTCTTAGATTCGCGCTGAGAAAATGAATATGTAAAGTATGAATACATAACTTCGTATAATAGATTTTTGCCTTTCGTAAAATTGCCAAATAAAGCCACATAACGCGTCACTACCACCATGGCGCTCGACGCGCGAATGCTTGAGTTCCGTCCTACCAGGGCATCTCCTCCTGCGCGTCCTCCGCGAAATATTCGGCCAAAATCCCCGACTGATCTATCTTTCAGGTCAGAACAACAGCTGAAAAACCTCAGCGCGGAAGAAGTAGACTTCCTTGATGCAGTCTTTGAACGCGCGGGTCCGACCGCCGTTGGGTTCATGGCGATTTTCGACTCTTATAATCGTGTGTTGGAAGAGCGGGGCCTTGCACCAGACGAAGTGGTAGGATATGCGAAACTTTTGAAAGTAGGCAATTGGAAAGGAGAGACTTGGCGAGAGAAGTGGACTGAAGTCAAAAACAAGTTCGGATATAGCACTTCTAGAAGCGACCATGCTACTGCATCCCAAGGTCCTGTGCGGAATATCCCTATGCAATCGAGATCGGGACATGCTCGAAAAAGGATCCCCCCAGTGCTCTCTGATGCGGCAACGGACGTACCTCAGTATCACAATACATCCATGACTCCATTCAGAAGAGGATCTCCGTCTCCTTCGGAAGCAACAATGGATTCGATAGAGCCAAACCCGCTGCTCCGTTCACCTAGACACGCTCGGGTTTTTCCTCTTATGTCAGGGTTAGGAACAATGAGCGAGGTAGCTTCAGTCACTGAAGACAATGAGGCCCCGTCTACCACTCCACCCTCGTACAGGACTACGGAAAAGGAAAAATTCCCACTGCAAACCAAACGGGCTATTCCTGCATACTCGAATCAACGAATAGGCATAAAACCTAAGGCCCCTCTGGACGCGTCCTCTGCTAGGAGGGTCGTTGCGGCAGCTCGAGAAAGAAAAGGAAGTGTTGTTAATGAAGATGAAGCCTGGAAGAAAATCCAAATGGAACGAGATGAAAAGGAAGCAGCGCAGTTCTATCAAGACAGATTAACTGAGCGATCCTGGTACATATGGACGAATGCATATCAGTGGATTATTGTGAGCTATGCCGACTGACTTAAATATGTTACTTCTCCATTTATACTTTTGTTGAAAGGTCACCAGTCGGCAGATTGATGAAGCGAGAGATAGCCTTATAATGCGCATTTTTCTCCAGCGTTGGCGTAAACATTTAACATCGCGACAATCGCTTCGCGAGCGTGCGATGCAAGTGATCAATACCAACCACTGCAAGCGCTTCTTTGACCTTTGGATTGCCCGATTCAAAGAGAAACAACGGGAAAAATGGCGCCACAATATGCGAACGAAGCTACAAACCATGAGAGACAAGCAAGGGCTTAGGTTACTGAAGGATTCATGGGCGAAATGGCGGCATCTGCACCGTTTGCGTCTCGCTGCGCACAGATTTGATGGACAGCTGACAGCTACCTTTTTCAAGCGTTGGAAAAGCAGATTCTGGTGCATCGATAAGATGGAGACACTTGCTGATGAAGCTGTTCAGTATGGTCTGCAGCAACTCCTTATTCAGAACTGGACACGCTGGAAACGTGCCTTACAACTTTCCTTCTCCGAAAAGGTCCTTACAGAACAGGTTAGCTTGAAAATACTGAAGAACAGTCTGACGACATGGAGAATGCGAACGTATGTTCAAATCATTGGCTCTGGAGCGAAGTTTCATGTTCCTTTAGGGCTGATTCCCAAGCAGCTAGGACTTTCTACCACTGTGCCCTGCTGAAACACTCGTTGAAATCATGGAAAGCAGCGCGGGATCGGCAACGGGTATGGCTGTATGTACTCTGGTCATTGACCCCTAGGCTGATTTGGTCGATCCTACAGCGTATGCTCGACAAAGCTACTAAGCAGATGACGCGGCAAGATGATTTACTGCTTCGTGCAGTTCTCCGAGTCTGGAAAGCGCGAGAAAGGGGAATGCTGCTCGAGCGCGTAATACATATGCGATACCTCAGAAACAGTCTCACGACTTGGGAAATGCGCCTGCGAGAGTTGAGAAGTTCAGAGGGTATGTCAAACTTCAGTTATCAATACAAGGCAAAGGTTTATTATCATAGAGCTGGCCAATTTGTTTGCTAGACGACCCCAGTCCAGTTCGCTTATCGTTGCGCTGCGAACATGGCGCCGACGTGTCAAAGCTCGTCAATATACGTATGCTTACGCGGAACAATATCATGCCATGCGGCTCCTGGACCGCACGCTTTTCACATGGCGCATAGTTCTACGTGATAGGCTGAAACGTGCGAAGTTTGCCAGGATTGCAGATAAATTCTTCGCAGCTCGCCGTGCTTGGAGATGTTGGCGTTTCCAGATGGACGGAAAGCGGCGCGAAACTCTGCTGAAAGAGTGGCGGGTGCGCCAACTGAAAGGACGGTTTTCAGGTATCTTAATTTTCGTGCGATTGGCCGTTTTCTTTGCTCAAGTTTGTTGTCAAGAATGGGCACAACGGGCGAACCAGATGCGAGGGGATAGGATTTCGGTGGAGGTTATACAAAACATGATCGCCAAGGTATGAATGACATTCTCGGTTCTATGGCTTGAATCAAACTTGAATGGAATCCAGCGACTCTTGCAAAGAGCCCTTTCGCGATGGACGACTGTAGTGATAGAGATCAAGTCGCGCGAACTTGAGGTTTCGCACCAATATGATCTTTCTGTTCAAGCGTCAGTGCATAACCCAATCAACATAATTTAAGCTAATTATCGTATAGCACGGCTTTTAAGCAATGGAAAGCTCTGTGTATTCGACACGCTGAGGAGCTTAGTCTTATGGAGAGCTATCGATATGTAAAAAGAGAAGGTATGACTACCTTTCTATCCCCTACTTTGTTTTGATTAAAGTGACTAGAATATCTTCGTAAATTCTTTCATCGCTGGATTGCGGCCATGCGGATGACCCGTCGTCGTCGCATCACGCTCCGCGAGAACGAGGATGAATTCAATTTGGTAGTGCTTATAAAGTCATGGGACAAGTGGCGGGATCGCTTTGTTGAGGAAAAATTGCGCGTTTTGGTATGTTACAACTTCTGGATTAACATGCCAGTGATTTATAGTTCCAAAGGAACATGACTTTGTTTCAGATGGCCGGAGAAATTTGCTATTCCGCACATTTGGCCTATGGCATTCTAAAACCAAGGTAATCTTCTGCCATAGCAATAAGTAATTTGTTGACCAGTGCTCGTTTTGCAGTCTCTCCCAGCTCTCCGTTTTAGGGCGACACAACTAAAGAGCAAATACTTTGCTGTCTGGTGTTCCGCATTACCCAGTGCGTTACAAGCCAAGAAGGCTCGCGAAGTGTATCAGAAAATTGTCCTCAGTAAGCTCTCATATTGCTCATGCTGGCTCTTGCACCTAACAACATTACAAAGCGAAATTCATGGAAAGATGGGTTGATATATACCGTAGCAAGGTAGCTCTGCAAGCTGTCGCGTAAGTGTGGAGGTCCGCAGTAAGCGCTTGGATCTAATAACCGTTGGCAGTCGTGCAAGATATCTTCGCCTGCCAACTTCTGCTCCCCGGTTGAACAACAGCAGTTCTCGAACAGGTTTACCTGGCAGTGCTCCATTAAAGACCTTTCAACCGCGAGCAGAGACACCAGACGACTTTGGACCCTCGATATCGGCGCTCCTCTCGAAGCCAAACAACAATGATAGAGCACGTATTTCTGGTCTACTGAGGGCAAGAACGCGGCACGATGCAAGCCCGACCAGGTCGTCTGCCACGACTCAGCGACAGCGTGAGGTTAGCCCCGCGCGATCAACCCTTACTACCAAATCAGGCGATGAAGTGGCCTCCTCAAGGCTGTCCGGAAAGGCACAGACGAATGAGAAACGAGGCAGCCTCTGGCTTGAACTACGGGAGGTTCAAAGAAGAAGTAGAAGGAAGAACGGAACGTGAAACAAGACGAACTGCCTATGATATTTATTGCATCTATTTATTTCTTTTTACTATGTTGGATAGCAATAGGTTGTAACAAATAGGTCATGACAAGTGTCATGAGTTTTGGTAATATTGCCAGCCGATCCAGTTAGCAATGACGAAGTAAGCAGCAGTGGGTATAATCAGCACGGCAAAGTACTTGTAGTGTGTGTCAGTAACAAGAGCGTTGAGAACCTGGAAAGGAGGCTCAAAATTAATTTGCAAATGGTTTCAGAGCACGCACGACATTTGTTGGACTTGGGAGTAATGTACTGAACAAAATAGCATAGCTTCCTAGGGCAAAGAATGTAGCAGACAGCGCTATCAACAAATAGCCTGAGTTGACAAGTCGCATAGCGATATCTCAACGCTGGGATCGGATTCAGCAATGGCTGCCATCGTTTGCAAGGACACTTACGATGACTGTATACATCAGATGTTTGGGCCTGGGAAATCAGGACTACTGGTGTATTTATAGCCTGATCCTAACTCAACATTATCCACTCTCCTCATTGCCTGGTATGAACGACAATACGGAACAAAGACGAAGCACCGAGTAAGTCACTTTCAACCTCCCGACATCTACACGATCTTCTGATACGATGACATTACGTGCGTTGATAATAATAGCAGTACAAAGGACTTAAAGGAAATAGCACGGCAAGACGGGGCGACAGACCAAGCATCGGTCGCATTGCCGGATATACCATCATTCACGCTTGGATTTGATCCATCGCAGATCATTGGAGACAGTGCGTAAGTACATGTCGTCCGTCTGTGTGCCCAGCAAACCGCGTGGCAAATGTGAAAGAACAACGATGAACGATTGTGCTCCACAGACAAGACCGGGTAAAGAAACGGGCATCAAATATACTGAAACTAACTGAAGAGAATGAGAAGTTAAAAGCTGATCTGAAGGCGGTGACGGAGAGGTTGGAGGCGGCAGAGCGGAGAAGGGAGGAGCTTGCACGAAAGGAGCAAAAGCTGATGGAAGAGCGTACCCGATGATCATCTGTTACCATGTCACCCCTACTTAAATTGATCCATCGCGCTATCATCTCTTCATCTGCCCACCATGTCCAGTCGCAGACCTTCACAGATAGACCGCCGCTTGTCCGGCCTTTCTTCACGTCGCCCTTCTATAGATCCATCGAGGCTCATCCCTATGGACAAGTAAAAGAGATTCCAATCCATCTTTTTTTCTTTCTTATCTAGTCCACAGAGCGACTCACGTCGCTGGTGCAGATGACTTCAACGTAGTTTTCATTGGTGCAGGAAACATCATGTTTGGTCTGCTTTCGTCGTCTACATCCCTCGACCCTGTTTGATCCATCTCGGTACAGGATCGGACGAAGGTCCCTGGAACCACTCATTCCGATTCGAGCAGTGAGTTCACATGTGTCATACTGTGGAGCCAAGCGCATATATCCAATTCTAGTAAACTCGGCCGCCGGCTCAAGGTTTTTGCCATAGTCGACCCCGCAATCGAACGTGCTGGGGCAGTCCTCCAGAAAAAATGTGATTCCTTCGTTATATCGGCATACCAGGATACGCGTGTCTATAAAAATTTTGATGAGTTTGTCAAGAATTCCGGCCCTCGCGATCGTATCAAGGTTTTTGTTATCGGTAGCCCACCAATGTATCGAGGAACTCTTCAACCTGGCCGTGATGTAGAAGCACAGATTATCAAACATTTCCCCGGTGTTGCGATCTTTGTTGAAAAACCAGTCGCAACAGGGCCAGTTAACGAAATCGACGAAGGTTATCAGATCGCCAAGATGATTCTAGATAACAAGACGATTTGCTCAGTCGGGTAAGTCGTTTGGATCAACGGGCACTGGTAAGGATTAAAACTAACCAGGTATATGCTCCGTTATTTGCGAGCTGTGCAAATGATGAAGCAGATCATTAACGACAATAACTTGACTGTTATGGCTACCATCGCGCGTTATGCTTGTGCATATGAAAGTATTGCGAAGCCTGATTGGTGGAATAAAGCGAAGAGGTGGGTTTTTTGTTAGAAGTTTACCAAGTTCACTGACCTAGATTAAATGTTTAGTGCCGGTCCTGTCATAGAACAGGGTACCCACTTCTGCGACCTTTCCCGCTATTTCGGCGGCGAAGTAGACTACACGTCAGTTCAAGCACATTCCCTTGAATGGGATGAAAATGCTGGCCAGTTGTCCAAAATAAAATTTGACGAGGGCCAAATTGCTCCTGAGAACCGCATCCCTCGTGTTACCACGGCTACCTGGTATGTACCTTATTTTCGAGGTTGAATGAGTGTGTCTGAGTGTCGTGCGTCACCCAGGAAATATGACAGCGGCGCTGTAGGCAGTTTCACTCACGTCGTCGCTCTCCAAGGCACCAACTATAGCTGTGAATTCGAAGTTTTCGCAGATGGCTATTCACTGAAGTATGCAACATTCTTCATATCAACACTTGGCGAGCTAATGAAATGATTTTAAGGTTGGTCAACCCATACGTACTACCGGTACTTCATATACGAAGTCCCGGGGACGATCTCGAACGCACACACACATTCCCGGATGATGATCCATTCTTCTCCGAAGTTTCAAACCTGATAGATGTGATAGAAGACATAGAAGAAGACCCAGAAGCCGCCCAAATTCTGAGCACATATGATGGTCAGTTGCTGCCGATATGACCACCATTTAGAGCACTTGATTTACATGTCGCAGATGCTGTCAGGACGTACGAACTCACTTGGGCCATTCGCGAGGCCAGTGAGCGCACGCGAGCAGAGCGGCTGAAAGCAAGCGCTGAGGCGGCAAAGGCTGCAGTGACTGAGGATTGAGAATGAGTCGCATAGAGGTCTCAAACTGAATGAAGTTCAGGGGGACATAGCTTGTTAAAATTAGAATCCAGAATCGCACAGGTGTACTACTGTTGTCCAGATTTGCTCTCTTCTTCTTCATGGCGGGTGGAGCTGGCGTTCACCAATTGCTCATGCTTTGTGGTAATATGCTTCTTTCGCTCCAACTTTGTTCTCTCTCTTTTCATCACTGATTCCCACTCATCTTGCAGATGTCCTTTCAGGGTAGGCATGTCCTTCAATTGCTTGCTGCAATGAAAGCACGACAGTGGTTCCTTCAAGATCTTCCCATATGTGGCTTGGTTGATGTTTATCATCTAGTGGCAAAAGATCGGCAAGCTAAGGCATTGGGATTGAGAGGATCGTCTCACAGATGCACGGTATGTAGGAGTCGCGTCAAGCCAAGCGAGCACTGTCTCAATATGGAGAAAGAATCCGTGCTTGGGATGGAAGGAATTGTAATGCTTCTTGTGTTTCATCTTTTCGGAGCACAAGTCAGCAGAAAGCACGTGGAGATGCAGGTGGCTAAGTAGCTCCTCTTAGTCAAGGAATGTGGGAGAAGAAGGTGGCGTACGCCATCGATGGAGCACCATGGAAGCCCATCCATATCTCCCACTTGAAACCATAACGTTTGACCATTTCTTCTTCGATGTCATGTTTGAGTGAGTCAGCTGCGATTTTCAATCCATGAATAAGCTCTTTCGCAAGGTCTATATCCTTCCGCAAGAGAGAGCGGAGGTCAGTCAAATCCGTAACCGTGAATGGCTCATGAACACGAGGAAGGATCAGAAAATGAAAAATTGATTTTGGATACGCGTCGAATACCACTAGCGAGGTTTGGGAATGGTTGTAAAGCACCGAGTTCGGTATCGTCAAAGGATCTCTAAGCGCAATAGACCTCAAGGCAGTGAGACTAGACATGGGGCATTTTATTTACGTAATGACATCTATTCGTTTATGATCAATTCTCGTAAATTCTCTGGTAGAGTCGTAGCTGGTGCTACAACGGTTGGGGGGTTTCCTGGAACACGTCGACGTAGGTTTCTCAAGTTCTCCACTTGCGCCTCCGCTGCTTTCCGGTCGATGTCTGCCATCAACTGAGCAAACGACAGGAAGAGAACCTCAGCTTGAGCAAGTGTTGAATCCAATTCAATGGTCATGCTAAGTTCATTGCAGTACTGTGGATGTTCGTTCAATAAAGCGAAAGAAAGGACAAAGGAGACATACCTTGAGAATTTCATCGAACTGGATGACTAGCAGTTAGACGACGGAGTACATTAGAGATCGACGGGATTCACCTCAACAAGATACCTCAGAATGACATCGCGATGGGATTCCAGCACAGCCAAGGCAACGAAGAGAGTAAAGTTGTGACTATAATAATTTGTCCACAACACTTCCCAGAGACGGAGAACGTCTTCAAAGGAAAATTCCCGCTTGAATGCAATAAGGACCCATCTATGTAAGTAATTGAGAGAAAGATACCCTGCGAAACAACCAGCCTTACCTGAAGCAAAAGAATAGATTGAGAGCATCGCTTTTCTCTAAGCATGATGGAAAGCTTAGTAACCATTCATGATTACAGAAGAAAGAAGCAGACCTAGATGTCTATATAGTTCAGGGTCCATTACATTGATTAGCTGTTGCAATGTCGATAGTTGCTTCTTCATCCCACTTTGGTCGCGTAAGAAGTTTTGTTTCTATTAAGCAACGTCAGCGAGGCGAGTAATGGCTGGGGTAGTCGACAACCATTCGTTCCATGAATTGCACGAAGCACCAGAACGTCAGTTCTTCATCCCCGTCCATAACGACGTAGATGGGTGCACACAAGTCTGACATGCCTTGGACATAACCTGGAACCGACCGTTAGTGCAAGTTCGAGAAGAGTTCATCTTTCTTACCGAGTTCTTTTTCATAAAAATAGTAGGTCAAAAGGATAGTTGCTAGCCGATCAATGTGCTCGTTGCTTGGGGACTGGGCGCCAATGTCAGATACGTCGGGAGATATAGTCGTGTGACGCTTGAGCTTCTCTTTATCGACTTTAGCATCCATGTCGGGAGATTCCATTGAAAACAGGGGGTGGTTTCTGTCTGTGCGACGGCAGTCAACATCTATGCGATGTCGTTCTTCTACGACGTCCTGTCTCTCGAAAACATCAGGAACTCCACACCATTCGGCTTTCAACTTCTGATATTCCTTCCTAACCGATCAGTTAGCGTATATGCTGATTAAGACCGAGGTTGTTACCTCTTTTCGTCCCAGTTGTGGTGACGTTCGTCAGCAGTGGTTTCCCATTCGAACACACCCAGCAAAAAAGGCCAAACTCGGGACCGCAGTTTATCTTCAGTGCTCACACCTCGCCTAAATACTTCTCTCTTCATCTCCTCCACTCGCACGACTGGGTAGCCCCTGTCATCAAAGAAACTTGCCCACATCTTTGAATGCACAGGATGTTTGGGATCACGAGATGATCGAGGGGTTGGTAGATTGGAAGTCGAGTGTAAAAGCTCAAAAATACCCAATGAGGAATCCTCTTCGAGAACTTCTGTTGATGAAGACGATAATGCCTGGGCTTCCTGTCGACGCGCACGTTCTCCTTCTTCAGCGACAATCCTCGCCCATCTAGCCAAGTACACTCGGGCACTTTCAAACTCGCCAACGCCTCCCTTCTCTACCCAGCTTCCCCACTCCCATTCACCAGGAGCACTGACGAAGCTTTTGACAGGGTCAGGAAGGTGAGGCACAATAGGCTTTGCTAGTGGATGCGACAAGATGTTCTGTGCAGCATGCTTTGTTGCTCGCGTAATATTCGAGAATGATTGAAGAAGGGACATTCGGGATTGAGATGAGGATGTATGAGAAATTGATCCCGTTGTACCAAGGGAACGATGAAGGACAGAAGTTCGCTGAGAGTATGGGTTAGTTGTCGTAAGTGGGCTGTTCAATGGCCTTGGTCGTCTATGAGGCGGTACGGGTGAGCTTGAATTGATGTACCCAGACTCAGCCAAAATGTCATCAACGGCATCGTCAGGAAATATTTGTATTGTGTGAGCCTCGATATCTGCACGGGAAGGGTCGACGAGGAAAAGAGATGGTTGCAGAGTAGAGCGTAGAAGATTAGCATAAGATCGGAGGCGTGATAATAAATCTTCACCGCCCCATGACGCAGGCGACTTTGGCACGTGCGATGATCGACCTGGCGGAGGAGGAGGAGGATACGTCAGACCGCTTGTTGACCGTTGTGGCGAAGGAAGTGTAATGGACCGTGACTCGTCGTCGTGAAAGTGAAGAGTGGGGAGGCTGTCCCCGTTGATGAGATTTATCCCTATAGTGCCATCTGCAGCGATGATAAGCGGACGTGATAGAAGAAAGATGAAACATCTGCTCACACCATGATGAGAGACTGGGGGGATGCACTATGAGTGAGTAGATGGATGTCAATGGCACTGAGAAGGCATATGATTCTGGTCTTTTCGCTGGTAATTCGACAAGGACAACATCTAGCGTGGCTCATCAATACTGTTACAAGTGAAGAGATCACTGTACGCACCGTCATCTTCATCTTCTGCCTGAATCGCTCTCTCTTCCACCTTGATAAATTTGTCCCATTCTGATGTGCCCCTCTCGTTCAATAATGATTCTGGTATCCACGCCAGAAGGTATGTTGGATTTATGGCATCCTAGTGCAAAGCTGGATATAAGAATGATGACATATGCTGCAAATGTCTATCGACTGACACGCTTCACCAATGCCACAAAACCAGGTATGTTGTCTCTAGCATATATCGTTGGATTAATGTAGACTTTTGACTTGCTGTAGATTAATCTGTACTTGTCCTCATCTAGGACGGTGTTCTCAGGAGCGTCAGTGGCGTCAGGATGCCTAATCTCAACCATGGAATTAGACTGCGCGCTTCTAGGTAAACTGGAAGGCTTAGTGGCTTGGGAAGAAACGTACGGCAAGCGTAGTGATATGGACAAGTCACAGAAAGAGGATACTCGAGCTCAAAGACACTCCACCGCAGTAGTCCTCTGATATCACGTGCTCAACGTATACTACGCGTCCCACACATCATCATTTTTGGTACGACCAGGCATTCCGCAGCACTGTGGCGTGATAAGCCTAGCAGCCAACAGATTTCATGTGTACTTACACCCTGCTTTGGTCGCCAGTCTGTTTAGGCTGTCGTCACTCTCGCCTTGCGATCTAACTTGTCCACATAGAGCGAAGGTCGTTGAGGTTGGCAGTGCAACACCGTTGGCATCTACATCAGCGATGCTAATTTGCACAGAAGCGTGATCTTTTGAGGTGATAAGTCTGTCTGTTTAAACGAGGCAGATCAATGCATCATCCACTCAAATGGTATACAATGACTCACTTGTGGCTGCACATTTGCGAGGAACATAAAGGTCAACGAGAATGCCCTAGGATAATCAAGGTCAGACCATATTCATCCAAGCTTGAGTGTCAACCTCACTTGATCGTTCTCCATGTTGGTGGTCTTTTGAATCGCCCGACAAAGTTGGATGTGCTCGATAATAGTCGTGGGAAAGAACTATACAGTATATCTAAAATATTATGGAATTGCGCTCGGCGGACTAAAGTCTTTTGGAAAGACCTGGCGAACGTTGATATTGATTCTCGTCGTCTTCATGTATTCCTCGTACACAGGCCAATCATGTTCCTTTGCATTCTCTGATCGGAAGTGGGAGGGTAGCGTGCCTTCCAAAATGCGCGGCACTCCTGAAAAATGCAAATATCATCGAGGGGTAAAGGTAAACATGGACCAATGCTGACCATGGTATGCTCGACGACATTCCGGCCCCGACATGATGATAACATCTCCGGATCGCAGAATCAGAGGAATGGGTTCAACGTCTCTTGTTTTACCGCCTATGAGAAATACGGCCGCGTTTCCTAGCCTGTGATCTTGAGTTGAGAGCCAGTATTATCACCAGGCATTTCTTACGAAATAGAGACCAGAGGTGACGTAGCACAGACTTCCGAGCGATCGACATGGCCCATGAGTGTGTCCTAGTCTCGATAAGGCTCATTGACGTAGCAATGTGATGGTAGTAGTACTTGCTCTGACTTGGTAGAAGTTCACGATGCCTGCATCTGGCTCTTGGAGTGCTTTCAGGCAAGGGTCCAACGCAAAACTGGAGATACGAACCATATGTCTGGTCCCAAGTCTTCCACTCCGGCCCAGCTTTCCCCCAGTTATCTTCTGTTCCCTGAAATACTTTGTCCCAATCTATGATGTCAACTGCACTTCGACAGAGGTCCCGCACGATAGAATCTACAGGGACTTTTGGTTTGGTAAAATCGTATTGTTTAGTCCCCCAGTGATAGAACCAGCCAATATTTGCCCATCTCAATTTATATATCAGTGAAGAAGTTGACACAGGGTTAAGTGAAGCAGCTGGTGCCGGCGGTGGCTTGGGCGTGGATAGTATCTGGTCCAGTGTCTCCGGCGTTGCTGCTGTATTGTTGACCAACTGCCTAGGTCCTGGCGGGGGCTGCTCACCAGATGTAGGGGCTTTGGGCTGTATTATAGTCTCAGAGTGCAACCCTTGCCTGCAATCCAGGTGGGAATTCCAAAGGCCCTCTTCTGGAAGATGATAATGAACATGCAGGTTTGTCTCGTTGTCTCGGGCATGTTTACAAAGAGCCCATTGAACAAGTTCACGCTGAAGATCTGCGTTTGCGAACGAGGGAAGTATGACAAGACCTGGATGTAACGTGATGGTATGAGCAGCGCAGCATACAGGAACACTTGCCGTACCAGGAATACGAGGAATGACAAAGGCTTTTTTGCCGCTCACATGAATCTCGTTGAACTCAAAGGCGTTGGGGTTACCCCGCCACACGCCCTGGTTGATTTCGTCCTCTCTATTGGGATCTAGTCTACCAAGATCGAGAACTGCAGAGAGATCTGGCGGTGGAAAATGGGCTTTATAACGTTTCTCGGCAGAACGAAAGGGAGACCAGTCTGTGCCAAAGTCTTGTGGTCTGTTTTTTGTTGTCTTGTTGAATTGCCTCCTTGCTCTCTTGTGGGCGGTCGAATCGGCGTCGTAGAGAGCCATAAAGTCAGCGGAGGTGTGACATTTCCAGTTTCCTTCATGTCATTATGGCTGCCTCGAAGGCTGCCTCCCACTGTCCTCCGTTCCCGCTATATTTATTCTCTTAGACGTTCTAATCCTCGACCGTTACTACCTCTTATTCCTCTACGCCATCAAGGCACCAGCAACAATACACCTGAACCTAAATCGTCGCATTCCACTTTGCCAGATACCGTCAAAGCTCCGTTGTCAACCAGGGTATGGAAAAAGGTAAAACACGAAGCCCAACATTATTGGCACGGAAGCAAGCTGCTCGTCTCTGAAGTTCGCATCGCATCCAAATTACAATGGAAAATATTGCAAGGCGAAACTTTGACTAGGCGTGAGCGGCGTCAGGTATTCGTTCTCCCTCTCTTCCCGGTGTCAAAAATTCACGTCCGGTGTTAAGCTGAGGCGTACTACTCAAGATATTTTGCGACTCGTTCCTTTCGCCGTATTCGTTATTGTACCATTCATGGAACTGCTTTTGCCTGTCGCGTTAAAGCTGTTCCCTAATATGCTTCCGTCGACATTCGAGGACAAGTTTTCTGCAGTAAGCTATTTACAAAAATGGTTCAGGCTCTGATGTTCACTTTGTCGCAGGAAGAAAAGCAACGCAAGTTGTTGAGGGTTCGACTGGAGATGGCCAAATTCTTGCAAGAAACACTGCGTGAATCAGGCTTAAAGGCCAATGCTCATATTGTAGGAAGTGAAGCATTCAAGGAGTTCTTCCGCAAGGTTATTTCTATCCCTTGCTACTTGTTGCTGCACACGCCAACGGTTTATAGGTCCGCACTACCGGTGAATCTCCATCAACAGAAGATGTGATCAATGTTGCCAAACTGTTCGATGACGACCTCACACTTGATAACCTTTCTCGGCCGCAATTGGTGTCCATGTCCAGGTACATGGGTTTACACGCGTTCGGTACCGACAATTTCCTCCGCGGTCAAATACGTTCCCGTCTTTTGAATCTTCGGCGGGATGATCAGCTCATAGACGCTGAAGGTGTCGAATCTCTGTCCACTTCTGAACTTCAAGGAGCATGTCAGTCTAGAGGGATTCGTACATTTGGCGTGTCTCCGGCTCGCCTGCGTGAGGAACTCTCAACTTGGATTGACCTTCATCTGCACAACAGGGTGTCGGGTGTGCTGCTTATACTTGGGCGAGCATTCTATTTTGACAAAAAACCTGGTGAACACGAAGACAGCAAATCGACAGTGATACGCAGCCTGGAAAGTGTCCTGTGCGGTTTACCCGACAACTTGGTATGTTGTCTAATTTTTTGACGCGGTTTGCATAATGCCCTAACACCTTTTCAGCTTAATGAAGCAGAGCTAGAAGTAGACTCGGACAAAGCTAGCTACAAGCAGAAACTAGAAGTCCTTCAACAACAACAGGAGCTCATTGAAGACGAGGAAGAACAAGAACAGAAAGAAGAAGATGCTCGTCGTGCCGCGAGGGAGGCTGCTGAGGTGGAGACTCATACTGCCCAATCACTGTTGCCTGATTCCGAGGTTTGTATTTTTCCCACCAACACAGCGATCTTACTTGACAACGACTGTAGCTCGTTCATGAAGCACACGAAGTTGACAATGCTCGCATGACCACTGAGCAATTGAAGGAGCTAAGCGAGGCATTGTGCATCCTGTCAACTAAATCTAGTGTTTTGAAGGAGCGGGATGAATTACGAGCATTGATGGAAGAGAACTTGCAGGCAGATGAGGTGGGTGACTAGCTACAGCATGTTACGAGAAACAGGTTGGCTGATTTCTGAACACAGGATCCCAAGTCCCCATCTGGCGCACTTACGAAACGCATCCGGACCATGCTCACCAAGATTGACGGCCAGTTACAAGAATATGACAACCGTGTTGGAAATTCGCTACAAATGATTTCTGCCGATGCACAAGGGCGGATATCAGTACAGGATTTGCACAAGGCATTGGCAGTCATCAAACACAAGCCTGAAGATGAAGTTGCGCAGAACGTCATTGAGAAGCTGGATGCTGACAAGGATGGATTTGTCGAGCTGGACCATGTCCTTGGGCTGGTGAAAGAAGAGGGACTGGGAACTGTCATTGACGATGAAGCCCAATCTATAATTGGACAAGGACGTGAAATCAAACAACAGAGACCTAGGAAGGAGGACATCGTGCAAGAGTCGTAGAGCGTATAGAATGTGCATCCTAATATTATACATCCCGCCGGTATAGATAGAGAGAACCAGTCCATTGTGCTTAGAATGGGGTTAGATTTGTCATTTGGTGCTGCTAGCCTTTGACGACTGTGCTTTTACGTCTTCGGGTAAAACGGCATCCACGTCATCCTCATCTGACTTTTCAGCCCAAAAGCGACCAGCTTGGAGAGCAAGGACGCCAGTGAGGGCGACACTGCAGATGAGGTGGCTAGACGCAACATCAACCGTAACAGCCTTGAGACCGGAAGGGAAAGGGTCCACGAGCTGATGGGAGGGAAGGATACTGAAGGACGCAAAGATATCTTGGTGATAATTAGAGAGTTGGTGGACCAAGCAACATGCAACGTACTTGGTAGCACCGAATTAAGATACATGATGACGGTCATTCCGAACAGGACTGGTACGTGGAGATAGTTAGAAGTTGGAGGAAGAGAAGAGGGAAAAAACACGAACAGATGCTACCACCGTCAAATAAGATGTTACCAGCTTTGGCATCTCCTAGACTCCAGAAGAGAGTTGTGGCGCCAATAAGGACTATGGCGGACAAGAAGTAAAGAAGGTGAACGGGACCCTTTGTGAGGATGGAATAGTAGGAAGCGGCGATCCAAAGGTGTTCATCAGTGATTGGAGATTTCCAAAGGGTTCTGGAATCGGCAATCCAATGGGTAAAGAGAGCACCTGAGAAGGTCAAGAGATGGATAAGGACTGGAAAGCGAGCTCACCTAGAAGGAAGCTGGTGACACAGACGACGACACCAGCACGGACGGCCATGGCGACCGTGACAGTTTGGTCAAAGTGGATTTCCTTTTTCGTCCATGCTCCGACCACTCTGGTTCGTCCTCAACAAGCCGTCCTCCTTTCCAGGCCCACACTGCCTTCCACCGTCCCTCCCACAAGATGCGCCCCAGCTTCTCATATCTCTGAGAGAACATCTGTTGCAGTTGCCTTATCTTGACCCCTCATCAATCGTCGTCTCTAGACCGATCGCTCCACCTTCCGCTCCCCCATTACCTCAAAGGCTACCACAAGGGAAGCGCGGGAGGGGCGGCACCTGCCCCGGAGAATCTGTTTACGACGACGGGGCCACCTCCTTGTGGAGTTGGATTCTATTAGCGCAAGTTGGTCATCGTTTTGGCTCTTTTTCCTGTTTGAATTGCTCATCTGGTCATCAGGTCAAGGAAGGCACCGAAAACAAGGGTAGTATAGAATCTGCCGTCCGCGCTGTTCGTAAATCCGTATGTGAATAATACGCCTCTCTTCTGTCTCACTGAATGTTAGGCATAGTTATTACTGCGCGAGCCGCCTGTGATTTTGCCGCCCAACAGCAAGCGCCGGCTTCACAACGGATGGGCCATGGTCGACGCCGGCGATTGCGCAATCCACATCCTAAGCGCAGAGGCTAGACAACGGTACTTTGGTCACTGGGCCTGATGTCATGAGCCATCTCCATTCCTCTGACGCTGGTTGAACGTCATGTACCGTCCCGAATGAATATATATTGCTCTGTTCATCCGTGTGTCTTTCCAATACAATGTCGTCAAACGAAACTCGCAGTTCCAATCCAATGCAACCCGTATGCAACTCCAGTTTGCGAGTTGTCCATGCTGACATTTTGCACAGGCGACTGACGATGCTGCTCGTGCTCGACGCACCAGCCATCATCATCGTCATGAAGATATTGACCGTGAGGCTAAACGAAATCAGAGAGCCACCGCTGGAGTCGTTGAAGCGCGGCCTGGCATCATTGAGTCGAGCAACATCGACCCCCTGCACCACGACCCCAGCAAAGGTCAGACAGGTTCATGTTCTGAAGCGTCTGTTGAATTGTTGTGAGCAGAAGAAGTCTCAAAGTAATCCGTGGGAATTGTACATAATTAGCAGTCACACCCAAATCTTACCCTTGTTCTTCTACTTCCATCATGTCCAGTAGAGCCGGCGGTCTATATGGTGGTATTCATTTCACCTCCTCCGGTGCTACCATATCTTCCAATTTTATCCCACAAAACATCCCTCAGTCTGATCCTCAACCGTCTGCAACTCAAGCTACCACCACTGAAAAAACTCAACCTGCCCCTGCACCTGCTGCGGGGAAAGCCACACCCGGTATCTCTTAATGTTACACCGTTCATCTGATGAACTCGTTTATTAAAATTTCGATATTGTGCCTCTCGACCTACAAGGATGGTCTGCTGCCCTCGCTTTCGCACCCGTTCGTCGCAATAATGTTCAAAAGTCAAAACCTTCCGCTCCCCGCATTCCTTTGGGTGCCTCGGTCCTGACAACAGCAGCGACCCCTTCTGCAATGTCCTCGACTGCCGTCGTATTTGCGCCACCTTCATTGTTTCAAGCCGAGACCCAACCCACCGAAAGTCCCACGCCAGCACCAGCCCAGCAGCAACAACACTCTTCTGCTGGTGCTCAACCTTGGGGAAAGAAGGTCAAGCCGCCATCTATGGTCCTTGACGAGGACGTCAACGGTTTTAAAGCTTCTCAGAATAAAAGGAAAGGTGGTGGGAGGGGCAAAGGGAAGAAGGTGCAAAACATGGCTTATCGTGCTCGTCATTCTTATTCACGACGTTTTTAGAGCAAGAATGCTGCTGCTGCTGTGGCAGTTTGGGATCCATTGGAACCATATGACCCACTACGTCCCAATGACTACAATGAATACAAAGTGTGGAAACAAAAGGATAAGATCGAGCGAAGGGAACGGGAAGTGGAGCGACGCCGCATGGAAGAACGAAAGCGGTCCTATTCGGACAGCGAGTACACAAACTCTGAAGATGAACGGCGTCCTCGCAAAGCAGGTGAGTCCATTCCCTGTCTCTTTTACCATATCCAACATTGTCCGCTCAAAGGGAAGTATGATGACGATATTGACCGTTTCCCTGGCGATGACGAACGAGAACCGATGGATGTTACACCGGCGGCCCCCCGCGATTTGAGTGGTGAAGAAGCCTATCAACGCCGTCTTGCCTTGTCTTCTGGCTTGCAGCCACCCGCTGCCGCTCCTGTCGATCTCAGTCTCACCGGAGACGAGGCCTATCAGCGACGCCTGGCCCTGTCTGCCAATCGTCAGCCTCCAGAACCGACCCCTTCCAGCGGTGAAGACATGGACGAGTCTATACCCGGTCTATCTACATCTCAGATGGGTACAACAGGAGAAGAAGCCTATTTACGTCGTGCTGCAATGTCGACAATGCCTAGCCATTCACCTGTGCCAACTACACTCCCTTTAGCCCCTTCGCCGCCTCCCCTCGCATACAATCCGTTTGCGCCACAAGCAGCACCTCCGCCACCGCCTGTACCACCTCCTGCTAACTTGCCAGGTGCGTTTGAAGACAGAGTCAAAGCAGCTGCCGCAATTGCTGCAAAGTTGAGCGCCCTGGGTAAACACGAAGCTGTCACGTCCTCGACACCCACACCACCCCTACCATCAGTTGATGAGAAAAGGTTGATCCTAGAGTAACCAAGGGTCCCGATTTACTGACTCTTTGTCAGGCCAGATCCCCAAGGGTTTGCTGCCCGCTTGATGGCAAAATGGGGACATAAGGAAGGCCAGGGTTTAGGAGCAGACGGCTCCGGCATAGTCAATGCTTTGACAATGGAGCAAGTATCTCAAGGGAAAGGTAAAAAAAGCAAGGGCTCCACCCCCATGCCCAAGGTGATGGGCAAAATTGTGAACAACAATGAAGACGCCAAGACCAGAGAAGACAAGGAACGCTTTGGAGAGCCCAGCCGTGTTGTTCTTTTAACTAATATGGTTGGGCCAGAAGACGTGGAGGACGAAGGCTTACGAGAAGAAATCGGCAAGTCTTACTCGGCTTACAGTGGATATGACTGACCATTGCCCAGGTGACGAATGTTCCAAGAATGGCACGGTTGAGCGTGTTGTTGTACACCTTGTCCAACCCCCGCCACTTGATCCCGAAGCAGCTGTGCGTATATTCGTACTGTTCGCTGGTCCAGCAGGAGCGTGGAAAACAGTCCGGGAGTTGGATGGAAGATACTTTGGCGGCAGGACTGTGAGAGCGCGCTATTTTACTGAATCGCGTTTCCATCAATACGATTTGGATGCACCCTTATCTTGAATGTTTTTATTCTATAGTTACATCCCTGTTTTATTTGATACTAAAAAAATTTATCTATGCACCTAATACACACGCTTGAAGGGTGGCACAGGTTTGCATTCGTTCTCATCAAGAGTGGTGCTAATCACGTTGCGATACTTGAGCTTGACGTCAGGCGACGTGACATCCTGATGGAATGACAATGTGTGCTTCATCCAGGTGGCATCGTCTCTCTGTGAGATGCACTGTTAGAAACTAAGGAAATGCGAAGGGGGAAAAATGTTGGCACCTCTGGGAAATCTTCTCGGGCATGAGCACCGCGTGATTCCTTGCGAGCTGCGGCCGAGACGATAGTTTGAACAGCACATTGTAACAAATTACGAAGTTCCAAGGTCTCAACGAGGTCGCTGTGTGCTTGCCATCAGAATAAAAACGTGGAACAAAGATGTCAACACTTGCGAGTTCCAAATCAGACTCCTGTCCTTGACCCCGACGTCTGCAAACTTGTTGTAGATTGCGCGAACTCGCTCAACACCTTCATCTAACGACTGCTGTGTTCTGAACACAGCGGCATCAGATTGCATGGCCTTTTGAAGTTCAAGTCGCAACTTGGCAGTTGGTTCGGTTCCATCAGCCCTCCTGCATAGAGTTAGCGCCCCAACCAAAAAAAAAATTACAATTCCTGACCTCATTTTGTCCAAGAACTCGATGCTTTCTACACCAGCATTTTCGGGAATAGCTTTATGCGGCTTGCCTGGCTCAAGGTTATCTTGAATGTGATTTGCGCAGGCTCGACCGAAGACGACGATGTCAAGCAGCGAGTTTGCACCCAGGCGATTGGCGCCATGTACGGATACACATGCCGCTTCACCTGCGGCATACAACCCAGGTACTACTTTGTCATTGCCGTTCTCGTCAACAGTGAGAACCTCCCCAGTATACTTGGTCGGGATACCACCCACTACTCTGTTTTAGCACGGAATCCATGCGTTGTGATACACGACAACTCACTGTTGTAATGGACAGTCGGCAAGACTGGAATGGGTTCCTTCGTGACATCAACACCGCAGAAAATAGCTGCCGTCTCTGAAATTCCAGGCAGCCTCTCTCGGAGGACTTCAGCAGGGAGGTGACTGAGTTGCAGATAGATATGATCCTTCTCGGGACCTACACCGCGGCCCTCGCGGATTTCAATGGTCATACTGCGTGATACAACATCACGAGATGCAAGGTCCTTTGCGGTTGGGGCATATCGCTCCATGAAACGTTCACCCTCAGAATTGAGCAGGTAACCTCCCTCTCCTCGAGAACCTAGGAATATGTCAGAACACAAATGGACGTACAATGGACCGCACCAACCTTCAGTGATTAAGCAACCAGCCCCATAAATGCCCGTAGGGTGGAACTGTACGAATTCCAGATCCTGGTTAGGCAGCCCAGCGCGAGCGACCATTGCATTGCCGTCTCCAGAACAGGTGTGCGCGCTAGTACAGCTAAAATATGCGCGACCATAACCACCCGTGGCGAGAACAGTCTTATGAGCCCGGAAGCGATGAAGAGTTCCATCTTCCATGTTGAGGGCAATGACACCGACACACTCGCCATCTTGCATGATCAAGTCCAGAGCGAAGTATTCAATGAAGAAGTTGGTGTCGTGGCGTAAAGATTGGCCATAAAGAGTGTGAAGGAGTGCATGTCCTGTACGATCCGCCGCCGCCGCAGTACGGTATGCTTGTCCTCCCTTTCCGTACTTTGATGATTGACCTCCAAAGGCACGCTGGTAGATTTTTCCTTCCGGTGTTCGGGAAAAAGGGACACCGTAATGCTCTAACTATTCACAAGAACACGGCATTGAGGAAATCAGCTTGGAGGACCGTATAAACATACCTCGATAACAGTGTTTGGGGCTTCCCGACACATGTAGTGGATAGCATCTTGATCTCCGAGCCAATCCGAACCTTTAACCTGCGATATGGTTTTGAGTATACACCACAAGATCAAACGACCCAAACTTACCGTGTCATACATATGCCACCTCCAATCGTCTTCAGCCATGTTCTAGCCTCTGCTTTCAACCACTGCACGACATGGGAAAAATACACAAACATACTCCGAGGGCTGCATTGATCCCTCCCTGGTGAAATCAGCCAAGATACTAAGTAGTCAAGTAAAGCAGGATATTACCTGCGCAGCAACAGTATGACTTCTTGTAGGAAACAATTTCGTTATGCACGCGGTTTTAAGGCCGCCTTTGGCGAGGCCGAAAGCAGCTCGAAGGCCGGCACCACCGGCACCACTGAGGCGAGGATGAATGTGCGACACGAGGATTTAACACAAACTTACACAACGATAGCATCATATTCGTGTTCGATCAAGGGGTAACTTCCAGAAGACCAACTCTGTAAGAGCAGAAAATGAGAAGACCGGGGTGTCACAAATAAGCGAGAAAGACCTTGGTTTCCTGAGCCTTGAGGGGGTTGGTAGCGACTACTCTTGCGACAGAAGAGGAAGTATGGAATGTACGGCGAGATTTGGGGAAAGACGAGGGAAGTAGCCGTCTATACATGTATGTTTAGTTACAGATGTTAAGTAAACGGTAAAAACCCGAGTCCAAACGTCTCCGAACCGTTTACAGTCCCGTGATTTCCGGCCCGGCTCTGTTCACCACCCCTATTTGTAGACCACACCAGCTCGGGTTGCAA
This sequence comes from Amanita muscaria Koide BX008, assembly GCA_000827485.1. NCBI lineage: Eukaryota > Fungi > Basidiomycota > Agaricomycetes > Agaricales > Amanitaceae > Amanita > Amanita muscaria. The sequence goes on from KN818225.1 coordinate 426,200, forward strand.
TGGCTCGTCAAGTTCAAGAGTGCAAACGGAGGTTTTCCAATTCCCAGAGGTTTTTTAACAAACTTCATTGGAAAGTCCAACTTTTCCCATCTTGTTTATTATCATAGTAACAGGGCACGGCAATCACGGAAGAAAGTCGGTCTTCTAGTCAAGCATGTATTTCACTCCTGAAGAACTCTCACAGTGGTCCAAGTATTCTATGACTACAAGGGTCAGGCTGCTACTGTAGTCCCCCACAATGGCTTGACCGCTTGAACCAGGTATTACGTGATTAAATTACGACTCTTTCCATGACTTGTGTATCATACAAGCGGACACGGCAAGTGTCAAAAAGAACATTAGGCCAAAAAAACAATGGAACCAAGAAGATCTATTTCGATTTTGAGGTTGTGATGTTTTTAGGGCTCACAAGGCTCAAAGCATGTCCAACACCATATTGCTCAACGCTGGTTGGGGTTGCTGATTACGTGCTGTCAGGGCGAGGAGAAGCGGTACGTGCTTCTGCAGGCTAATCCAAATCGAATTCAGTTATGACGATCTGGAGGGCATTATCAGACTATCCTCATCTGCAACCATGGCGGCGATATCGCCTATCCTCGATACATCTATAAGATTAACCAACATTACTCCCGAAGAGCGGACACACTGATGAAAGAGTGGCTATCACAGGACCCTACGAATCACATCACCTGGGGATGGTTATACATCAAAGCTTGCAAGGACGACTCCCAGTTATTCGCCCGGTTTGTGCAGTGAGATCGGTCACAGTCTTGCGGCCTCCCGGGCCCATTGGACAATATTACCACCACTTTCTACATCACGCCAAGCCTCACGAACGTCAGAGCTCCTTGTACAGAATCTTGGTTAGTAGAGGTCAACACCAACGATTTTTCCATGGTCGACTATCTCAAACGCGAACCAAACGACCGCCTACGGGAATACAATTTCAAACTTGCACCTCGTGCCGGGCCTAGTATCTTAGGTACTCTCTGTCGTGCGTTAAATAAATGCTACTTTAAAAAATAAAATAAAAAAGCTTCAGGTATTTGCGTCTGTTTGAGCGCCACTTGTTTGATGCACCTCTACCTGGTTCTATACTTGGAAGCAAGATGGCCTTATTTCTCATACGATGTCTGATTTGTTCCCTTACGACCAATTACCAACACCTACTGTGCCTGATCTCTCTGATCAAATCGAGTGCACTACCGAACTCATCGGCAGAGGAGGATATGGATCTGTCTACAAGGGTAGATGGCTCGGTGCGGCAGCCAACACCAAACCAATAATCGCCATAAAGATCATTGACCTTGTGCCGCTGAAAGACGAAGTAAAGCGAAAACGACGGGTTAAAGTACGCGATGCCCATAACTGGTTAATCACACTCTTTCCAATTACTAACCGCTGGCGCCATTCGTGAAGCTCATCACGCGTGAGCTGTCACTTTGGTGCAGCATCCAACATGAGAATATCTTGCCACTCTTGGGGATTGCCCTCATCAATGGCGACACTAACATTCCTGCCTTCGTGTGCCCGTGGATGGAAAACGGTTCACAAACTTCTTTTCCTTCCTTCTAGATATTTACATCTCTACACTAGGGAACGCAAAAGAATTCTGTTCCCGCAATCCGCGTTTCCCACCGATCATTATACTGTATGACATTATCAATGGATTGCATTACTTACACAGTGCGACGCATTTCAAGTTGTCGCTCCTCACTATCGACACTAATCCTGATATCTTAGCATCTGAACCGGAAATCGTCCACGGTGATATCAAAGCGGTAAGTTTCATGAGATACACGGATTGTTAGCGCTGACAGCGCATCGAATAGGTCAACGTGCTGATCAACAACCATTGTGAAGCGTGCTTGTGTGACTTTGGACTCAGCCGATTTTTAATCGACAACACGCTTTGGAAAACCACGGCCACAGCTGCAGGCGGTTCTGCGCGTTGGATGGCACCTGAGTTGATAAGTGGGGATGCATCCACGCCAACGAAGGAGTCAGATATATATGCTTATGCAATGACATGTTACGTGCGTATTCTTAGTTTAACTTTCATTCGTTTCTTTGATGCAGTCTTTAGGAAATTCTGTCGGGAAATGTACCTTTTAAATCAATCTCAAACGAAATGGCTCTTTTATTCAAGGTCACGAAAGGGGGGCGACCGGATCGCATGGAGTCGTTCCATTCTGATTTCATGTGGGATATCATTACCCGATGCTGGGAACAGGAACCAAAAGATCGGCCAACGACCGAAATAGTGTTAGGGTTGCTTCGGGCAAAAGGCGATGATACACCCGTCTACTTGAGTGAGTCTAGTGAGGATCCATCCCTAAGTTCCTTCGTACAACTTGAGGCGAAGAAACGGGAGCAAGAAGAGCCACATCTGTTCCTCACAGCAAAGGTGATTGTAATCTGCCTCACGACAATCACCTCCACTTATGAGAATAAGATCATTACAGATGGGACCTTTGCAAATCACGAAGGGTTCGACTTGGCTTCATTCGATGAGAAAAACTGGCCACCATCCGATCTTCCTACTTTCCGTGTGTTGAAGCAGGAAACCTATCGGGTTTTCAAGAGTCGCGTTGCCCAACACTTTGGATATCCAGAAAGCCAAATACGTTTGTGGGTTTTGGTAAATCGGCAGAACAAGACTGTTCGCCCAGATGCACACATACCGGAAAATGAACCGACGCTAAGTAAGTATCCTTCGATTTTTTATCCCGTGCGTGATAACTGATATCACTGCCAGCTGTCGAAGTCATCCGAAATAACATGGCAGAGAGGTGGAATGATCTTCGGCTGTACTTGGAGGTCATCCCGGACCCGACAAAGGTAGTAGCATGATTAAGGATACTTTCAATGACTCTAACGAGCCGCCATCAGCCTGATCCTCCGTCTCAATCCATCATAATCTTTCTCAAGCATTTTGAAGCGTCCAAGCAAAATTTGTATGGTATTGGCCAAACATATGTGCTGAGAACAAGCAAGGTCGGGGACCTGATGCCCATCATCAATGAAAGAATGAGGTGGACTCCTGGCACGCCGCTCAGGCTGTTTGACGTGCGTGAAGGACACGGTTCTTTGCTTGAACGGTACTGAAAGTAATTCAGGAAATCAAACCTGGAATGATCGAACTTTTGAAACCAAAGTACTCCTTTGCGCAGAGCGAGATACAAGACGGTGATATCATCTGCTTCCAGGTCGATCTCCCCGACAAGGAGTGCGTTACTTCAACCTCTTTTTTTGACTGCTCTTAATATCACAGCAGGATGTATGACCTAGAGAGTCAAGGTTTATACCCGAATCCAGTGCTGTACTACGATTTTCTTCAAAACAGGGTTATGCTCATCTTTAAACCCAAATATGATGAAGTTGATCAGGACCACCCAGAATTTAAACTAGTTCTGAGCAAAAAGCAGAATTATGACCTTGTGAGGCGGACAGAATTATTTGTGAATCGTGGGCTTATCCTCTGCTCAGATGGCTGCCAAAGTCGGCGAATATCTGAGACATGATGCTATCAAATTGCGATTCACGACAACACATGCTTCAAATGGAGCCGCTAAATCTATCCTTAAGCGATCGCTTAATCAGAGTATAGCTGAAATTATGGCACCAAGCTACATCAACCCAAGTACAGCCGTCATACTGTATGAGAAACTGGACATCAGCATCGTAGAGCTCGAGACTAAGCGTAGCTTAAAAGTCACTTGGACGGGAGTCCATAATAAGGAAGAAGCGATCTACCCTTTCCTCTTACCAAAGACGAGTAGTGTTCGTGACTTGGCGGAGCATTTTGCCAAGAATGTTACACTGACACAAGGCGGGACGGGCAAGATCAGGATGTTTGAAATCTCAAAAAATGGCAAAATGCAGAAGGAGTTCACTGGTTCTGAGATGATCGGTAACATTCCTGACCCTGTTGATTTGTATGCCGAGGTAAGTTGATAGTCAACGCAGTGTGATTCCTCTCACCGTCGCTTAATGCAGGAAATCTCCAGAGAAGAATGGGAAGCTGATGATTGGGACAAAGTCATTAGCGTATTCCACTTTTCGAAAGACTTGTCGCGGACACATGGTGTTCCGTTCAAATTTGTAGTGAAACGGGTATGTCTCATGGTTTGGAATGCCTTGTAATTGGATCGTAACCTCGAATTAGGACGAGAAGTTCTTCGACACGAAGAAGCGGTTGCAAGCACGCCTGGAGCTGTCTGATGAGGAAATTGCAACATATCGTTTTGCATTAATTCAACCTTCTGTATTCAAACAACCATCGTACATCGAAGAGGGTATGTCATTCTTTCGTTATCAACCTACGGAAAGATTGGATCGCGTTGCAGATGACACTCTATATGAATACCAGTTCGCCCCAGAGGATGTGTTGGGACTTGACCATGTTGACAAGTCCGGAGAGTCGAGATCAGCGGGAGAGAAGGCAATTGTCATCAGAGGGTGATTGCTGCGATTTACTGGACAAGTCGGAATTTCAGGCTCATCATGAGTGTACTATTTGTCATTTCCTGCAATGTCACTTATGAGCACGATCAATGATTAATTAGCGTTGCTGGAGAGCTAGGGATATCGATAATCATCTCCACTTCTTGGCTTTCTGTCCCAAGACTCGGCACGAAAAGGGACCCTACAACTCACATTTTACTTTCTACCTCTGAACCCTCCGCCATTTTCGTGGGCTTGTCTCAACTCATTTTCAGCCTTGGCTTTAGTCCCGTATTTGAATTTTGAAATTTCGATTGCTGAGGTCCTATACGATTGGAATATTGTGCTGGCTCATTTAATTCAGCACGAAAATCTGGCGTATGTTCAAAGGTGGCCTGCCCATCATTTCCGCTTCAAGCTCCTTCTCTGCACTCAAAAGACTATTTCAGAGATCGTCGCTGATTGACCCTTTTTGAAGACGGGCTCAAAACATGTATCACCTGGAAAGAGAATGTAAGTGTCCAACACATGCTTCTGCAGGCTTACTGGCAAATCGAATCCAGCGCATTTGTTGTTAAAAATTGATGAGCATGGACCCACTGACACTGGATTATTGGAATACTTCTGTACCAAAGAAGTCGTCAACACGTAGTACTTATACCACTGTAGTCTTGATTTTGAACAAACTTACATTACTTACTGCCAATATGAATGACTCAGCTCCATCACACATGGAATCAATTCGTCTCTGATTGATGACGATTTTTGTAAAGCAGGTTTATCTTCACGAATTCCCTACTTTGATGATTGACTTCCAAAGGCACGCTGGTAGATTTTTCCGGGAAAAAGGGACACCGTGATGCTCTAGCTATTCATAGAAATGCGGCATGAGGCCGTATAAACATGTCCTGTTACGTGCTGATGGCATCTTAGACTGATCTTTGTTCCCGACACATGGGCATTTCATATGTGAGTGTCGTCCTCCCCTCTACGAGTTTTAACCTGTGATATACTAGTAGTTTTGAGCGCACACCACAAGATCAAACGACCCAAACTTATGTACCGTTTCATAATCGTCTTCGATTCTCTGCTTTCAACAGGCTCTGCACGACATGGGAAAACACACAAACATACTCCGAGGGCTGCATTGATCCATCGGTGAAATCAGCCAAGATAACAGAGTCAAGTTGAGCAGGATATTACCTGCACAGCAACCAATATGGCTTCTTGTAGGAAACAAAAATGAACGAAAACCGAGGCGTCACACAAACAAGCGAGACTTCCTGAGCCTTGAGGGGGTTGGTAGCAACTACTCTTGCGACAGAAGGATACTTGAGAAAGACGAGGGAAGTAGCCGTCTATACAAGGTATGTTTAGTTACAAATGTTAAACGTCTAATGCCCGGCTCTGTTCACCACCCCTAATGGATCCTCCCCGACCGTCTTCCTCCCTTGTTCTCTGCCTGTCGTCTTAGACGTCGCTGGAGGTAATCGTGGCAGCGCTGCTCCTGGTACATGTTTGTTAGACCCCGAAAACGTAGATTGTGTGTAATTCCACGGTGCCGATATCGACTCCAATCTCTCGTTTTTCATTGGACGCTGAAATGCTGAGACGGATGTTTGCCTCGCTGCTTTTCGATTGACCGACAGCCGTGACCGAGAATCTATCACAGGCGCTGGGGCAGGCGCAGGGACGTTGATGATAGACAGTTCAGCAGACTTTGTCGCCATCTCCGCCTTCTCTCTCCTTCTGATTACTTCCTCTTCTCCAAACAGTCTTTCGTCCTCCAACTCAGTCACAGCCCCCATCAACGCATCTCTGACGTAGGCAAGTGATTCCAAAGCTTCCCGTCGTTGTCTTCGTAGTCGCTCCAAGTCTTGCACTTCACTTTCGTCTTGCAACATCAAGTCTACAACCCATCCCAGCGCTTCGCCCAACCGTTTGTTATTTGATCTTAGTTGTGAGATTTCTCGCTCAACCTCAAATCTCGTCCGTGGCTCCCAGGGTGGCCGTTCCACAACAGGTCGTTCTTCACTCAGCGGGTACGATGGAGCATCAGGTGGTGACCGAGAGAACGACACTGTGAGATCTGGCATGCTCTTCTGAAGAAAGACAATAAACGATTAATCGAGTGCAGATGATGAACTTACTTTCAATTCCGACACCGCATTCATGACCGTCTTGTTGATACCCAAACTTTCTCCCCTGTCCAATAATCCCCGGGTAATCATTTCTGGGATGTTCATGGCTTGTTGTCTGCTAAGTGTGTTGCTAGTATTAGAGAAGGAGGTAGATGCAGATTTGGCTCTGGGAACATGCGTTGGTCTGCTTCTGGGAGCACGCTGCGGTGCAGCTACTTCCACAGGGATGTCGAGTAATGTGTTATTCTCCAACATTGTGATTGCCCCTGTTGACGGTTTGGGGGATAACTGAAGCGCCAGTGCCTGTTTTACCAATAGGGATGTATGAGACAAAGTCTGAGCTGAAGGCGTTAACTCCACAGTTGGATAGTGCAAAAGCAGAGCTAGCTGGCCGCTATAATCGGCTGAAAGTACTGAGGGGATTTGAGAATCGATTTGAGAGAGTCAGACATTATACTCACATTGACTGCGGATTCGGATTAACATTGCTACACATATCCATGGAGCAATCCCGATGGTAGGGTCGGCAGCAAACAGGCTATCCCAAAGTTTCATGGCATTTGGCATGTCAAATTCGCGCGTGAACAGCAATCGCAGCCACCGTCTGAACGTCCACCGTTTGCATTTCGCGGGAGGACTACAGATAACGCGTACTCACATGCCATAAATCTGAGGCTCGATGCCTTGTCGCTGAACATGCTCCCATAAAAGAGGGTCGACTGCCTTCAACAATGTTGACTGAATAAGGTTACAGATCTGGATTATGGGTGCAGCATATGGCTTTAGTTGCGTCTGGCCGCTCGCAGCATCGATATGTATGTGCGAAGGCAAATCGGGTGGCTTGTCCGGTGCTTCGCGCCACTCGTACCATCGCGACACACCCTTTGTCACAACAGTGAACAAGGCCCAGGAATCTGCAGCGATCCAATTTCTTGAGCACATTTGCTGTAACGTTGATGCGTCCTCGTCTTCAGGACATGTTATTGAATCATATTCAACGGCATAATAAAGCGGAGCAAGCAACTCGTGCATCCCTAGCAGAGTGTAAACATTACGAGAGAGCCACCGTGGCTTACTGACCTTGCCTATACCCTATCGAAGGATTCATGACGGAATATAGAAATAGGATCTCAGTAAGCCGTGCTTGTACAGAAGAGTCTCGAAAGAAAGGCATGTCAGGAAATCTATAACAACGGTGAAGAGCAAGGAATGGTGACAACAGTCTATGGCATACGTTCGTTCAACATCTTGCAAGATTGTCTTCCGAAGCTCGACAGATTGAAACCACTGCCTCCAGGGATTCTAAATTGCTCCTGAGCAATATGCCTCTAAAGATCGTGACTTGTCAGTCACCTCATCGTGGAGACTTAAAGGATTATTTGTTTCAAGGTTGACGGTATTCGCCCGTCTCCGAGGGCGGCCATCCAGTTCCTGAAGACAAGCGCTCTCCTCGTAGCTTCCATCTGGCGCTCTCATGTGCTCAAGAAACATCTCTGTGTACTGCTTCCTGTAGTCCTGTAACGTCTCCAGCAGATTCACCGCGTTTACAGGTGCTGAATCTAATGGTTCTCTTGATATTAGGAAGATCTTGTTTCAATGGGTCAGTGCCAACTGAGAGACACTCGAGTAGACCAACAGAAAGACCTTCCAGGCCAGGCTGCGTCCAGCGACGGCTGTTTCATCGCTTCCTGTCGAAAATAACTTGCCCGCCAGTGCCGCATTCTTCAGCTCTTCTCGACTGCGGACGGAACCCGTTAATTCTTGGAAAACCTTCCTGCTTGGTATTCAGTAGAATGGTTGGACTAATCAACAGTCGACGAACTTGATTAGTCCTTCACCCGGTCTCTTCTGAGATTCATTCATGCTCTGAATACGATTGTTTGATTAATCTAAATTGGTTGTGATATGGAGGAGAGTACATATGGTAATGTTTGGCAGGTGTAATATTACAGATTTATTGTTAGACGTGGCAGTGAAACTAAAAGTATACGCGTAAAGCAGAACCGATCTGGGACTCGGTGGGACAATAGGGGCACTTGACACGGCTTTACTAGGTGATTAATTACACGACTTGCTTTAAAGGTCGGCGCAACGTACCCTCCGTTCTTGCTCAGCTTCTGCAAGCTATCCCTGTTGATAACATGCCCACAGGTCATCATCATGGGTGGATTTTGTTCCGTAGCTTGCTCTTTCGACACGGGACACGCAAATATAGAGTGGTACCGGTTTTCAGGAGGCAGCGGCACTTCGATCTGCAGACTGTGAATATGACTTAAATGGACAGTGCGTCAAAGCATCATACCGGTAATTCATCAGTTTGACTCCATTCGCTCTTTCGTTCCCTCATCACCTTTCGTCCCTTTTCTATTCTGGCGAGAGCTCCTCCTCCTCCAATATCCCCTACGATACGGAGGGGTTCCTGGCGACTCATTCCAAGACTTGCACAGTACTCTTTGGTGAATAACGGCTCCAGTTCAGAATGCAAAGAAGGAGAGGCAAGGTCTGCGTAGGGAGAGTTCTGCAGCTTCATGATTGGCAAGAAGGCCACGCAAGCCATCAAACGCTTGCACTCAAGCCCGTGTTCATCGAAGAACGGTCTAAGAGTAGCATTCGCATACGAAATGGCTGGTAGTGGATCGGGCGGATAAGAAGAGAGAAGAAGACGTAAATACTGTGAGCGGTGTAGATAAAATTCCAATGGTGAGGAACGGGACTGCAAGAAGTGGCGATTTTTGTTCGCCCAACTGGTGGAGCAGTATGAGGGGACGCCGATGGATAAGAAAACAAACGTACGCGAGAGCAGGGCCCAAGTCCTGGATTTGGATAGCTTTTAGTATCCGATGTAGTTCCATGAACTGAGAACACAGTTCAGCGGGTATCTGTATTGAGGCTTCCCGCAAGAATGCTTCTGCAATCTCAAAATGACCAGTTCTGAGAAGGTGAAGGGAGATTGTTCTTTCCAAAGCTGCGACAGAATCTGGCGATGTAAACAGGTTTGAATACACAGGCATAGGGCTTGAGAATTTCTATCAAGTGATGAACGTTTGCGAAGAAGTGACCATGCTCGGCCTACCTTGTCTAACGCTTTCCCGAGTCTGGACAGGCACGCATAAAGCTCCTTCTGACGATCTTCCATCTCCTTCTTCTTGGCTTCGAATAGACGCAATAATTGATCAAATGTTTGCTCACTTGCGTTGCCTGAGAGTACCTGAGCCTTCGCCTCATGTAATGCGGACAACAGAGAATCGATGGATTCATGATTTGGGTAGGACTTCCCTTTACCCGACAGTTTTTCGAGCTTTGTAGTCTCTTTCAGAGGAGCATCCATGGCTGTAGTAAGGCGGGATATCCGGTATCCCTAATATAGCCGGCTACCGGTTCACGGGTGCACATTCTAATCTTTTTCCACCAGAATGCCGCGTTTTCTGCTGGGCGACGAGCATGGCCACATCAAGTCATTGCGATATCTGCCGGATGCTGTCGCAGGAGATCAAGATAAGGCGATATTGAAAACGATATATACCCTTTCTCGTTCCGGAGGCCCAGTCGAATTACAGGCCTTGGCTGCATCCTCATCATCCGACATCGTATGCTCTTCTTCCACGTATCTCAACTAAGCAGTCTCACAAGAGAAGCTGACAGCAGCATTTTCCGACGGGTCAATTTCTACATTCCACTTGTATGATGACGATACTATAAAGGAACTGAGCAGCTGGAAAGAGCCGCGACTGAAGGAGAACCAGAGGTTTATTGGACTTGCTGTGACCAAAGGGTGTGTTTCCTGTCTTTCGCAATTAGCGACAGCTAGTAACTGAAAGAGATAGAACTGCGTTCTCCTGTACATCAAACGGTGCTCTACGTGTGGTTGACATAACTCGAGAGGGGTCTGAAGCTTCACCGGTCTCGTCAAAGAACGCAACGCTCCCCATCCGTTTGCGCGACTGGAAGCTTTCAGACGATGCAACAAAATTTATCTATGGTGGCGATGAAGTTGATGTATCTCTCTGGGACACGGAATTAGCATTTCAAGCCGTAGAGCCGAAAAAACGAGAAGGAGGCTTGCTTGGCAAAAAGAGAACGAGGAACGACCTTTTTCCTGGGGAATTATGGCGAGCCAAAAATGTAAGTGGACATTATGATGTCCAAATCACTTATCCAACATTGTCAGGTAGCCAATGATGCATTGGGCCTTCGCCAACCTATTCGTATCAATTCACTAACCTTTTTGGATCCAACATCAAGCGCAACACATGTGTTGGCTGGTACAGAACTGGGAGACGCTCGCCGCTACGATACCCGGGCTGGTCGACGTCCAGTGGCTGAAATCACATCTATTGGCCGAGTTGGAGGGGTAAGAGTGGTTAGCAAGGGCGCGAACGACAAGTATTATATTTTATGCCGTCTATACTGGCCATACTTACCGGTTTAGTGAGGTGTTTATCAGCGACAACGGGTCTAATCTGTTCTCTGTGGACCTCAGGAATGGGAAAGTTTTGTACGGGTACAAAGGTCAGCAATCTACTTTATCTTTCTCTCTACTATATCTCAATCAACTACAGGATTATCGGGATCTGTAAATTCGATAGCTGCAACGCCACGGATACTGGCGACGACAGCCCTCGATCGTTTTGCTCGAATACATAGCGTCGCTCCACCACCTGAAAACGCAGGCCAGCGACAGGACCATCGAGGCGAAGTTGTCGAGAAAGTATTCACTAAGAGTAACCCCACCTGTATCCTCTGGGATGGTGATTCAGCCATCTGCGAAAAGCGCAACGTTGACGACGACGATGGTATTTGGGAAAATATGGAGCATGTCGGCGATGAAAGTGATGGAGAAAAAAGTGTGCGGAAAAAGCATAGGCAAAAATAACAATTTACAAGTAGACTGTAACAAGTAGGTACTTCCAAAATGGCTTATTGATTGCCAATGACACTCTTCCAAGTATGAGCTTTCTCAAAGCCATTTTTACCAATCCGATCTATGCCAGCGTAAGCACAAAGCATCAAACTTCAAAAGGATTTGCTCACAATCTTCCAAAGTGCCGATGATCTCCTCCCTTGTGGTCATTACAAATGGACCATATTGAAAGACCGTCTGATCGAGGGGTTTCCCTGCAATGAGAACATACTCCGTTCCTTTCTCGAGAGCGGTTACAGAGACACCTGTCTGGTTCTCGTCCGATGACAAGACAAGTGTATGGAAGGCCTCATGACGAGTAGGATCAGAGCCAATGGATATCGCACCCTTCAAAACTAATAGCGATTAGCCTAGCCCAAGCAAACAAAGCAGAAGGCCTACTGTAAATGAACCCGGTCCATCCGAATGCTACACCAATGACTCAATGAGGACGGATCAGGTACTACGACATGCACTCACGCAGATCCTGGAAGACCGAGGCTTCGTCCCGAAATATCGTATGGAAATACCAGCATCCGCCCAGTGGCCTGACAGGTGACTCTACACCATGACTTTTGCCGCTGATAATCTTGATTTTCACCGGACCATCTGAACCTTCGGGATAGGCTGTGGGGATTCTGCAAGATTTCAGTGGCATTCAAGCGAAGCAAGATGCGACTCACTCGTCTGGACCTAATTCTTGATACGAAGGCTCCTGCAAAAACAACACGCTAGAAAGAATGGTGACAAGGGGATATCGGCAAACGTACCACCATCTTGTGCTGTCACCAAGATATATTGTTAGCAATATCCAGAATGCCAGAGGTTCTCGCCTACCTGCTTAGGCAAGTCGATCCACAACTGCATGCCCCGAGGTTCAGGCGCGTTCTTCTCATGAACGGGCATCTCAGCATGGATAATACCACGTCCAGCGCACATCCATTGGACCCCACCAGTTTCTTATATACCTTCAGAAAGAGTCAAATATGCATGGCAGAAAGTATACCAATAGTTCCTTTGTGACCCGCAGAATCTTCGTGTTTGCTTGACCTATTCGACTTATAAGTCCAGGCTCTACGGTGCAGACAAGAAACAATACCCCTCAAGCATATACGTGACTGTCGCTTGGCCTCTGTGAGGATGATCCGGAAAGCCCTTGATGCAAAATGAGTTGACGAAGGGGGTCAATATGCAGAGTATCCTACCGCTCCTTGAGAGATATGGAAGTGGTCAAGCAACAAAAATGGCGACAGATTTTTGAGTGTCATGGATCCGATGCTCCTGCGAACCAAGGCACCAGCGCCCTGTTCATAAAGCGTTTGCAAGTAGTTTGGGTATATTCGAGGAATAGTAGTTACCTCTGGTGTTTCAACCGCAAGGACCTTCTTTGTTAAGATGCGAGATAGTGACATTAAGATGATTGAGACCTGAGAAATTGGACAAACGGGATGAGCGCGATATCGAGTTATATATACCTAAAGACTCTGAGATGCTTGATCAGCTGGGTACTCAAGTCATCGTTTCGTTGTCAACAATGTCAACTCTTGACAAGCTCATTCAGTTCTTCAGTAACGATGACACTTCTGTCAAAACATATTACGAAACCAACTGACTCGCTACGTACTTACATAATTTATCCTACCCCGAAAAATCCCATCTTTCAATTGTAAAACGGAATATCACTTTGCCCAGGCATCTAGAACCTTCTTCACCGACGCTCGCAATACATCTTCCCTACCCGGTGCAACAAGGACTGGAGCGTCCCCGGTTGCGAGTTTCTCTAAAACAGGTTTGACCACACCCCTAATCCTTGAGTTGTCTTCATTAGACGTATGCCGGCCTAACTGAAGAAGAAAGGCACAAGCATTAAGCCGAATTTCCACAGGAAAGTTGACAGGATTATCAACGTTCTTCAGCACATATATGATTATGTCCAGTGCACTGACACTGGAAAAACCTCTCCCACCCACTGACGAAGGAGATGTCACAGGCGAGCTGGCCTCACTACCTATAAATGAGGGCTGGAACACGTCTGTCGGCGTTGGGGGCTCCGCGTCTGAAGTCTCCACGATCGCCCGTATCACCAATGGTCCTATAACTCCATAAACTGCTGTCCAGCGCGTACAGAACAATATACACACCTCCCTCTTTTGTCGTACTGAGGAGGCTAAGTGCAACAATGACTTCGTTTACAAGCACAGGATACTGCCTGCTTCGCGCAATCAAAGCAGACAACGTCGAGATCACCTCGGGTGTGGTAATTGAATGGATAGCAGCCTGGCGCTTTTGCTGCTTCTCGATGATCTCCTCGGTATTTCCACTGATAACGGTGGGAGAGGCTATTTCGGACGCTCTATTACGGTCATCACCTAACCACAATGTTTTGATGATATTGACGAAAACCCGTGTTCCTTCATTTTTCACAGCGATATTTTCTGTGCGCTTGATGAGATTGAGAAGCTGTGAAAGTCCAGTCGTTGTCTCGCCAGGCGGTGGGTAGAACATAGCTAGCGCATGGTCAACTAATGGCATATTCAGTACGAAACCAATGCGAGAATAGTTATCCCTACGTGTGGACCCGCAAAGATGTTTCGTAAGGCCGATGGCTGTTAATTGCACGATGCTGGTCATCGGGTTGGGCACCTCATCCCAGATACGGCATTCAACTACTCGTTGAATAGTGTTGGCCTGTGAGAGAGTTGATGTCATGAACGGGGATCCAGGTTTTGCCTGAACCATGTGCTTCAACAAGCTGAGTACGCCATGTTTCATCTTTATATCAGATGAAGGGCTTAATAAGCGCTTGGAAAGTAGTATTGGTGCCAGAGAATGCGGAGGTGAGAGCAAAGCAGTTGAAGTTGATTCTAACAATGAAATGTTGTTGTTAATTGGGGAACAAGTTGAAGACTCTTACCTCTCTTAGTTATGTTGCCCAAAGATAACGAACCGCAAGTGACGAGATCGTTTCTGTTTAATTGATCATCTATAGCTGGATCTTCTACGTACATCTTGATCCAGTTGACCATTCTTGACACAAATAAGCCCCCTGGCAAATCTCTTTCAGAATCACTCCAAAGGACTTCCTGATTACGCTCTTCCCCTGCCACTTCGACGACTGACTTGACGAGGGCCGATTTGCAAATATCCAGAGCTTTCTGCTTTTTCCTCGCGTCGCCTTCTGGCAACCATTTCCAATAGGGAGGGTAAGACCCATGCTCGATAAAATCCAGTATCATGCCGAGGCAGGGCACTCCCTGGTGCTCAGCTGGGAAATTAAAACCTCGAGCTAAACATAAGCGTACGTCCTCGACATCAAGGGAAAGGGACTCTATCAGAGTGCAGCATTCTTCCAAGAATTCAAGATCAGCATTCAGCAAACGAGGAACCAAAGCATCGTGCTGTTTGAATGGTAAAGCATCGCCCGAGTTGAAGGGAGGGCAAAACTTCTGAAGCACCGGTGTTAGATACGGAAGAACGTCTTGATTGAAGATCTGAAGGGCTATTGTTTTCAGCATAGGCATCATATCTTTATAGCTAGTCTCACTTTCATCCTTGACATCCTTGAGCTCGGTGATAGTTCTCCAACCCCAACTCGAAATCGTGGCACGCAGAGTCCAAACGTCATCCAGATCTTCATTTGCAAGTGGTTGTGTCCACGACATAGGGGGATAGACAGCATTTAACAACTTGAGGAGGGTGAGCGCCACTTCCAGTGAGTTGAGCCTATCCTTGACCGGATCTGGGTTAAGTCTCATGAGATAACATATGGGAAATGTTTTTGATACAAGCACCATAGCCAATACTTGAATTCAGCAACACCCCGATGGCAGATCTAAGGACAGTGAGATGAGGTGCTGTAAACGCAAACGGCTTTGACGTTGGCAGCTGGGGAACTAGCTCTACGTAATTCTCCAGCATAGCGGAAACTGCCTGAGGGAATCCTGCATCCAGTAAACTGGCGCGATTTTCGTCTAAGGACATTCAATGATCAGCGAGAGCAGCGTGGGATACTGCCTTACTATGATCCATGCAAAGATTCGCGGCAACACGAAGTAGTTCATTGACAGCAGCAGAATAAGCAGTATCAGGTACAGAAGAGTCGTGGAGAGCCAGGGAGAGGAGAGTTGTCAAAGTAGTTGGAAGTGCAGTTCTTCCCAGGAGCGTGTGGGTGTCATTTACAGGATCTCTAACTCGCAGAATGTCTGCAATTGTGCGTGCACAAGTTTGCAGGTTCTGCCAAAGATCCTGAGAGTCGTCAGATTTGAGAGTGTAGGCAAGGGAAGAGAGAGTAGTAGCGGCAGCTAATGGATCGGAGGAGGAAGCCATCGTGGTGGGAAACTTAGGCGCTCGTGAACGAGAAACGGGATGGATGGTGATCTGATGATCCACCTCGAATGCCCAAGAAGAAAGGCCGCTCACAACGCCCTCTCACAACCGCCCCAGCTCTCGTCCAGGAAGTCGATGACAGTCTCGTAGACGACCTCCTCGCACAGCTCGATTCACAAGACAATGGTCCTACTCTGGTCTCCACACAACAAGCGCCATCTCAGATAGAGTTTCAGAAACAGAGTGCAAAATCCCGTTTCTTGGCACGTCAGGCGAGAAAAGCAGCTGCCGTTGCCCAGTCATCTGTTGAAGATGACCCTGCCACTCAAGCAAGGCTGCAACAGGAAATCAAAAAGGAAGAAGAGGCTATACAACGCACCTGTGATCAACTGGGTGTTCAGATTTTTCACGCACGTCCTCTTTGTTCTAAGCGTGTATGCACGTCCTAATACCTCATTCTTAGATAAATCCGGATGGGCATTGCCTGTTCTCTGCTGTTGCAGATCAACTCAGTTTGCTGGGAGTCATCCCCACGTCCGAATCAAACTACAAGACTGTCCGTGGAGCGGCCGCTGACTATATTCAACGTCATTCTGACGATTTCATTCCCTTCCTGCCTTCCATGGGTGAAGACGGCACAGAGGATGTCATGTCTCTGAAAGAATTTGAGCAGTATTGTGCTTCAATTCGCGATACCGCTGAGTGGGGCGGTGAACCAGAGATCCTGGCACTTAGCCGCACGTACAACATCCCAATACATGTCGTGCAAGCTGGGCCTCCCGCTGTTGTCAAACATGAACCTGAATATGCTGATGCCAATGCACCAAGAGAGAAAACTGTCTTCATCAGTTACCACAGGAAGCTGTATGGTTTGGGAGAGGTTCGTAGTTTATTACTCAGGTGCCTCCTGGAGGAACACTGAACGTCTTTTTTAAGCACTATAATTCCTTACGTCGGATAGGGAACTCAATACAGATCGCCGCTTGAAAAGACTTCTTATAGCAGTATCATATCCACGAAGTTATACACTATTACAGTATCAATCCTCCTCCTGACGTGCGGTCGAACTCATGGGCTGCGGAGCGTCCACCAGATAATTACTGAAAGCGCCACCCAAGTTTGCATAAGGATCTTGCGAGCCGTAATTAGTTTGATATTGCGAGTCAACTGGCGACATGATGTCTGTTGAGTCTTCTTCCTCTTCCGCTTCGCTTGCCTTGGGAGGCACCGGCGGCGAGGAGTTGGACTCTCCGTCATTGACGGCTTCCGGTTCGATTGGTCCAGGCCCCCGAACGACGACCGTTTCCGATGGCAGCGATGGTCTTGGCATTGAGATGAGAACGGCTCGTGAATGAGAATTCAACGCAGGACTGTCCGGCAATGTTTTCCCAACAGCGTTTCGTATAAATGTCTAAAGTGTTAAGGTTTGAGAACGAAATTTATCAGAGTTGTAGAAATGGGGTGATCTACCTCCGGATTCTTGTGATATATACTGCCTAGAGTGCCAGTGTACAATAGCAATTGATCAAGTGCTCCTCGATCCATTTTATCCGAGTCGGTGGTAATCGCAGGTTTTTCCGACAAAACGATCTCTTTCGCGACCGCAGGACTGATGGCCAGCATACGCCAGTACATAAAACCTCTATCACGAAGATCCGGGTTGTCAATCTCTTCTGTGGCCCACTTCAGTACTTTATGCACCAGTTCCTTCGCAGTGTCTGAATTGGATTTGTACACAAAAAATTTAACGGTAGCTGTCAACAGAGCGAGTTGGACCTAAGATTCCCGTCAGGTTTCAATGTTAAGTCATTGAGCGACGGGAAGCCTAACCTCGATACTTTCTTCCAGGAAATGGAACAGCAGATCATCAAGAAGTTCGTCAACGTTATCAATCTTGTCTGAAAACTGTCCGAGAATCCATATCATGGCAGCCTTGGATTCGGATTCATCTAATGCATCAAGGTGTTCACATAGTTTTGGTATAATGCCTTCATAACGCCCTGGGTACCGTCGAAAAACGTCCTTGATTACAATGACGGTTTCTTGAACAACATATGTGACCTTCGTCTCAATAAGATCGAGGAGGGCTTGAATGCAACTATCCGCTGCGCCCTCTACTTTGATCGCCAGCCGTCCAATTGAGCGCACGGCTTTGCGAACAAAATCAATGTCAACCTCAGTAGCGTACCTTCATTCGGCGTGGTTAGCATAGAAGAGGTTAAGTAGGTAAATAGCCTCATACTCTTGCAACTCGGAAAGTACTTCTGACGCATTTTCTTCGCGCGCCAATCTATACATGATTTCCAATTTAGCAAGCTTCACGTAGATAGGGTCATTGTATTTGCAGAAGAAAACTTTCACGTCATTCTTCAATACGGCCGGCCGCCGCTGAATGATGAGTAGTATGTTGCGCAATACAACATATTGTACTTCAGGGCCTGATGCAAGCAGGGTGACTTGATGGTGCGGGGTCATTTACAGCCGACTCTCAACTGTGTCTAATAAACTTACCAAGTGGGGGTCCCATTTTCTTGCAGATGTAATCAACCAGCCGTCTGTTTTCCATGTAGTTCATAAGATATAGTAGTATCTTGATCGTAGTCAACACAACGGCAGAGTTTGCATGCTGGAGCTGTGCAATAATGCGCTCTGCCATGGCCTCTGCGTCTGCATGCTTCTCCGGCACGTATCTTAGGAGGGTGTCGAGGATGTATACCTTTCCCCATCTGTAAAACTGTTACGTAGTTCTGAAAGACGAAAACAAGCACTTACTCTGAGCTCTCCTCTAGAGCTGTCAACAATCTGTTTGCCGTCGTCAAGTTCAATTTGAAGATGACACCATCTTGTCGATCGCCAATCTCCACTAAAGCGGCTACTGCGTTGGAAACGACGGTGGCATTGGTGTCAAGCATCAAGTCACGCAGCTTCTCCACGAAACCTCCTTTCTCTGCTCGTCTTGGGTCTGCAGCATAGAGTTTTGCAACGCATATAGCTGCAGTCTTACGGACGTAAGGATCTCGATCTTTCAGGCAGTGCCGCAGAGGTTCTGTCAATGCTTCCATGACAACAGGAGTGGGTATGTATGACATTGTCCGGATTGCGAGTGCTCGGATGAGGGGATTGCGATCGGCAACATCCTAGCGTCTTAATTAATCGGCATAACCATTGTACCCAAAATCAAGCCCACCTGTAGAAAATTGGGTATAACAAGATGTATTTGGTCCGGTTTTGAGCGGCCATAGCTGACAAGGAAGAGGTAAACCACTGTAGATCTGAATTTGAATTCGTCTTTTGGCACAAGCAGTAGCTCGAACATTGAAGTATTGCTCACTTTTCTTGATTTCAAGCAGCGGTGTTCCCAGACATTGCACGACGTCGGGAAACAAGGGTGACACTGGATTTGCTGTCTACAACTTGGACCAGGCACTCATATAAATGACTAACTGTCATTGCCCATTGTAATATTAGCCACGATCTTCTTCAGAACTGTCTTACGCTTCGTGAACTTCTTGTCTTTCGAGTCGGGCACCAGCAACTCTGCGCGAAATTCCTGTGCGAACATTCCTTTGAGAATGTCTCAGCGTAATAATAACCATTACCTCAATCTTTCCTCGCTGGAAGAATTTAGCATCTTGACCGGGTTGTGCCATGTTCGAGGGTTAAGGGATATGGTAAATGATGATGGTGAGCAGAAATAAAGCCGCAACAAATGAATAGAGCTTTTATTTAATTACACGCGGCGATCATGGACGGTAACAAACAGATTCCTAGAACCCTCGTTCCCCAAGAAAGCTATTCTAGCATCGATGCCGTTCTTAAAGACCTTAAACACTGTTTACGTCGAATTCACAATGCCCTGGCCACCCACGCAGATGAACATCAGCTTCTGCAAAGGATATTTTACAAGAACAAGAATCAACATCGAGGCGCTTTGTTTTGGAGGCGGGTTGCGGAAATGCGCCGCTATAGCGAGCGCTTGAATAACGCAAATATTTCACTGACATTGGAAGAAATTCGCAACTCGTTCTTCGATCCCGACGCGAAGCAAAAGTGCGTCATCTATCCACGATTTTGGGAAGCTTAACGAACGTTGGGACCCAAGTTCAAAACTTCTAAAGGGTGCCTGGACGCATGCGCCTAGTACGAAGTCAGTGAGGGACGCAATCTATCGTCTCCAGAAATGCGAAGCACTGCTGCAGAAGGTAGGGATAGAGCATACTTGAGTGGTAGGAATCCTGATGGTCCTTCGAGATGCAAGAAAAATCATTACAAGCCTACCAGTGAGCCCTCCGTGCCGTTATTCTTAGCGAAGCGTAACTGAAAGGACTTAGGTCATTTACACTCGCAATGCAAAGCGGTGCATTTGTGCAGCTACTGCTGGTCCTAGTCGCGATTGCCTCCAGGCTGCGTATACTCTCCATCGAAATTGGAGAAGTTGTATCAATGTCATGTTCATCAATGGCCAAATTTCTTACCCTTGACATCGTGGGTTACACCTCGTCTCGTAGTCGTCGCTCTGAACTGGTTGGACAGGCGTTGCCAATGAATCAAGCACAAGGATCATCAGATGCATTGCCACCGCTTTCCAAAGTTACTGCTGGCACAGAGGACGACGGAAATGGCAAGAATATGGACGTGCGCAATACAAGTGAACAAGCTGCACCGATAGTTCAGCAAGTAGTTCGTGCGTAGATTAAAGTACAGTGATACCAGCATCACGCTAATACATTTCTAGCACGAGTGAATGTCAAACGTCGGTTAGAACCAGCTCGCAGAAACATTCATGATCAAGGATCAGGGAAAATGCAAGCTAAGAAGGTTAAGAAAGTGAAACGGGCCAACAACGAAATAGACGAGATATTCTCAGCCATCTGATCTCTCTAATTGGGAGGTATAGTTTTTCCCGATTCAGATATAGGGTTTCTTGGCAGGTTGATATGCCTCTATAACACGGTGATAGACATAGCCTGTGTGTTCAGTCAAGCCAAGCGTTTTTAAGCTTTATACATAAGCGTAGTATCGAATCCTAGTGAAAACCGATCGCAGCCATGGAGCGATACATCGCGTTGATCGGCGGGCGCCACTGGCACTTTATTTTAGGTTAGGCACAAGTGCTTCAGTACTGCGGTGCTGCCAGACACTCACCTCTCTCCTCTTTTTACATAGATCACATAAAGTAACAAGTTCTGAACAAGGTAGTAAGTACCTCTTCGGACAAAAGTTCTTGCAATATGTTCTAGGGAATACTGAGTGTGAAAAAGAAGGCGAAAGCGATGCCAATTGATCACAATAATTGCGCAATCGATGGGACCTGTCTTAATAACGTCTTTTCTTTATTGAGCATGGCTATACCGAAGGCCTAATGCACGTCTTGAAAAAAACCCTGTTACAATGCCAGTGTCCAACGAGGACGTTGACCAAACGCAGTTACGCAACCACTCTACCTGACAGCCATGCTTCTAAAATCGTAGTTGTTGGAGCGGGTGAGAACCTATCTAGTTTTGCTGCGCCAAAGCTGATGATTCTGAAGGTAGCGGTGGATTGACCGTGGCACAACAGATCTACGACCGTTTCAAAGCCGCTGGAACTCCTTTGAATGTTGGAGACATTACAATTGTTGACGGCGCCAATCATCACTATTATCAGGTGTGGATTAACTCAGATTTCTAATTCTCGCATCTGAAGTATATGTAATATGTACAGCCTGGATGGTACAATCAACTCCATCATCACTCCCAGCCTCGGTTTGCTGATGACCTTTCAGGACTTTAGTTGGTGCAGGATTGCGCAACAAGAGCGATTTCCAACAACCTATGGAAGGTCTTGTACCGAAGCACATCAACTTTGTGCGGGAGAATGTCGTTGCCTTCTCCCCGACTACTTCGTCCGTACGCACTGCATCGGGCCGCAATCTCACATACGACGCACTCGTTGTTGCAACTGGATTAAAGATCAAATGGGACGCCATTCAGGGCTTACAGGATGCATTAGCGAATCCTGGATCGGGAGTGTCATCAATCTATTCTTACGACGCTTGCGACAAGGCGTGGCACGATATAGAAAATCTCAGATCTGGGCAAGCTATCTTCACCCAACCTGCTGGTGTGATTAAGTGTGCAGGAGGTAAGCACCGACTATTCATTAACGCCCTTCAAGTCGTGTCTCTGTCTGACGGGCCAATAAAGCTCCACAGAAAATCATGTGGATGGCATATGATAGGTTTAAAAGGACAAATCGGCTGGACAAGATTCAAGTCAACTTTTGTACTGGCATGCCGACCATGTTCAGTGTCAAAAAATACTCCGATGCCTTAGATGATCTGAGAATTCAGAGGGGAATCAACGGTTACTTCGCTCACAATTTGGA
>KN818225.1:450988-675990 GCA_000827485.1 Amanita muscaria Koide BX008
GCTATCACTGCTCAAGCTCCAGTCCTCACTGAAAATCTCCATTGTTTCCTACAAAACGGGAAGGTCGGAGAGGCAAAGTACGACGGGTACTCGAGTTGCCCAGTAAGTGATCATGTAATTTCTTTGATTGTGTTTCTTATGTTCCCGGAGCTGCTCACGGGGTATGGCAAACTTATGCTGGCTGAATTCCAGTACGGCTTTGTGCCAAAAGAGACATTCAGTACCTTTTTCAACCAAGCCAAGAGTAATAGGTAAGGGTGGAATTTTGCACGAATACAGAACCTACCTAATGTTCGGTCCCAGATTATTTTATTATCTAAAGAAGGTGAATCGCTCAGAAACCGAACGAGCATAACACTGATAATTTACAGGACTTCTTCCCTTTCGCATATTGGAACTACATGGTAAGTCGTATGAATTTTACATAGTGCAAAATGATGAGTTCGTCGATAGGTTAAGGGGAAATGGTTTGGAAGGTCAGGGTGGTCGCGGCCAGCATTGTGAGTGAGACACGATGTGGAAGGCGTGGGAACATTGTTGCGTCAACAAAAGCGTGGAGGGCGTGAGGATAGCAATTGACTTGACTGTGTGCACTATGTCGCGCTTGACCACTTCGCAGGTCATAAGTTTGGGCCAATACCTAGAGCCTGATTTTGACCCTGCTTCTCTAACCGTATCTCAACTGCTCGGTGTCTTGGGTTATCACAATATCAAGTATCCTACGCCTTATTCAAAGCCGAAGCTTGTACTGGTTTTCAACGACGAAGTCAAGCCTAGGTCTGCAAAACTCAAGAAGGAGAGACTAAAGAAAGAGAATAGCATTGCGAGTGATGAGGGAATCAAAGATGGTCTGACAGGAAAGCCATTAACTGCTACACGAAGTGTACGTCTCAATGCCACTCCTCGCAGTTGGTCCTAATCGCAGGATAGACACAACCAGTGCGACGGTCGTCTCGCAGGTTATTACAAACGCCTGTCCAGGATGCAGAATCACCACCTGCTCGTGAGGCATCGGTAGGCAACCATTCTTCCATGCTAGGTCTCAAATAACATCTTCTCATTATTTAATATAGCCTAAACGCAGGCGTTCGTCGGCACAGCCTGAGCTCGCAGGACCATCGAGGAGGTCAGCTGCAGTTTATCCGGCTCTTACTGAAGAGAGCGAAAGAGAAGATTCGCCAGCAAGAATAGTCGTACGAAACAGGGAGGTTTGTCTGAGAATTACTGTTATCCTTCCACGTGCCTAATCTGTCCGATCAGTCCGACATCGAACCTCGCAGTTCTCCGACAGTGAGTGTTATTTATTTTCCAGCTTATCGAATCGCAGTTCCAAACATTACGGCAGTTTGCTGAAGAGAGTGGTTGGGAAGACAAAAACATCTTCCAATCTGGCGCTGAAGATTCGTCCCCCGTCCGACCTTCGCCGGCTAGAATCAAGTCAGGGCGTAAAAGTACGATCAGGAAAAGGTCGAAGAAGTCGTTATCGGCTCCGCCTCATGTGCTCCCTGTTTCATTTCCAAAGACCGAGGAAGCGCCAACTATTCCGCAGCCGAGTTTTGAGCCCGACTTGGGCTTCTCGCCTTCTAATGCAAGTCCCCTATCACGTATCGGAAAACAACCTGATCTCGCCTTCAATATACGAGGCGTTGATTCACCGAGAACTAAAATTGAAGACGCTGTTGATAGGACACCGGCTGTGCTGCACGAAGAACGCGAAAAGCCGGAAGAAGACACGGTAGAATGTACACCTCACGAAGCTCGAAAGCAGGTTTCGGTGAGGAGAAGGGATGAGGTCGGACGGTCCTACTTGCCAGTCCCTGTACTCATCCTTGTTCTCGTGCTGACCTTTGCTGGAGGCGCGGTGATCCTTCAATACAAAGCAGAGTCCGCGGCTATAGGCTATTGCAAACGGGGAACAAACAGTAACGAGTATCTTGATGCCATCAACGCCCAAGGACTCGGAAACGACACGACATGGTGTAATTGGCAAGATAATATGCAATTATACAAGATGTGGGGAAAAAATAACTCGTCAGCTGACGAAGAATCGTCCCAAGAGACTCTTCCGCTATGTTTACCGAGGCCACAGGATTGTACACCGTGCCCTGAGCATGCGACATGTGATCGACACGGTGTGGTCTGTGATACAGGCTACGTTCTGAGGTCCCATCCACTTCTGGCATTCTTGCCGGCACCATCTTCACGTGCGAATACTTCGCTGTCGCCAGGCTCTGATCTCGCTTGGAAAGCTATCTCGATTGCTCTGGACGGCATTCCCGGATTGGGAAGTATTGCCTTGCCCCCTCGATGTCAAGAAGACCCAAAGAGGAAGCGGAATATTGGGGCACTTGGAAAAGCGATAGAAGGATTGCTAGGTCAGGAACGAGGGAAGCGACTCTGTGTTGGTGGGAAAATTCTCACCATCGCCGTAACGCCTGAAGAGGGTGGTGAAGCAAAGAAATGGGGTGTGGAACTAGGTCAGCTTCGAGAAACAATGAGAAAGAAAACTTCGGTGAGTCTATTCTCATCGGACGACAAATTTTCCTCCGGTTTTGACGATTGCGCAGCCTCACCTTTTAACATCGTTTGATGACACATTCAATGAGGCTATCCAGCAACTTATCCAATGGGGTAATATAGCTATTGGGGAAGACCAAGAGTGAGTCATTGTCATCCGGCTATACAACCCTTAACCCTCTTTTGTGCTGTCGTTAGAGGAAAACGATATCTTGCACATGGCACACCTAATTTAGGCTTGGCCTGTGCCTTGATCGTCAAGTCAAGAGAAGTTTGGGCACAGTGGCGCGTGACTGTTTTAGGTGAGTTTCTTGTTTGTAATTGAGGTTGTTGACGTGCTGAGAAGACGTTCAGGGTTTGTCCTGCTGATCTTGTTGGCTCTGTTTGGCCGCGCTAGAAGAGCGCAAAGACGAATTGAAAACAAGCGTGTAGCAGGATTGGTCCAGACTGCGCTGAATTTGATTCGGAACCAAGAAATGGCATACCACACGGATCCGATCACGGCGCCGCACCCTTACCTTTCTTCCCTCCAACTCCGGGATCTCATCTTACAAGACGAACATTCGATCCCGGTGAGGAAAAGGCTGTGGGATCAAGTTGAACGCGTGGTAGAAGAGAACGCGAATGTGAGGGTAAATCTTCAAGAAGTAGACGGCGGAGATGAGATGAGGGTGTGGAGGTGGATTGGCCACGCCGGTCGAGGGCCAACTGGGCAAAAGGAGGGTGGCGAGCCAGAACCAGAACCGGTGATCGGGTAATAAGAAATTTTTATGTATAGTACGAGGCCATAAATTATGTGCAAATGCGGTACACAGCACTGCCTCAGCTACTTTGTCGTGCACACTCGGTGTTTCCCTCATTTGCCGGGCCATTGTCTTCCTGTCATAAAAAGATTTGATCTATCCACATGTGAAGAAAAGAACTCAAAAACTGGTTGACTTGGACATGTCGGCAATCTACGGATTATTGTTGGGGACGATCTACAAAAGGATACAGAGCCTCAGTTTCGAACCCCTGTTTCCTATTTAGGACCAGATGGGACCACCAGACTGGTTCTTGGGAATCCCGATCGTGATCTTCTCAATAAGGGCTCGCTTCATAAACTGTTCCTCGGCCAGCACGCGCGTTGTCTACAGAAATAGCAGAGTCAATGACTTGTCACGAGAAAAAAAAGAGAAGTCACCCTCAAAAAACGGTCTAAATCTATTCGTCCGGCGTTCAAAGCTCTGTGCAACTGATAAATGGTGTCTTCTATAGCATTGTCTTCTGCCGTAAGGTTTATCAACCTACACGGGATCCGTGTGAACAAGAACATCTGATAGAAGCTAGGAAGCCAAAGACTCAACTGATTGTGGACAATGGTAGTAGCACACACCATCTCGTCAATATCTGGGTCTCCCCTTCTTCGCAACTCGGCGATATTAGACTCGGCTCGTCCGACCGAGTCGTGCAACCTGTTGCTGACGGTACAGCAGACGTCTCGCACCGCCTCAAGCCGGGCCATCTCATCCCGAATAGCCGGCTCTCCCGCTAGTAGATCCGCCTGAAGCGCTCTCAAGCGTTCGGTGTCTGACGCAATCCCTTGGGACAGGGTGCTTATTTCTAATTTGATCTTGTCATGCACATGAGAATGAAGCTGTAACAATTCCGGATTTGGTGGTCTAGGGGGCGCTTGCTGGACGGGCTGTACTATCTGGGCATCTTCATCAAGCAGGTTAGTTACTGTAGTTGGAACTGTGCCTTGATCGAGCGGTTGATAAATCTGCTGTTGCGGAGCATCGGGTTGGATCCTGGGCGCTACATTGACGTCACCTGGGAATACAGATGCAGACTGGTAGTTGATGGCTGCTTGAGAGGAGGAACCGGTATCCCATGGGGGATAGGACAGAGGAATTGCAGCTTGATCAGACCTCGGGTAGACAGGTGAAGGTGCTGAAACTCTTGGGGGACTTTGGAAACGTTCTGATGGTTGCACGTGTGATGGAACATGCTAACGTATCGTCAATCCCCTTGCAATAGATGGGAAAGATACGTACAGTCGCATGTGACGAGCCGGAATAAGGTGTAGGACTTGGTGACTGATGGAAAGACGATGGTCGGGGCTTGGGCGGAAGGGGTGGTCGATCAGGACGAGGTGAAGTCGGTTGGTCATCGGCCTTTGGGCTAGGGCCCTTTGGTTTGGAAAATAACGGAGGTTCGCGCGAAAATTGGTCTTGCAAAGCTTCCAGTAAAGCGATAAGAGTACACCCCTTGCCGGTTTGTTCCATTTCGGGAGTTGTAGAGATAAGGAGTGTACCTACCTCGCTCTTACGCCCCCAGTGCGCAATGTATTCTGGACTGCATCTCCCGCTCACATCCACACATCTTCCGGGCTTCACGAGCATGTCGTTGGTCGGGACGACGTATGCGATGGGCGGATCCTTGGGATACTCTCGGGTTATCCATAGAGCTACAGGAATATTGTAGGAGGCCCTCTTAAACGTTATCGGGAGCAAGCCATGGACACAGAGCAAAAGTTGAGTGCGTCCATCATCGTAAGCTAGTAGGACAGGACAGTGAGATGGGGAGGGCAGAGGAAAGCAAAGAGCGAACTGTAAACATCAGTCTTGGGACGTAAGGTGGAGAAACGAGCAAGGGCAGCGTCGATGTCGGCATAGACGCGGTCCTTGTTTTGGTAAGGCTGGACATTCTGTCGTAGCCATTTGTGAGTGAGGGATATCGAGGACATGTGGTGTGACGATGTGACTAGAGGCGATCTAAGAGAAGAGGGACGGAAATCTGGGGTGGAACTGCCGAAAGGGAAGAGGGAATCGGGGGACGGAATCTGGGATGAGCCAAATCGGGGAAGATGAAGGGGCGATGGCAGGGACCCGTGTTGGACGGTGGATTGAGAGGACAAGCTGGACTGGATGTGGCGCCCAGACGGCTCACCCTCTCGATCTGGCGAATCTTGACAGGGACAACGTTAGTCCTATCTCCAATTCGATGGCTCTCTCCTGCCTTTTCGGGCCTCAATCGGATCTTAACTCTATTTTCCCTTTTGCGCCTCGAATATCCATTCCACAGTATTTAACACTCGAAAGCCTTCTTCCCTCCTCCCTCCTCCATCTTCTCTCTTCTCTTCATGGCTTCCGCTCCTGCTTGGTCAAACATCCACGACAGGATCAGGCCTGATAACGATACTTTAACGAAATCCCTCACCCCCCAAAGGAAACACCGCAAGCTCTTAAAAGACGGCAGTGGCATTGAAGTCTGGCCAGAGAGCGTCGAAAAAGTCTTTGTCCAAGGTATTTCCATTCGTTATCCCGCCTTTGCTTATTTTTTTGACCACCGATAGGACTCCGAAAATATTGGGAGTCGCCATATGCAACTTCCCAATCGCGCGGCAGGAGCAGATGGCGCAACCAGTTTTTGGTTGATTATTTGAAGAGCAATGCCATCGACAGGACAAAGAAACAGGTTGCCAGCCACATACAAGTTTTGCGCAACATGTGGAAGGGGGAACCAGGTAGGCTTCTCCACTAGTCAAAGACCGTCCCGCTTACCACCTCTCGTAGAATTTTACCTTGTGGCAGGAGGCGAGGAGCTCTACTCGGAGCAGAACGACATAAAAGTCAAGTCCGAAGAGCCAGGCGACCAACTTTTTTCCAGATATCCGGACTTTGATGATGCCGACTCTTCCTCTAATGGCACTTCGCCTAATTTCTCGCCCCCTGAGGTCAAGACAGAGTTTCCCCCTTCTCCCGGGATGCCCTTGCGCTCCTCTTTCCCTCCCGATGGCCACTCCACATTCTACAGTCAGTTAACCGACGGGATTGCTGTGTCTTCCAATACGTCATCCATGATACCGTCTAGGACCATGAAACTCTATCCCACGAACATTGGTGGAGCTTCGCAATTTGCGGCATGTGTGACCAATTACGACTACTATAACCCACCACCAGACTTTGCCTCTGCCGATCGATTTTCGCAAGGGGTTACACACTCTCCGGCGGCCTTCCATAATTCCCAAAATCAGCCTCCCAAGTTGAAGGCCCTCAAGTTTATCGCGGATGGATCTAATCCTTCCTGGGTCAGGCTGGATACTCTGACGTCTCTCGGGCAATTAGCGCCACTCACCCCCCTAACACTCAAGATTAAACTGGCGATGAGCCATCTCGTGTCATCCACCACTCCGAGCATCGCGGTCAGCCTCTATTTTTCTAGCCAAACATACTCCGCGAAATGCTCCACACAAGTGTTTGTCAACGGTCAGATCGAGTCAGCGGAGGATGTCTCTTTGACTTTGGCTGCATCACCTGACGGTTATCTGACCGCAGCACTGCCCGGATCACGGCTGAACCAATGCCGATGGTTAGAGCCTTGTAAGTTCACCCGATCTCCCGGAGATTTCTACTCACCGTTGCGTCCCTAGCGCTTCCAATTGTCGTTACTCAAGAAATTACCGCCGATGACCAGACATTGCTGTTTGTCATATATGTTCTGGACCGCACAGCCAACTCGGCCTCGGCCCAACTCTTACACTTCTGGAAATTTCATCACAATGACAAGACTGCTGCGGCACAGCTGTCACTGCCTTCATCCCATTCCGATCAGCAGGCGCTGAGCGCCTTGAACGCATATTCATCTTCTTTGCAATCAGCCCATGGAAACTCGATGCCGTACACGTACATGTCATCGCCGCAGAGCAATCGGTATTCCATGTCCGCGTCAATGACGTGTTGATATTTGCATGCCGCTAACGGTGTTCTGTTCATTCACCCTGTATACCAACACGTCGTTCATAACATATTTGTAATAGTTAAACCCGGCTCCCGTTATTACCGTAGTTACACCGCTTACAGTTCCGGCTGGATCTTGTTAGCACTTTTTACGACTTTGTATCGTACACAGTTTTTTCCCGGACTTTTATGTACCTATGTATCAATAGGACAGGGGGTCATATTTAATTCAAGGACGTGTGAATTGACAAAGTTTATTTGCTTCCTCTCGGATTCTGGCATCCCAGTGATTTCGAAGAGCTTGCAACTCCCAGAAGCACGTGCCAAACGGGTGGCAAAGTTGAGGATCATTGACTTGGGGTTGATAAATACCGTCATAGATTTGGTCCTCTGTGGACAAAAGAGCGTCGAGTTTCGGTTCCTTGGAAACTAGGCCCCCTACGAATTGGAGCGCGCGATGAGCCGTGTGGGGTGGCCAGCTGAGTGAGGCTGTAAGGAGGCGTTTGGAGAACGCGGCTGAGCGCCACGGTGGTGGAGCGGCTCCGAAACTCCGCGGTGAGAAAACAAAGCCTAGAGCGTCAAAAAATAAATCTGCTATATTTAGACCACTGTACGCGTCATTGCCCGACGAACAAGGCACGTCAACGTCGGGAATTAAGCTCAGCGGAAGAACAAGTCCATAGAGTCGTGCGACAAAGTCTGTGAGGTCGACATTTAGCGCCTCCCCTGAATAGAGTCCGTTGTAAATTTTTCTCTAGTGTCGATCACTCCACGAACCTTGTCCAGATAAAAGCTCAAACGCAGTGACTATACAAAGCAATCGGATGCGTAGCCGATCGGTGTCATCCCTCTTGTCGTCTCCTTGCGAGTCGGAGATGATGATACTTTTTAGCACAGCCATGAGATCCTTGAAAAAATCGACGTTTACGAGGTGAGCAAATTTAGAGATGCCGTGCAGGGCTGCCGGGAGAAGAGGAGTTGGGGTTGGACTCTTGAGTATCCGGAAGTATATTGTGAATAAGAGTTTCAATGTCTCCGTTTGCTTTTGATGAGGTGCAACTTGAGAGCCATTGAATCAGACGACGAAGACAAGGCACATACCGTCGCTGCTCTCTTCTCCTTGTCGACCTCAGCTGCCGCTTCCCGGAATTCCTTTTCAATCTCCTTCCGCTCCTTCAATGTTTTCTTTGCTTTTTTGCTAAGATGAGGTTGGTCTGCTGCCTTGCCCTTGGCATGCTTTTTAGACCGAGGCACCGCTGCGCCGGCATTGTCCGCCTTCGTCTCGGATGCTCTCACGTTCAGCTCACTTTTGAGACGCAGATGGAGGAGGCAGGCAAGCACGTTGGGATGTATCTGAAACCGCCTTTCTCTTATCATTCGATTGAGTATTCGAACAATCTCCAGAGACGGTTCACCGGTCGTGTCGGCACGGAATACAGAGTTGATGGTATTTAAACACAGGTCTGAAATCTTTGGATCCTCAATTCGCGTTGTTGAAAACGACCAAGTATGCTTACTTTTGTCCATGATCGCCTGCTCAACTGGCCAACGACACATGCCATAAGATTGGCTCTGAAATTGAAATGCGTGACATCGGCCAAAAGGCTGCACATACACTTCAATGTAGTTTCTGCAAGCTCGCTTCGAGCTAAGGGAATTATAAGCAAACGAAGAGCAGCCAAATTAAGCACAAGAAATACCTTTGAGTTCAGCTTCGAGACACCGAAGATAATTCTGGTATGCTATAACAAGGCCCTGCTCCCATTCGCGCAGACGAGCTACCTCTTGACCGACCTTTTCAGCTGCCTCCTTGGCTGTTAATTCACGAATCCTGTACCCTGGTATAACGTCCCTGAAAACAGCCAGCTGTGATAGAATGGCTAGTTTCCGTATAATAGGATCGTTGAGCATGGGCTTTGGATGGTTTGCTGAGGAAATCTCTTTTTGTGAAAAGGTATGCAGCCGTTTGAGCAAGCCTAACTGTCAAAGATCAAGAATTAGACAGTCGTAAGATGCTTTTGTGGACGCACGCTATTTTCAGGATCTGCAATTATTTCCTGACATATGCTAGCTATTTGTTCTTTGGCAGCCGCTATTCGATGTTTCCTGACAGTTTGGCCTACGACGTCCAAAACAGCCGGGCGACCAAATCTGGCACCAGTGGAAACGTCCTCTACTTTATAGGAAGGTATATCGTCGTCTCTTTCTGGTTGGTCAACGTCGTCGTCTGTTGTATCATCAGAATTTGGCAGGTCTCTGACTCCGGTTTTAATCAAGCGGCCGTCTGTGAGTTTAATTGGAAGGCGCTCTACGACGTGTCGCTCTGGGGAAGGACGTTTCCGGGGAGCACGCTCGTAAACCTCTTCTAAATCTGAGGGTGATTCAGATGCAGAATCGACAGTGCCCTCGTCGCTTGACTGAACAGAGGGAAGGTCATCAAGCGTCGAAGTTCTGATCGGTGGTTTATTGATACGATGTAACCTCTTCACTTCTTGCTTGCTCCTACACCGAGTCATTAAAAGCGACAGTTGGTCGAGGAAAAACTGACCTCGCAATACCCTTGCGATCTAAAACTCGAAGGAATGAGGCCCCATCGCCGTATTCTGTTAGTAAGGTATGATCCTGGTCTGAGAGGTCAACATCCTCGTCATCGTTGACAGGGATTGGAATGGAGTCTTTTGTGGCAGGATTTTCGCTCTGCTTATTTTTCTTTGGTCTGCGAGATGTTGCTGCACTTTTCGAGACCGCTCCAATCTTGCGCTTCTTGGAAGGATTCTAAGTTCAGGTTATTTGATGAAGCAATGACATAGAATAGTTGAAATTCACCAGGGAAGATGGTGCTGCTCGTTTGGGCATTTTGGGACAAATATAGACCAGACGACGCGACGCGACTACCACGATGGAACCAGAGGCTCCTCCTCCCACTGAACATGTACTGAGACCACACCATGTCGCTCTGCTCTCAATCTTCATCCTGACTTTCAAGACCTTCCACTCAACCGCTTTACCTGCTCCTTTTGTACTCCATGTATACCGTTTGCTCCTCAGTGAGGTGTCGGAAGTAGCCACAATTCACTATCTTTGTCTATACGGAGCTTCACTCGTTCTACATAGGTCGCACGACCGCGTTCCTATTCTGAATTGTTGAATGAGCTCTCTTCTGCTCCCAAGGTCGATGCAGAGGAATCTCGGCGCTTTTTATCCAGCTTCGCGTCATACGTCAGTTTCACCTCAGTATCGGGCCTTCCCTTGATTGACCTTTAGCACAGCACAATGAACTCGCCACCGCCGAGCAGCTGACGAACTTTTTCGCAGGTACGCCCGCATCCCCGCATTGAGCGCACAGTTTTTGTGAAACTAAATTAGAACTCCCTTCGTTGTTCGTGGAGAAAAATGAAGACGTGAGCGTGATTCTCAATTGTCCTCTCCGATTCCAAACTCATTGGGTTAGGACGCCCCGTTACTCGTGAGCTATTAGCCTCCATTCAGCGGCCGCCTACATATCTTGTTTCAGATGCGCCGGTCACTATTTGGCTACTTTTGTCGCCGATGCTTCGTCAGTTTTATCAAGCTATCCTTTTCTGGTGTCATAAAATTACAGCGCGATTATCATTCGTGGCGGGCGGGGAATGCAGAGGCGGGTTACGAACCGGTCCAAAAAGATCAGCTAAACCATAGTAAGAAAGTCATTCATTTTTCGGTATCTCGACTAAGAAGCCGTTGCAGCTGATTTCTTGATATTCAAAACTCAGGCGGATAGGAAGATGTGGGCAAAACCAGAAGCCTTCGAAGCGTATGCTCAGTGTTACACAGTTTTTCTTATGCTTCATTGATCCCCTGCAGTTGGGAGAAAGGCGAGGCCACTGGTGACGAGAACTTGGCATCGGAAAATCTACGGCGATTTTTCGAGCAGCACTTCCACGACAGCAATGATTCGTAAGTTTTACTTCATCCAACTCCATGGACCTAGTCAAATCTCAAGGCATCAGAGGAGTCCGGCAGCACGCTTTGCTCAATCTAGTTCGCGTGCATTATACCCGTGGCGAGTATGATGCTGCTTGGAAGGTTCGTGTTCTGACAAAGGAGTTTAAGCAACAATTTACGGTGTATGCTGTTTCTTTAGCTGCTTGCTGAGGCGATCATTGTTGCTAGGACTAGTGGTGATAAAATAACGCTTCAACACTGCATTAGGTTTGTATACAATAGTCGTTATTGTGCCTGGCCGACCTAATACCATGGGCTAGCATGTTGCATCGTTTGCCGTCATCCTCAGGCCAAAAATGTATCGTCAATGAGATTCAGCCCGATCTTCATCCAATGGAAGTTTTATACGATGTCAAGAAACTCACCGATCCTCACAATGTAATCTCACAGTCGTTTTTATCCAATATAATCTCACAAAGAACCAAGGGTCAACCATTGAGCGCATCTTTTGACAAGATTGTGCAGGCAGTAGGCCTATATGATCACTGGCTTGATGTACAGCTCGCAATGCACATTGATTCGGAACAGTGGGCGCAACATACCGTGCAATCTATAGTATGGAATGCTGCTGGTAAGGTAGAATACCCTTTTGGGGCGGGATTGATGCCTAGTATTTTTAGGCTGTCATCAACTTGCAGCTATTGAAGAGGATGTTGTCATAGCATTTACTACCGTGGCCGGAGAAGATAATCAACGACTAACCGTTATTCTCAACAAGGCACATAAGGTTAGTCTGCACCTCTTAATTTGGAAGGCAAAATTCATTCATTCTTAGTTAGCCCGCCAAGGACAGTATAATAATAGTCTCAAAATGCTATTAGACCCAGAAGTTTGGCGTGGTATTTCTATCACTGATTACACTTCGTGGGCCCACGAAATTTGGCATATACTGACGTTGCGAACTACTCGCAGGTGCGCTATTCCCGATGTAATTCTGTGTACATGCTGTGACCATATCTCCAGAGGCCAGTACCGTCTCTATCAAGGGTATCTACTGCCAAAACGGCCTCCGGGCTTTTTCAACGCGCGGGAGTATTTTTTTGACACCGATTCTTCGCCGATGTCCAAGATTCGGGATGCATTATACGAAGTTTTGCAGATGCGCGTAAGTATATCCATGTTAGTGAAACAAGAACCCCAAATAATCCTTGTTACAAGCAATATGACCAAGCTTCTGCCACGATAGAACACCTTTTGCGAGCCTTGTGGCATTCCGAGTTTCTTTGTCACTACGATTCGTACCGTATTGGAATTATCTTATTGGCTGACATTGGCCTTGAGTTCGGAATGACAAAAAGATGTCGACGGATT
This sequence comes from Amanita muscaria Koide BX008, assembly GCA_000827485.1. Taxonomy (NCBI): domain Eukaryota; kingdom Fungi; phylum Basidiomycota; class Agaricomycetes; order Agaricales; family Amanitaceae; genus Amanita; species Amanita muscaria. Next base: position 463,522 of record KN818225.1, read on the forward strand.
TTGGATGAAGTAATGTCACAGGTCAGTCAATTTACTTTAGTCGATTTTACATTTGACTTTGAAGGTTTTCCTAGATCATCAACGGAGATGACCTTGAACAACGAGCGGTGGCATGTTTTACACTTGCGCGCTGCATTGTTGCATCAGGAGGTCCAGCAGGTATGCTTTCTGCGTTGCATTTATTTTGAAGAGGACCTTTCTTATATCCAACAGACTCCGCTCTTCAAGAAGCAATTCGGTACCTTCTTATCGCCGAGGGTGATTTCAAAACCCTTCAAATTTACCGATCTTTACTGGATGTGCAATATCTGTTGTCGGTTATGTATCATAATCTGGGTGCAACAGTAAAAAGGGACGAGTGCGCAGAGCGACACATTAAGACTGAAAACGAGTTGAGAAGATTAGAGACGATTGCGGCGGACGAGGAAGTAGAGCAGATATTTGACACTGTAGCGATTGTAGGTGCCACACTGGCCAGGCGTTGACGCGGTCGCGCTATGATCACGTGCGGATTAGAATCATCATTAGTTGGATAACTTGGATTTAACCTCGAACGAACACATACCGGGCTCCTGAACCTTAGGCATGGACGGTCCACCACCTCCAGAAGAAGATTTCTCCTCGATTCCGATCCAAGAGCGACTTTCGCATAAGAACTGGAAGGCTCGCGTTAGCGCGTACGAGACGCTAATTAAACTGTTCCAAAACACAGCGTCGGACACAGATCCTGCATTCAAGCCCTATATCAGTAACAATGACTTGCTTAAGAAGATTGCAACAGATGCAAACGCAGTAGCTCAAGAGAAAGGAGTGGAATGTCTTATCGCTTTGGTCAAATATGCCGGAGAAACCGTTGCCAAATCTAGGGCATCGGTAATGTCCGCGCTGGTGGACAAATGCTTTGGTTCATCAAGAGCTGGTACGAAATCTCACGCAATTGAACTCACTCTGCAATACGTGGAGGTGGAGAATGGTGCTGCGGGCATTGTGGTATGTCGTTTTAACAATATCCATAATAATGAAGGAATTACAACAAGATTTCTCCTCCAGGACGATATTATCCCAGGACTGAATTCGAAACAACCAAAAGCCGTTGCAGGATGTATCACTGCTTTGAAGGAGATCGTTCGGTAAGTCTAATTCTCATTATTCCACTTTCAGTCCCCACGCGACAATGTCTGGGCACTACGTAATGTTCATTCATTAATCCATAACGCATAACTGACAATACGGCATCCATTTCCCAGCGTTTTTGGTGTTCAGGTCGTGCCACCGCCTCCGATCCTCAAAGTTCTGCCGAAAATATTTTCCCATAATGATAAAGTTGTGCGCGCTGAGGGCAGTTCTTTAACGCACGTTCTATACCAATATATAGGTCTTGGAATTGAATCATGGCTCGCTGAACTGAAACCCGTACAAGTGAAGGAACTCAAAGAAGCATTTGAAGGGATGGAAAAGGAAGGAAAAGGTAGAGGAAGCGTCAAGCCGGAGAGGCTTACTCGAGCCCAGGCCAGAGAAGCGGAGAACGCTGCTCAAGAGGACGATGCAACCGAAACAACCGGCAACGATGGGCCAACAGGTTCGTATGACACTTATGAAGGTCGCGAATCTATAATTGTTTTGTCTCCAGAGGAAGCCGTTTTTGACCCTCGAGCTTTTGCTGAACCAGTCGATATCGTGCCAAAATTGTCACCTAGTCTTCAAAATGACCTCAAGTCTTCCAAGTGGAAGGAGCGGAAGGAAGCTCTCGATGATTTATCAACTCTTCTCTCTTCCACTCCCAGAATCAAAGACGCACCCGAACTAGCAGAATTAGCAAGATCCCTCGCAGCACGTGTTGCTTCGGATGCTAACATCAATTGCGTTATGGTTGCCGCAAAGTGTATGGAGAGTTTGGCACAGGGTATGCTAAGTTCATTTAGCAGGTTCCGGGAAGCGGTCGTTCCTCCCATGCTGGAACGATTGAAAGAGCGGAAAGCAAACGTTACCGATGCGATCGGTGCTGCTTTAGATGCTGTTTTCTCGACCGTATGTCATACTCTAGTTGTTGGCCACGATGCTATTGATACTTTTTAGGTGTCGTTAGCTGACATCATACCTGACCTTGAACCGGCACTCAAGAACAAAAATCCGCAAGTGAAAGAAGGGTCTTTGAAATTCTTGGCTCGATGCCTTTCCTCTGCTACAACTCCCATTCTACCAGCACAAATGAAACCATTGGCGGAAAACTTGGCAACGCTTCTTGATGATGGTTATGAAGGCGCACGCAATGAATCCGCTGTTTGTCTTGGGACCTTGATGAAAATGGTCGGTGAAAGACCGCTCAATGCAACCCTCGAGGGCATACAGGATGTAAGGCGATCCAAAGTGAAGGAAGCGTTCGAAAAAGCCACGGTTAAATGTAAAGCGGGAGCTCCAGCGCCACAGCGGGCTGCCCCGCCGGCTGCTCCCGTTGGGAAAAAAGCGCCTGCAGCGAAGTCAAAGCAACCGTCTGCTCCTGTAGATGGTGAAACTCCGCAAGTGCGGTCGGCGGATGTGGGTGAATCGGCTTCACAGCCCAAGAAACCTGCCCCGAAGCCCCCCGCTAAGTTGACGGTAAGTAGAATTCCAGAACTACAGTGGATACGATATTGACGGCAATAGGCTAAGAAAACAAACCCTCCTGCACCAGCTAGCAAACCTGTAGCTAGCACAAAACAGGCGAAAGCATCTGCGCCTGCGACAGCGGCAGCAGGTAGCTTGGATGCGTTCAAATACAAACATACGCCTGAAGACGCAGAGGCGAAAGCGGCTGACCTCATTCCCCCTCAAATTATGACAGATTTGGGTGACTCAAACTGGAAAACAAGGCTAGCTGCTCTAGAAGAAATGGTGAATTGGATCGAGGGACAAGTTGACACACTCGACGCAGAGGTTATAATTCGTGCAGTAGCAAAAAAAGGATGGGCGGACAAGAATTTCCAAGTTAGTGTCAGAAGTTGACGGACTAGGGAAAACACCTCATCTTTTCACTCCTAGGTTTCCTCCAAGATATATGGCGTCCTTGTCCTTCTCGCTGAAAAATGCCCATCTTTTGGCCGTTCATGCATAGCCCTTTGTGTTACTCACTTGACAGAAAAGTTGGGAGATGCAAAATTAAAAAAACCTGCAGGAGATGCATTAATCGTTTTTGCTGAAAAGGCTTCTTTGCAGTTCGTTTTAAACCAAGGTACCTCCATTTTGCCAATTCTACCACACTCGTGAAATTTTATTTATTGTCCTTACCAGCCTATGAGCCGTTGTCGAAACAAAAGGCTCCCAAAGTATTGGCGGATGCGTTGACTTGGATTAATACTGCTATAACAGAATTTGGCATTGCCGGGTTAACACTTCGAAGCCTGATTGATTTCTTCAAGCTTGGGTTGCAGAACTCTAATGCAGCAGTCCGTAGCAGTGCGACCAAGGCACTCGTTACCGTTAAACTGTACGCTGGATCCAGTGTGTATTGACATTGTTCGCTGGTTGTTTTGTTGACTCACTCACTGTAGGTATCAAAGACCTGATACAAGATCTGAACACTCAACTACTGAATACCATCATTGCAGAGTTTGATAAAGTCGAAAACGAATCTCCACCACAACCTATCCGTACATCTGCTGATGTGGCCAATGTGGCGACAAGTTCTTCCTCTTCCAAAGGAGGAACTATGGACCCTTTAGACGATCTCTTTCCTCGGGTTGAAATTGACGGTCTACTCAAAGGCAGTACTATCCTGGCTGATGCCAAGAGTGACGCTTGGAAGACGAAAAAAGAAGCACTTGAGAACCTGCAGGGGATCCTTGATCAAGGAAGCAATAAGCGCTTGAAACCAGCGATGGGTAGGTGCTTTTCTTCTACCTTCCTCTCAGCTACTGATTTAGGTCTTGTCTCAGGGGAAATTGGGCAGGTACTCAAGGCCCGGGTTACAGATTCAAACAAAGCTGTGCAGGCGCTAGCTCTCGACATAGTCGCTCGAATTGCTACTGGAATGGGGAAACAGTTCGACAGACACGCACGTCTGTTCGTTCTGCCCGTGTCGACTGTATTGGCAGATCAGAAAGCATCTGTACGCGCATCCGCCTTGCAGACGCTAACAGCGATAGCTACCGCATGTGACAGTTTAGAAGTGATGACGTCCGGTATTGCAAGTGGCCTGGAGACTTCAAATCCGGTGCAGAAAGGTGCACTACTACACTGGCTTGCTGACTGGTTCAAAGATCATCAAATCTCTTCACACCTCGACGTCAACTCTTGGGTTGGCACTGTTTTGTCGAGCCTTGATGATCGTAATACGGACGTACGAAAAGGAGCTCAAGCACTTTTGCCTGCTTTGATTGCTTGCGCTGGATTCGACTATGTGATGCAGCAAACAAACTCTCTCAAGCCTGCTTCACGTTCAACGGCGGTTCCCCTTATACAAGCAGCTCGGCCAACGACAGTTCAGAGTGTTGCTCAGGAAGAGAAAGAAGGACCCAAATCGATCACGGCGCCACCTGACGATCCACCCGATAGTCCTACTGTTTCCTCAGTTAAGCCTGCCAATAAGTTAGCGGGCGTGCGCCGTAAACTGCCTCAGGGAACAAATCGACCGGAATCTACGGCAGAGGCGCTGCCTGATGCTGCCCCCGCCAAAACTACTAAGATGATCGGCGCTGTCAAGCGTCCTGGTGCTACAACGACCCAAGCCTCCCCTACACAGAACAGGGCGTCGAACCTTGCAGTGTTTCACAGCGTGAATCAGGATGCGAAAAAGGCGAGATTGAATAAGGATGGCCAGAAATGGATCAACGACGCTGGTCCAACTCGTAAAGATTTGGCCGAATTGCTGCAAAGCCAAATGGAACCCCATTGTTTAAAGGACCTGATCGCTAACCTTTTCAGCCACGACCATAACGCCGTCAATGATCATATCGCTGGACTCGCAATGATTTGCGACTTTTATAACGAAGCAATCCAGGGTAATGCCGAACAAGAAGCCACCTGTCTTGCTGTGTTAGATTTGCCCCTCAAATATGTATCGATCAGAGCTCATGAACCACAATCCAATTTGACGTCCAAGTGCCTTGATGTTGTAGAAACCGTCTTGTCTTTTATTCGACATGCCAGTTATCAATTAAACGACACAGAGGCACAATGTTTTGTGCCGACAATGATTTACAAGGTATCGGCATTATCCCTGGATGATACTCTTATGCTAATTACGCTCAAAGCTTGGGGATGCTCGAGAGCAGACGCGATCTCGGATTTCTCATATCATTCAAGTTCTACCCACCGTCTATCCATATAGCAGGCTTTTCCAGCTATTGCTTGACTACGGACTGAAGTCTAAAGTGGCTAAAACTCGTCAAGGCGCGCTTGATGAGCTCGCAGTTATTTTGAAAAAGTCCGGAATGAGCGCCTGCGATCCAGTCAAAGCTTTCCCAATGATTGCAGCAATGATCGCAGATAAGGATTCTCAAGTCCGCAAGTCCGCTCTGAGCGTCCTCAGGTTGAGATTTTGCTTCTTATAGTAGACAATATGTCTGACGCTCCTAATAGCGAAGGATATGTTCTCGTTGGTAGCAAGATATGGTCGATGGTAGGCTCGCTACCCGCTAAGGAGAAGACTCAACTGGAGGAAAGACTACGGCGCATTCCAAACTCTGGTCAAGGAGAAGTGAAGTCCGAATCGCCAGTACCACCATCTGGTGTCGCTCGCTTGGCCATGAATGGTGCTCGACCTGGCTCCCCCGCTGTCATCAATGCCCGAGTCGGAGCTATTCCTCGTCCTGCAAGTCCTTCTATCAGTAATCTGTCCCGTTCATCTCAACCAGCATCCCCGACTCGCAATTCCGCTGCAGTAAACTCTGCGTCACGACCGGAATCACCTGCACGTTCTCTCCATCCAGTACACTCTCAAATTGGACACCCCTCGCCGCGTCGAGGGCTCGTTCGGCCCTCAACTATGCAACCCCCAAAGTTTGGCCGACCTGCAGCTGCAACTCAGCAACCTGTGAAGAACAGTACTGCCGCGGAAACACCTACTCAAAAGCCAGCCCTGCGAAGTAGCCTCGACCTCTCGAACAAGGATCAATTCGATAATGTACCCGACGACGACAATCCTCGGTCAGAAGCATCCGCTGACATCACGCTCACCATATCCAGTATTCTTAGCAGTGATCCTATGCGGAGCGTTGATGCACTGAAGAAGATACAGAAAATCCTCGTGATTGGACCCGAAACAGAGCCACCTTCCCCACAATATCTTGAGCTAGCGGAACACACAGAAGGCTTGGTCGAGACTATTACTCTGCAGATGGCCCATGTTTTTGAGCGACCAGAAGACCTCATTCTTGATGACAACTTCCGCTTGGCCAAGCATCTAATACAAACGCTCAATAATTTTTGTGATCATTCCATTTTAGCAGAGTCTTTGACGGTTGATATACTTACGTCATTACTCGAGGAGCTGACCTTGCGATTACTGGAGACCGATGATAGCTCCGTCAAGAAGATCAAGGATCTTTCAAGATTTATCAACATGATAATCTTGCGTCTATTTGCAACGGGCAGGCGGATGTCAATCTTCAGGTAGATTCTCATTTGGTATCTATCGCCACATCACTCTGATCTAATTGTCATAGAGCGCTCTTTGCCCTGCTGTTACGGATTGTCAAGCCATTCCCCAGCAACGGCACTTTACCAGACTCGAAGGAGGCCAAAGTGGCAGAATTGGTTCTAAAATGTGTATGGAAATTGGCGAGGAATATACCACAAGACCTCAGTAACAGACACCTCGATCCAGTGGAACTATTTCCTGCAATTGAACATTTCCTACAATCGGTTCCGCCCAATGAATGGCGCGCACGTGCTACAAATAAAGTTCCGTGCGGAGACATGCCTTTGCGAACCATCAAAGTCATAATTCAACACGTTGTCGGTAGGTGGATTGTTTGACCAAACTGTTTGGCGCTCTGATGTGTCGCATTAGCGCATCATGGTGATGACGTTTATGACCTGTTATCGGAGTCGTTTGATGATCCTTCAGCAACAATCGTCTACCCTTACGTTTATAGGATACTCAACTCTGGTGCGAAAGTACCCACCGACCTTCATAATCGCCGTAACGGCGAGTCCTCCGAACAAGTGACGCGGGTACCCTCTCCATCCTCTTCCCAGCCATTGTCGCCGCAAGAAACGGGTTCCAACACAACTACTAGTCGTCGACATTCACCGGCTGATTCTACCAGCCCAAGTTCGTCTTCGAACAACGGTCACATTCTTTTCCCTGCGCCCATTGAAGAGCCCGATCCCGATGTTCAACTATTGACTATCATTGGGCATATCTCCAGCGAGACAACTGGCGCGTTACATAAAGAAGGCATCACTGAATTGCATCAATTCTTGAAAGCCTATCCTCACAAACGACAACGGGTCGAAAAGATGCTCGAATCTACTGGTCCAGCTTTTCGTAAATACATTAACCGTGCCTTGGCTAGCCGGGCTGCTGAAGACCAAGATCGAGATGCTGCTGTGGCACACACACTGTCAAGTATGTTCTCCCTCTCCTTGATGTGAAATTTCGCTCATCTGATGGCAGAACTGGAATCTAACAACGAGACGGTGTCAGTCGCGACTCATATGAAAGCAGAGAACAACATAGACAACAGTGACCAGCACAACAAAGCATCCAAATTGCGCGATATTTATCAGTCAAGATTCAGTGCAGATGATGACCAAATTCAACAAGATGCACCGTCGCCCACACGGACATCATTTTAGAAACCATTGCATTGACCGTCATCCTCTTTATTTCTTCTCTCCTTCTCATCTGACAAATATCTGTATCCCTGCATCGCTTGCTGTTTTTATGCCCTTCCCAAATACCAAACTGTGTAATATTTGTTTGTGTTTATTTATCAGCTCTCATGATCGTCATCCGCGACTCAACGTAACCTGTCATCGCCGCCGCCTCCAACAATGGGAGTTGACACCGTTTCCAGGCGTCCCATGAAATACGATGTAGTAATGTTGTTCTGGCGGCTCATAACCCAATTGTTCTTTCGAGAAATTCGTCCAAGAGGTGCATTCAATATTCCTCGAAGTGGCCCTGTAATATTTGTAGCTGCTCCCCACAATAATCAGGTGAGTTAGAGTTCTCTTACTGGAGAATGTGCCACGAACAACAGTGCAGTTTCTAGACCCTCTACTCTTAAGTTTGGAGGTATATCGAGAAACTCGTCGAAATGTGCAATTTCTCGCTGCTGCCCACAGTATGAAAAGGAAATGGATAGGCTTTTTCGCCAGGCTCGTGGACAGCAGTGAGTAAAATCTAGCTCTTCGATACACCGCTGTTAACTCTGCCCAGTTCCAGTCGCCCGTGCAGCGGATTCGACTGTGCCAGGTACTGGACGTGTGTCGATTTCAGACGACGATCCTTGCCTCGTGCTAGGCGTTGGCACCGCTTTTCTTTCTGAGTTCACCCCAAAAATGCAAATTATGTTATCAAAATCAGTCAACTCGCCTCTCGCGGAGGTTATCGAGGTAATTTCAGACACCGAACTGAGAATCAAACGGGAATTTGGGGGTGATAGTGGAAAGGTAACCGCTCGTATCAAAGAAAAATTGGCAGAAATGAAGAAAGAAGGAATTGACGGAATTGACTTCAAAAGATTGTTATATATTGACCAGTCGGAGATGTATCGCCACGTATATGACAGCCTGAACAGGGGCGGCGCTATTGGTATTTTTCCAGAAGGTGATTGCCTTTTATTGGTCGAGACATCACTAACCCCATTAATTGCAGGTGGTAGTCATGATCGAACTGACCTACTGCCACTGAAAGCTGGGGTATCGATTATGGCATTGGGTGCAATGGCGAACGATCCGAACTTGCAAGTCAAGATTGTGCCTGTAGGATTATCGTATTTCCACGCTCATAAATTTCGTTCTCGCGCCGTCGTCGAATTTGGAAGTGCATTAACAGTACCGGATGAATTTGTTGAAATGTTCAAACAAGGCGGCACACAGAAGCGAGAGGCTGTGTCGAAATTCTTAGACTTGATTTATGATGCCCTCAAGACTGTAACAGTCAGGGCGCCCGACTATGATACATTGATGGTTCGTCGTCAATATATTCCCACCTCTGAACCCGGTGTTTGACGCGCCTGTTCCCAGTTAATCCAAGCAGTCAGGCGTTTGTACAAAAGTCCGAGCCAACATCTGACCCTTGGCCAAGTTGTGGAGCTGAACAGGCGCCTTCTGGAAGGTTATACCCGTTTCAAAGACGAGCCTCGAGTCCAAAAATTGAGGGAAGATGTTCTCAAATACAACCGACTTGTGAGGGATCTTGGGTTAAGGGACCACCAGGTAAATTTATATCCTCTAGCGTGCTCTTTGCTTAGCAGTAAATCAATAGGTCCCAAAAGCTCAAATAGCGAGCTGGAAAACTTTGGGTTTACTAGGTTACAGACTGACACTATTGGTCCTTTGGACAATATTTGCACTTCCTGGCACGATTCTTAACGGCCCAATGTTCATCTTAGCATCCCTAATATCCAGGAAAAAGGCAAAAGGTGGATATGATTTATTCCTCGTCTGAACTTCTAATATCAATGGCCACAACAGAAGCTCTCGCAGCATCCAGGGTGAAGATCGCCGGACGAGACGTTCTTGCCACTTGGAAGATACTCATTGCACTTGGAGTCACGCCCGTTTTGTACACTTTTTACGCATTCCTGGCAACTATGGTAGCTATCAGGGCTAATGCGCCGTTAAAGTGGAGAGTGTCGACACCATTCCTAGTCTTCATTATTCTCCCTATAATGAATTATGCCGCATTAAAATTTGGGGAGGCTGGAATGGACGTTCTAAAGTAAGCGTGTTTTTTCACCGATATCTTGTTTTTCTGACTGTTCCAAGATCCCTGCCACCATTATTCGTGGCACTTATCCCGGGCCAGCAACGGTCATTGAACAAATTGAAGGCCATGAGGGAACATCTGGCCAATGAGCTAGTGCAACTTATTAATGATTTTGGTCCGCGTCTGTATGCAAACTTCGACGAGGTACCCCTATTTCGTAGATTGTGGGACTTCACTTATGGGACTATCATACAGTCACGTATCCTGATACCTTCCGCCACTGTATCGTCCTTGACTGGGAAGCAAGGCCTTGGTTTAACTCATCCTATGACTTGGATCGACGAGCGCCTTTTCGGTTGGAGCCGAAGTGCTAGACGTGGCACCAGCGCCTGGAATGGCTCTGCTGCTGATGATGGCAGCCGCGTTGGCACGCCAGACTTTAGCGACGAGGAAGATGCCGGTGATTATGATAATGTGATTGGAGCAATTCTCGCGGATGAAGATTCAGTTGGCAACCAGAAAGCGAGAAGCCGTCAAAATTCATATGCGGACCTGCAAAGACTACGAATGGCTCCGATGGCTCCCCTTTCTTCTACTCAGACTTCACCTTCGCCCCATGGCGATGAAGGCCTTCGGCACCGTTCTGGACATAGAGCGCGGAAAGAGACTCTTTCTGACGGTGTTCCCGTCACCCGCATCGCCACAGTCGACCGCAAGGAGAATTTTGCTGATGCTACACATGGTCTGAACGACGAGGTAAATCATGAACTATGAAAGCAGGTTGATTTGTGCTCAGGAGGTACGATGTTTGTTACAAAGTAACATAATGATCTGGTCGCGTCACGCCTAACCATAGTATGTATAACATTGCATCAAGAGATAATCATACAGCGTTTGGGATACGATGCTATTACGATTGATTCTTGGCGGTCAATACTTCTACGCCCGACTCGGTGATCCTGTATTGAAGGGTGATTAACCTATAATTAAACACATAAATGCAACATACAGCAATGTCTCTTCAAATTGGGCACTCCTACGGCCGTCGACAGTTGTAGCTGTCCAGTTGTCTGGCCAATGGACATCGCCCCAGCTTGGACCCAAGTTGATCATCTTCAATAGCGACTCAGATGAGATGGAATTAGCGTGACAAAATGTCAACATACAGGTTCAATGGTGAAAACCTAGAAATAGGTTCAGTCTGACAATGGCACTGGAATAACAAAGTGAACCGCACCATTCCGGGCTTCATAGTGCCAACTGCTTTGTTCTTTGCGTAGTGCGGAATGTTCGGAGTGCAATGGAATAGATCGTTGATGCCATGACCGGTATATGTTCTTACTGTGGAACAACCATCCGAGCGCGCAATAGGTTCACTATACAATGATCCATATTGTAGTAACCCGGCATTCAACTCGACTCGTCACTTACATAGTTTTCCCGATATCGCGGAACAAGGCACCAGGCTTGCAGATCTTGATAGCCTCGTCTAAGCACTGTCGCGCAACACGAAGAAGTTTCTCCGAGTCTTCATCTATTTTTCCTACGGGATAAGTTGCGTTGACGTCACCATGATAACCTATGAGATGGAAATGGTTAGTGTCAATCACGTTTTGACTGACAATATTCTGCTGACCATCACGATAGAAGGAAACGTCTTGGCACAGGTAAGCAACCCTCTTGCATCATTAAATGGATGGTTACCGATGTTGATGATATCGCCTTCTTGTAGCTTGCGGCGGTCGGGAATCCCGTGACAGATCACTTCGTTTATGGATCTACAAGGATGACATGGAATCTCAACTGTGGATCATGACAAGGAATGCAATGCAGCTCACGTGCAAACGGATTTTGGGAATTGACGGTAATTAAGAGGTGATGGATATCCGTTTCTTTTGATAGTCTCGTTATGTACGATCTCGTCTATCTCATCGGTTGTCATGCCTGGACGGAGATGAGATGCAGCAATATCTAGGATCTCTCGAGTGAGCTAGAAACGACCCGGTTAGTCAGACGTGGTGAGGTTTCGTTTTTGGAACATCAATACAAACCCGGCAGACTGTCCTCATCTTCTCCTGCTCTTCTTTACCGAGAATGCGAGGGGGCTGGCCGGCTCGCCGACTTTCAGAAAATGGGATCCCTATACAGACGTTAAGAGACCGTTCTGCAGCTACTTAGGTGGGAAAAACTTGCCGCTTTCAGCGTAGTCTGGTCGTGGAATATGTTCCGGAACTACTCTAGTTTTTGACAAGGGGTATACCGGCCGCACAGCACCCGTGAATGGATGAGTAGGAAATGGATTATATGACCCATCTAGGTAGACCCTCTGAGTATCTTTTCAGGAAATTCTTGAGAGGATGTTCATACCGTTGAAAACCAAGTCTGCGCCGTCTTTGGCAAGGTCATGGATAACTTTGTGTGTTTTCTAGGATTTGCCATCAAGTTAGAGAGCTCCACATCAGCGAAGGGTTCATTCCTACCCCTGAACAGCGACGTAAGAAAAAGAATGAACCGAAAAGAAAAGAAAAGAACAACTTGCAGTCGGCCTTGAAACACTCTTGTCCGCAAAAGAATGATCCTCGGATCCCAAGCCTGCAATCGGGGGGTTTGTTAAATTTATGGGGAGCGTAAGTGATTGCTCAACTTGCTACAGGACGGACACTCCATCCGTGATGGGGGATTTCCATTGGGGCATGATTTACTCTGGCAGAGAATTGTGGAGGACATCGTTGTTTCAGTGACGGAGATGTAATGAGGCTGTGGCTGCTAACGTGGGAGCAACTATACAATAATCATAAAGTACTCTATTATCATTGCACGACCACAGGTAAATAACTAGTTTCAATGTTCATACAGAAAAGCACGATGAAAGCATATATATGTGAGAGTGAAAGAGAAAGTGATATGAGAAACAACTTGCCAAAAAAAAAAAATTGAGGTAGCTGCTGCGACATCCATGAATTAATAATTATGAAGACTGTAATTTATCATAAACGCAAGACGCGTGCAGCCTGCATATATCAAGCACTCTGATTAGTCAAGAATAAGCATCAAACCCTCGTGTCATGAGCATGGGATGGTACAAACTTTTTTGGAGACAGACGATCCTTTTTACTGTGGGCGTGGAAGAACCTCAAGTTTGAATGCTGCCTTTGTGTCATTGCAAGCCTTTCGCAGGGCTCTAAAGTGAGAAGGCCCAAATATGTCGATAAGCGAGGACTCGTTTGCATTGATCCATGATACTGGAGGTAAACCACGGGTAGTTTTATATATACCCTGCGGGAGATCCTCTTCGAAAACTACGGTCACAACGCCAGTAAGCAAGCATTGCAGCAGATTGAGAATGTCATTGACGGGTGGACACAATTTTCTAACTGATTCGAAAATATCGCTGTGAAAAACCATTTGCCACTGAATTCTTCGCTCTGGGGAAAAAAAGGAGCTGGCGTGCATGGGTAGTTCCAGCTTCAGACGTGGTCCGGCAGGAAGCCCAACAGAAGAGCGCCAAATGGAGGAAGTTTCAAGCGAGAAAAGAAGCCTCGGATTGGAGGCTGTGGCATCTGTCCAATTATGGTCGCGAATAAGTTGAAGACGCAAGGCTTGTAGCCAGCGATGGGCACGGGCGTACGTAGCGCCAAGTGCCTCCGCAGTGGTCAGAGGGATATGAGTACGCCTAGCCCATTCATCCATGTTCTTCACATCGCTGGAGAAGACTACATGGGCACTGGGTTTTGCTTGAGGGTTTTGCATGATGACCTGGCAGACGGGAGGTTGAGAAAAGAAATAACGAAAAAGCGCAGAATATATACCACGGAAGCAGGAACAAGGGATCGGTCAGGAAGAATTAAAGGCCGGACCTGAAAGCGCTCCTGAAATTATGAACGGGGGAGTGAGCTGGTGAAAGGTTATCACTGCGAGCGAAGAAAAGGCGACAATAAGGGAGTAAGAAGGGCCACAAAGGGCATAACTTGGTGATATCCCTGGAAGCGGCGGAACTGATAAACAAAATGAAGCAGAAGGGCTGAAGTTAGCATTTTGAGCGTCGGTCAAGAATACACGTGTAATACTCCCCGACGTCTCCCGGTGTTCGGTATAGCGGATCGCCCGTCGCCGGCCGCCCCCAATCTATTGGAGATGGACGTGAGAGTCTGTGGAACCGAATGTACAAAAGACGGCAAACCACTTCCCACTGGTTTCTTTAGCAACCCGTTACTTAATTATAGCTCCTTCCAATCTCATATCTTCCAGACTCTTCTCGGGTGGAACGTAAGGCTTTGCCTTTCGTCAATATAGCAGGTGCGAGAGAGTGTCCAACTTCCACCCCCGAGGAAATGCATTTAGGCATGCGTCGGGAATGTGGGACTCGTTACATCTCGTTATCTATTGCGCCCCGGGGTTCCAGACTCTTCTCGCTTCACTTGATTGGGTACCTTGCCGCCTTCACTCTTCGCTTGCCGCTTGCGATAAGTTAAATAATAGATAATGCGCTTGTTTGCGTGTGTTGAAACGTTGACGTCAACCTTGCATTCAACTTTCCCCCGGTTATCTGACCCTAACCCTTCCAATTTTGTTTCACGCTAAGATCGAGGAACGGATCGCAACGTAAGAAGTGTTCAGTGGATCACACTTCGTTTGACATATGTAAACGAAACCAGAGAGATATGGCCGGGACACATGCGGAAGAGCACGCCACTCCGGCAATATTTACCGTTTACAAATCTTACCAGCGGCACCTAGCAAATGAACAAGTGAGTCTTTTGGAAATCTCTCGAATTTCCGTGACGATACTGTGTCTGGAGATTTCAACTCCCCTGGCCGCAATTCTTGCCCTGACTGATTTGATCGAATTTTCGGACGGTAATGGTTTGTGGCGACCACTCAAGAGATTCCTGAATTTTTATGCCAGCCGGGACCATGTTTGAGCTTGTCAAAGCTCTAAATGAAGGGGCTGAGACCCTAAAGAGCAAAACAGCCAATCCAATCAGCTTGAATGCTGGATGTGAATTGTTTATAGCTTTTGTGACCCTTTTCCCCCACGAATTCGCCGTGAGTTATTCACGGCATTTAACGAAATTAGTTACTGAACCGAATCCAGAGTTTCATAGACCTCAAGAAGGAACTCATTCGTCAGGGCCGACGTTATGCCACAGAAGCTCTGACATATCGCAGAAAAATAGCTGAACTTGCTCTCGATTTCATCAAGGACGGTTCAGTTGCAAGTACTAAGCTATATATGGCCCTGGGTATTGAATGACGTCTTATCAGATTCTCACTCACTCCTACTCGAGAGTGGTTATGCAAACCCTGCTACTAGCGCATGAAAGAAAGCGAATTTCAGGTACTGTCGCTTAATCCTCTTCACATGACCTTGAAGGGATGATGCTTTTGTCGTCAGTCTTCGTGACTGAGGCACGTCCTCGTGGACTAGGGCAAGTCATTCTCGGATGCTTTCTCCATGTGAACTCTATTGAATGCCTGATCTGTGCTAGAATAAAGACGGCTGAAGCCCTGCGTGCGGCGGGAATCCCAGCTACTGTTGTGCTTGACTCGGCTGTCGCCTATGTCATGGACAAGGTAGATTTCGTCCTCGTAGGATCAGAGGCAGTCGTGGAGAGTGGAGGACTTATCAATGCAGTCGGAAGCAATCAAATTGCAATTATTGCCCGGGCCGCAAACAAACCATTCTACGCTCTGGCAGAAAGGTTTGGAAATTGTCGACGTCATTTCACCTCTGATACGACTTGTTCTTCTAGCTACAAGTTTCACAGACTCTTTCCGTTATCACAGTATGATCTTCCGAGTCACAATGCCAGATTATTTTCCTTTCCTAGCCCTTCTCAAGCCTCTGCCCCATCAGAACATACTGCTAGAACCGAATCGATCCAATCTCTTTCACACGAAATGTCAGCGCCCAATACCCAGCCAATAAATACAGGAAAAATAACTCAGGAGCAAATTTCACAAGAAAATCCAGACGTCGATTACACACGGTACGTCCTTCACTTTTATTTGCTTATAGCCGTGTTAACGGCCGATGAAAAGACCTGATTTGATATCTCTGGTCTTTTCGGACGTAGGAAGCCTCACGCCGGAAGGCGTCAGTCAATATCTCGTTGGGATGTTTGCAGGTTGATAGGGTTAACCTTTTTTAGCTGAAATTACATGCTATAGTATAGCAATGGTACAAGATGCTTGATTGGAATGGACCTTTTACGATGGATTATTACGATAGTCGATCTTTGAGGCTGGCCTTTCGGTCACCGACTCGTTTCGAACCATATGGAAGCACTCGGTCCGATCTGGGCGTGGTGAAATGCAGCGCACGGACTGCAATTAGCCTGTATATCGCATGTTGTGGAGAAATATGACCAGGTGTCGGAAAACTACAGACAAAATGCTGAAACTTTGGTTCTCCGACGTTTCATTTGGTAAGAACATTCAATCAATACCATGAATTCGGGTAGCTTGATTGGACAATCAGCAGACCATCTTTTGAACGGTTTTTCCAACCGAGTGAACCCTCGTTGAACGTGTTCACAATTTACTCATTCCAGATAGGAACACACGCGTTCGGAGTGTATGAATATCTTCTTCCCATTGGTAGATACAATTGACTGCCACAGCTTGGCGTAAAACGTGAGTCGATCTCCTTCCTAGTCAGTCTATTGGCTCCAGAGAAAAGAGGTAATTTTACTGCTAGACACTCCGTCACCGGCACGGCAAGTGCCCTTCACTTGACGCATGCTGCATAGTGCGGTCCGGTGCTGCGTTCCGTTCTATTCTCTGCTGACATGCCGGAAGTTATTTGAAGAGAGGCAGTATAAATTAACGTAAGTGGTATCTCCCTAACCCAAGTTACAGAATTTCTATCTCATTCAACAGTTGCAACTCGCCTCTGCCTTTTGTTCATAGCACCCTTGGGGCATGTGTAGATTTCTTCAGTGAGTCCGGTCACTGCACTCGACCACCAGACGGTGGCCAATGATAACCAAAACTAGAGTTCAAGAGCATTACACGATCTGCGGCCATAGCTACAGACGGGTAAAGTCACCTGTCTGACGCCCGGTGCAATACGAAACTCACGATAAAACAAGCCTGATCAAGAACTGCGATGTAACGACAGGTTTTGCAAGTTCAGTTCTGCCCACCCGAAAGATTGTGGGCCAAACTGTTCTACGACTTGTTGGCAATAGTAAGCCCACCTGTGCGTCATTGACATGAATTGTGAGTTAATACGCTACACTAGCCGCCAGTTTCCAGAACAATATCGTCAGTGGCATTTCTACACTATGCTGGCTAAAGTCCACCGTTCTTACTTGCTGACAGACCGCACAACACATGCTCAATGTCCGATTTGTGATCCGAGCTCGACGAGTAGATAAGCTGCTATACTTAGCATATCAACGTGGGACGTATCTTGATGATGACGCAGTTGATTAGAGCAGAACACAGAGGTATTTCATGACTATGAAAGAGAGCGTCGAAAGCTGAAGAGAAAACTCCACACAACGGTCAGTGAATGGTGCATGATTATTTAATTATTAGTAATATTACGACTTGCGGTGGTCTGCGTTGGACCATTGCAAGATTTGATGGAAAAGGGTTGGTTGCGCTGAATTATCATTGAGATCATCAAAGATATCGCACAGTTTTAGTATTCCGCAGTGGGTGATTGATGAACTCGATTAACCATGTGACATGTACAGTCAATCACTACTTAATTACGTCATAGAATGCCGGCTTGGCAGAAAGACATGAACGTCTCTCAATGGCTCTTCTCGCTCTCTGCTCTTTACGCCACCCCATCTACCTGTCCGATCGACAAGGAGCTATATGACCGTGCTAGGGGTGTCGAGTTTCTCTTCAGGCTCGGTTCTTCTCTCGCGCTGTACGATGCCAAGTTGTAATTGTCCCATCGCAGCACTGACTTCGAGATCTAGACCCACCCCTGCCATGTTTACCGCAGCCACTTGGTTTCACAGGTTCTATATGCGCTATCCAATGGAAGAGTTTCACAGACAAGTAAGCTTTAGGTGCTATAAAAGGCGAACACGTTCCTGACGTTTGTTTTCTAAGGATGTAGCTGCCTCATGCATATTTTTGGCTACCAAGACGGAAGAATGCGGTCGGAAACTGCGCGATGTGGCGAAGATTTCGCATGCCAAAATCACCGGACTAGATCCCAATACTATACCCAGTGACAGTAAGGTTGGTGCATTCCTTATTGCATCCTTAATTCTCAGGTTGATTGGGGGGTAGGAAGTAGAGCAGCTGCAAGCCACGATTCTACTTACCGAGGAGTTTCTTTTGGAGGCTCTCTGCTTCGATTTCGTCGTCAATAACCCCCATGCATATTTGGTAGATTTGTTCGATTCCAGTGCCCCTGAAACACTGTTACAAGACTATGCTTGGAGTATTGCGCATGATTCGTTCGTTTTGACACTGTTGCCGTGGCTCTGGCTCAAACAACATCAGGTATCGAACGCCACTTTGCGTACTGTATCCGCCCAAAATCATAGCAACTGCTTGTTATGTCCTAGCCCAGCGTATCTATGATGGCCCCAATTCACCATCATTGGATACCAGAATTTCGGCGACTTCCCCTTCTTCATCTTTGCCCACGCCACCATCGCATAATCCTCCTTCTCCCGATGCAAGCAGATACGCAATTCAGTATTTCTCTCTTAATGAAGCAGAACTAGCTTCTGCATCAGGTTGCACTCTTCTGTCCTCGCTTTATAACCCTTCTGACAAGTAACTTAGAAGCACTGGGAATACTCCTTGAGTTCTACGCTGCACAAGATACTGAAGGCAGTTTTCCCCATCTCTCTTCCATCATCACAGTCAGTAAAACTACCTTCACCTAAGAACTAGGTCCAATGATTCAACAGGTCCAACCTCCTACTGCATCTCTGAGCCGTCCACGTCTATATAAGCACGTGTCTCACTATCTCATAAAGAATAATACTACAGATATCACACCAACGGCCAATGTTCAAGAAAGAACTCCAAATTCATCTCACGGCGGGCTGACTCCAATGAAGAGTCCTGCACAGAGCAAGTCGGTTGGGCTAACTGGAGAGGTGAGACGGTTGGATTTAAGCTGAAAAGGATAAGGATACATGCTATTACACAAGCCATACTCCTTGGTCGTTAGGTCCTGTCTCGTCGTATTTGGAAATCGGCTCAGGCCTAAGTTCCTGTTCTTCCTCCTCGGCAATGCCAACTAGCATGTCGTCATCCATAACAGTGCGCATCCAGTTTCTCATGTTATAATACGATCCTGGTCGTCGGTAGGGCGGCACTGATACCCCCAAGAAGTCATCCGACACGACATCAGATAGAGGCATAGTCACGCCAGCAGAAGATGCTATTTCTGCAATCCGGGTCGTTAATGTAGTTATAAATCGATAGAGGCTGGTCACAGACCGGAATTTTTGCCAACCCAATTGGACTCTGACGGTGCAGGTTCTGGAATTTCATCATCATTAGACTCTGGAATGTGAATAGGGCGGATAATGTCTTCAAATGGTTCTGCGACCTGCAATGGAGTAAATCGTGTTGTCCTGGCATGAAGTAAGAACTATGTTCCATCACCTCTGGGATCCTCCATGTTCCACGGATGTGTAATGCCGATGAAGCCCAGTAGGTCAGGCATTCCGCTATTGTTGGGCTATAATAATCATACTCGTAAACGCGGGAGACAAAAGCTGTTGTCCAGCCTACATTGCTGCATCATGATCTGATCCCTAGTCAATACATAACGTAACGTACCTCTGGAAAAAGCTCCGAACACCCAGTAATGATACGAGGTTATTATGAACCAAGGGGTTCGCCTCTCTGCGCAAGTGTCCCATAACTGGTATGGTGAGGTCTCGGGGAAGCAATCTGCGATTTGACGTGTACCTTGGCCCAGAGTCTGTCCTTGCCTTCGAGTGGTGTAGGGAACGCATTTCCGGAAATGAGGTAGGGAGGAAACTGAATTGATCGAAATGTAATGACGTTATGGGAGGCAAATGGATTCATACCGATCGGCAGTCAGCAAACTCCTTTAGGTCCTGGTATGAAAGAATCCACGGGGGTTGAAATGCCAGGACTATGGAGTACCTTCCGATGTCCCTTTTGGTTTCTTCGTCGGCTTCTTCGAAAGCATGACGAGATTCCGCTTGAAGGGTCCATGCAAAGTATTGAAAGATATTGCAGTCTTTGTTAGCGACATCTTGTAATGAAAAAGTCCAGTGTCTGGACCTCGGATAAATGAGGTGCAATGTTCGCTGGACCGTCATCAGAGGCAGATTGTCTAGCCACGGAACCATCCTTGTTGTCCAAAGTCAGGGTCGTGAACGGCTCGTCAATAATCCCTTGGACCATACCTGAATATATCAGTTGGACGCATTTCCACATGTGGGGGTATGTCGAACACGGGAGGGCATGGTATGGTCAGGCTTTCGCCTGTACTGTGGTCGGTATCATCACATCCAAGCGATGTGTCCGGAATGTGTGTATCAATCCCTGTGACATCAAAGATTAGCCAAAAGGGCATGTTGTTGGAGACCGGTGAAACCAACAGTCAGTCACTCTCTTGTCCATGATACTGCTATCGATAGGCTGGATGCACTCCAGACGACGCCAGCGTTCGGGCCGAGCTTTCAAGTGGTTGAGATGACTTTTGTGGCCATGTGGTGGAATAACTGGTGCTTCTGGGTGACATAACATTTCCGGGAGGATGGCTTCGCGCAAGTAGCATCGCAGGTTATCTGTTCCGCGGACCGACATCGTTGGAGGGGCCTGAGGAAGTTCGGAGTAAGCTTGCATAACTTAAGTATGCTTCGGTTGCCGAAGACGAGTTCTTTTCATGGAAGCAAGAACAATAGCTTCTATATCGAAAGACATTCGTTAGGCGATGCCGTACAAGGGTTTCAAGCTTCAAGGTTGTCAAGTGTTCAACAATAAGTATGATTGGCCCAAAAAGGAAACTCGGTTGCAGTACAACGATATATAATAGTGACCCTCAGCTCTCACATATAACTCAAACCTTGCATGTGTCTCCTTCATTCATGAGTCCACTCGTACGTCCTTTTGATACGCATTCCGCACAGACCGTCGGGCTGATGCGTATGGGGTTCCTAATCGGCAGCGCCATGAGGCGTATGCAGGTTGAGGAGCGACAGTCTAAAGCACAGTTACTAGATTGCGAGTGGTGGTTCAAGATGAAAGCTCACTGTTAGGGTGCACATGCTCTCTACTGAAGAGGCAGTTGGACTTGCGGCAGTCATAACGACTGGTGTCCATGGCAAAGAAGTGGCCACACTCGGTGTGATAACGGCCATCTATAATCTAGAGAAACTGAGCGTTGAAGGAATGAAAGCCGATAGGAGAGCACGGACATTATGACACATTGGCTGAGCAGTGAGAGAAGAGAGACCCGCTGGGTAATCTGTTAGCATACACTGCGCTTTTAACGGATCGGCGGTCGAAGCAGCATGTCAACTACATTGCTTAACTCTGTTGGACCCTTCAGAACACGTTCGGGATGGGGCTATTGGTGACGTTTCTCAGGCGCGGACCTCTGCAGAATCATTCAGACAGGAGTTGAAGTCGATTGCATTGACGATGGATGGCACCCATATTGGTCCGAGGTAACAATGGTCTGGCGTTCTTCAAGATCAGGCCTATATGATGGGCCTGTCAAACGTTTGGTGAAAATGGCATCGCATTCGGACACGGCAATTAATTGCTTTAGCAGGACCCGAAGGGTCTCAGCATGAGGTTGACATGTTGACATGCTCTCTCTGATACCAGAATAGAATAGAGAGTGGGCTTCCAAACCAATACTGTACTGGACCAGGTATAGATAACTTCTTTGTATTTCTGTTGTTTGCTTAACGCTGAAGATCTTTACGTGGAGAGCACCATCTGGCCTTGCCTCGAGCAGTAGATCGGTCCTGTCAAGCCCTTTAGGAAAGATAATCGCTTCATTCGTCGTTAATATAAAGGGCATCAAGTCTATGCTCCACGCCTCCGGATCTTCTGAACAAGCTGGACTTTGAGGCGCACCTTCAGGTTGTCAGTAAAGGCAATAAGTAAACTGTAAACTCCGCACACCTCGTGGGCAAACCTCTTTCTCCACCTTTCACTACTTAGTCGCCTGCGTTTTGCACCCTTTTGCTCGTGTCTTTCATCTTTCCGAACCTGCATTCTAACCTTGTTCCGGGATAAGATTATGTCCAACTTTTTAAACGCATCCGCAAGATGCCCATTGAGGACCCTGACACTTCGCCCTGAAAAACAAAACACCGTTGGACCATATAGCTTTCAGGTCTAGTGAGAAAGAGTACCAGAGTAAGGATGTGCTGGCGACTGTTCCGACTTTGTTGCTTCTTTTGACATTTTTGCCCATTCAACGTTTGCGTCGAGAATGGTACTCTTCGGAATGGGCAATTGGATGTGCATTCGTCGAGCATGGTCATACGCAAAGTGCCTCGTATATAAGCCGCTGACTTGAGTATTTGATAGAATTCTTAGGATTGCCGGTCGCCATGATCCAAGAACTGAGAGCATTGTGGCAGTTGAGTGAAAGCGTAGACAGCTTGTCACTGATCTACCAGTGTCACGGTCACACACAATCAGCATACGATGTCCTCTGAAATACTGCAGGAGGAGATAGAGGTGGCCTCCATCTTACAAGACAAGTCCTCTCCATATTGAAGTGAATGGAACAGGTCCTGGAGTCCATTTATCCCACAGAATTAGAAAGTCTGTGATGTGCAACTTGTCATGTCGTGGCTAAGATCTGTATCTATAGGACCATCTGAAAGAGAACTTGAAATAGCCACAGAACCCGACGATCCATTAGATGGCGCTGAAGAATGTGTGCCTCCTCTATCTAACTTTGAGAAATTTTCTATCGATCTCACATATGGCGCAGTGAAGGTCATCTTATGCATACACTACACTGATGGCTATCCAGACGAGCTACCAGAGTTGTCGCTAAGGGTGGAAGACGGTTCGTTGGATGATGAAGATTCCGAACATCTTATATCCCAGCTCAAAGCGGCGGTACGATGTAATCTATCCTCGTCCGTCGATGATCCGAGCATCCTTTTCCTTCCAGGGCGAGGAGAACATTGGAATGGCTATGACGTTTACCCTTGTGACTCTTTTACGAGAGAAGCTCTCTCAACTCATTCGTGTCAAGGACGAAAAACGTGAAAAAGAAGAAATGGAAAGGGAACGCCGATTATTAGAGGTATGCAGCTTGCCCACTACGTGAAAAGTTTCCATTAACACCCGTTTAGGAGGAAGAAGCCCGAATTCGCGGCACTCCCGTTACAGTCGAGTCTTTCAAGGTCTGGAAAGCAAAGTTCGATAAGGAAGTTGCTGTCAAAAAGGCTCAGGAAGAGGGGGAGAGACTCAAAGCTATGACCGGCAAAGAACGAGAAGAATACAAGAGGCTAACGTCACGCTTGAGCGGTAAGCCGGGACAACCGAGCACGAAACGTCGGAGCATTGATGTCGCGACGCAGGACGGCACCTTTTCGAGCGTAATAAAAATTTGGAGGATGAATCTCTGATGGAAGAAGGGGCTGTATCTGTTGATATCAGCCAGTACGACCGAACTCGGGACCAGGAAGAACAAGAAGATGGACTCGTTACGTTCAGCGACAGTGAATAAAGTTACTGATAGATATCGGGCTTCTAAATTCTATTACTCAACGGAAGTGGCCTAATAAAAACTATAGCCCTTGCAGCATCCCTGCCTCATTAGTAGTCCAGTCAACCAGTACTTCATCCTCTAACTCCCTGCAGCCTAGATGGGGCCTCTCCTCCTCCCTCAAAAAACCTTCCTGGTCAATTATTATGGTACTTGCAGGAGTAGGCTCGTGTAGCACATCTTCACCCATAAGTTTGAACCACTCCAATACCGGCTTGGTTGTCCATCTTTCCAATGATAATGCAGACTTTGACTGAAACCATCCCAAGTGGCCACCGCCTCTGGTGAGCCCCATGACAATGTAATCGTTCTGGATATCATCGAGAGGAACACGCTGGACAATAGGATCATCATCAGCATTGATTGCTAGATATGGGACTCTGATGTTGTTGACGACATCGTGGCTCGATGCCCATTGGTAGTAGTCGTTTGCTGTCGCAAACGGGAATGGTGGCGATGAACCGCCTGCTTTACAGGTGAAATACTCGTCGAACACGTCCAAGGTTGGATTTTTGAGATCCAAAACAGCTTCTGCTGCCTTCGCGACTGGGTGATCGGGGTCGACAGTTAATGCTTTGTAGTTCTTCTTGACGAGATTGCTCAAGTTGGTTCCCATTCCACGTGAGTATATGCGTCTACCCATGAAGGTGCTCTTGATGCTACCGCTTATGCGTTAGTAGGGACCACGAAGATTTGACGTAGTCAACTCACGATATGTTGTTCTGGGCAAGGTCCCAAGGCTATAGAGCCAATTAAAAGCCGTTTGCGCACAGAAATCTCACAACTCACACAACCGAGCGCGCAACACGACCGAAGCCTGCTCTTTATTCCTTCTTCCGCGACGTATCTTGTGATAACATTGGCACCAAGGGAAAAGCCTATTCCAAGAAGTGGAGCCTTTGGGTATATGTGGGATATATAAATTAGGGCTTGGCGAAGGTCATCGGTATGGCCAGCTGAATATAACTGCGTACTCGTAGTAGGCACTCCTGCACCTATGAGATATAAAAGATTCTGCTTCAACGGAGAAACTCGAGTAGGAACATACATCCTCGGAAATTGACGACCACTGCACGATATCCCAGCCCTCCATCAGCGACGGGAGCGCAAGCCTTGCTCAAAGGGGCCCTCACGTATGCTTCGTATGATCCTAAGGACAGAGGTGAGAATACGGACTCGAGCTAGTCGGAAATACGGACCTCCCGTCAGACCATGCGTCACTACAATAATCGGGGTATCGTCACTAAGCCCCAGACTGTCTGTAGGAGTAAAATCCAGTCCTCTGAATGTTGTCCGTTACTACCGCTAGACTTTGGACGAAATGGCCATTTTAGTACTCACAAGGTCCCACCATCGGGCAAGCGTAGGTATTTCCTGCACAATAAGTATTATACCATCATAGGCAACTAGAACACACACCTTCGGTACGTGACATGGTCTATTCTAGAGAAGTCACCCAGCACACAGTATAAGGTTTGCAAATGTCCACTTTGATGATTTGAGCGAATAAGTTGAAATGAGTGAAAAATATACACACTTTAAAAGCCACCATGCGGGTTTGAAATCGCTAAAAATACTGGGACATCTCGTCCTCAATAAGTCTAGAAGCGACGCTTGTTCGGTTTGCTTGTTGCTACCTCGCTTCCTTACTGTCAACGAGACAGTCTTGGGTGCTGAGCGAATGATCGAGGTAGTGGTCGACATGTAGGAGTAGGCAATGATGAAAAATGCACTCAAGACAGCCGCGCTGACGAGAGCGGACATGTGGAAGGTAAAAAGATAGAGAAGGCGGTGAGCTTTGACATGGCACTAGCGAAGTTGACTAAAACGCCGGTAATCTTAGAACCCGGCCACCGATGTGGATAAGCTTCACAGCATAGCAAGCCTAGTACTTAAGTGTACTGAAAGTTCGCGACTTTGTTCTCAGTTCCCTTGATTCGCTGCAGCCTGAGCTAGAGTGCACAAATGCTGGTAAACAATGGTGATTGGCATAACGTGACGCGTACGAACGTTGTGGCGCGGACTGTCGTGTTGTACTTTCGATAGCTGCCACATCTATGGACAATGATTCGCGCTCATGTCCGCCGCTGTTGGACACACCGCTACCTACGCCTCCGCCCTTCCGATTTCCAAACGTCCCGCCTTCAAATACCCCAGGAAATGAAATATTTGCGTTCGACGGTAAGGTACCCTTGTTGATCACCAAGTGTTTTATTGAGGAATTCTGCCAAGAACCCTCCTCTGTTCTGGCTTCTAGAATAATGCGTGCGCAAGACAATCCTTCTCCTCCACCAGTTTCTCCCCCAAGCCAAATAACGTTCACCAACGATACCAAACTCATCGACGTCTCCGAGCCAACTACGCCGTGCTATCTCAATGCCCAGCTTCCCGGCCATGTAGTGCCACTCTTGACAACTCCGAATTCGCCATCTCTGCTCTGTGGTTTACCCTCCCACCAATCTCCGGCCCAACCGCAAGGCGACCTTATAACGTTTGATGTTGAAGATGAATCCACCGCGACATCAGTGCTCACACCTTCTCATTGTTTGGGCCTTCCACTACCTTCTGATTCAAGAAACACGGGCGATGCTTCCGAAGCGGTCAAAGAAGATTCGTGCACGGAGACAGAGAGCCCCTTTATTCTCCATTCGAACACAGAGGAAGCAGAAACACCGCAGTCCGGTGACCCATCGACTCTTGTTCGGCGTAGCGGTAGAAACAGGAGAAGCACTACCCCCCACCGAACATTTCCGTCAATCACGTCAGAAGAAAGCCATGTACAGGCCAACTCTCCGATAGAGACGGTGCCACAGGCGAGCGATGCCCGGACAAGAATTAAAAGGAAGAGTCTCAAAACGGCAGATGTCGTTGAACCAGAGGGGCATCAAAGTGCGAACAAACAGCACTTGGCAATCTCTGGACTCGAGCAGAACAATGATGCTTCCAATGCTGGACACTACTCGCATCATCGACTAAGCTCGTTATCGCCTACATCATCTCACGTTCTTAATCAATTAGTCACCACATCGCGCGACGAGACACCTCACTTTTCGAAGCCATCTATCTCTACAGAATTTACGCTGACTACTGCACCTATGGACTTCCCGAGGACGCCTTCAAAAGAACCGATTTATAACCATAGTCCGCAAAGACTACAGCTGGATCAATTGCCATCTCAAACTACTCAAGTCCGCACCCCTGCGCGCAGGATCCTGGCAGGGGAGGCACCACCTTCAAGGAACAAACCGTTCAATACATTGCCATCTACAGCATCTTCTAGTCACGCCCTTAACTTCTGTCCTCCCCGAACACCAATCTCCCGCATCCCCTCCATCGACAGCCTGGCACGTCATGCGACTAATGCTACCAACAACTCTGAAGACACACTTCCTGATAAGACTTTTTCAGCAGAACTACTTCGAATTGGTACTCCGCGAAGACAATTGCTGGATCGATCGCCATCTAAAAACTTGCCACCTCCTCAATTCCGTACCCCTGCGCGCAGAATTATGGTAGAAGACGCACCGGCTTCCGGCAGCAAACGTTCCAATATGTTTCCACAAATAGCCGCTTCTAGGAATGTCCTCAATCTCGGTGTTGCACGAAATTCAATGTTCCGCATCAATTCTAATGTTAGTCCGGCGCGCCGGGGGATCATAAACGATACCGTCACCTCCGACCCCAAACATACTGAGCACGATAATACGCTGCCACATAGCCCGATTCGCGGAATGGCTGTCCGTAGTCATTCAGAAGAGCCATCGACGACTAAGGCCGTTGTCAAAAGCAGGAGCAACTCCGTGGAGCCACGACCACAGCTAGAAAGGCTCGCGTTCTCAAAGTCAACGGATTTAAGAGCGCCACCGTCTAAACTGCCGTTTCCACTGATTCCCGAAGCAATCCCAGAGGAGCCAGTTAATGAAATACGTCCTGGTGCACCCTCGGCGCTCGTCTCGGTCCTGAAGCAACGTACCAGCAAGATTCCACGAATCGGGACCAAGCCTTACGCTCGTCCAACCAGATCAGCTAGCAACAAACTCCTCGACCCCGTGCGGCGTGTCGGACCGCCAAACCAGACGCTATTATTACCTTCGTCGTCTCAGGTCACTCATTTTACTATTCTTAGAAGAGTCCGTTCTAATTCCCATCGATAGCCTGCTAGAAAAAATCATCCTCCGGATGAAAGAAGTACACAGGAAACGGTTTCTGCACATCCTACATTCACTGCTGGTTCGAAACGTAAAAGGACCCCTGATGACACTCTTATCGCATCTAAAGTATCTACGACTCTTCCTAGTACAATGCCCAATTCAATTACACAGCAAGCTACCAGAATAAAAGACACGACACCGCAGCTTTCAAATACCCCCACAGTTCACGATAAATCAGACTCTAGTCAACCCCCTGTTATGGTGGTCGGCGATACTTCTAAACAACCGTCGCTTAATGCACTCACGGAAGAAAAACGCCATCTACATTTGGACGATCGTACGCCAGTGCCTGGTTCTAGCAAAACGCCTGCTCCCGATTCCCAGCCAGCGGAAACTATGGAATCCAACTCAGCCAAAGCACGCCGGACAGCGAGGAGTCGTACGAGGACAACGCCTGCCACAACTATGATGGCTTCGCGATCGTCTCAGTCAAGGAGAAGAGTTAATAATTCAACAACGTCGGATGTGTTCAACAGTATGAGTGCTGTGGCTCTCAAGGCGTTGACAAATTCGAATACCGCCAGAAACCAACAATATATTGCTGCCAAAATAGAGACGGAGGTCATTAGGAAGCCAGGCCTCAGACCAACAAGTCCAACTGTAAAGGTCCAAACAGTTCTCCAGAGAACGCAAGACGAGAAGAGTCGCGAACGACGTGAGAGGGCTCAGAGGCGAGCTCAACGCGATGAAGAAGTATTGCAGAATGGTCCCGCTAGTACACAGCAACAGTCCGAGTCACCAACACTCGTTGCACTCCATTTGAACATTGATCATGATACCGGAGACTTGGGAAGATGCGATGGACACCGCAGGGGCGCTGGAGACGAGGAGGATTATCAACCACATGATCCCCACTCCAAGAAGCGCAAGGTAACAAACGGGTTAGAGCATATCGAGGCAAGGAACGGGCGGAGAGTTAAATGGGATAAAGGATTGTACACCGAGGTTCAGCTTGACGAGATCCAGTTAGGTGCACGGCTGCTGCACAAACACCAAGCCACATTGAAAGGCTGTTTAGCACCAACATCAAAGGTATTGTCATCATTGTCTTACGCTCCATAAAGTGTTTACCAAAGTAGAAGGCGGCGCAATTGGATACCATGGGCAACTTGCCGACCGCCAGTTTACCCGTGCAAGATTTGGTCGAGGAGTGCATTGTCGTCAAGAAATTCGTGTACGATGATGACGAAGAGCCACCTCCACCAATCGCACTGGGAACACGGTCAAAAGTCAAGAAGAAACCTAAACCGTAGCATCAAATTCTCGTCATCTTTCACTCTGCGATATATAAAGTCTTGAAGTCAAACAACATTTCATGGGACATTTATTGTGGTATAAACATTCTGTCTAGCATACCCACCTCACTTTGACGGAGCGCGGAAATTGATTGTCGCGCTGGCTTGGTTGACGGGGAAAATCAGCGTCTCGGCGATGTTAACATGCGGAGGGCGGGACGCTGCCCAGACGATTTCCTCCGCGATGTCTTCTGCGACAACTGGTTGCCGTGTTAGGATTTCAAACAGGGAGCAAGCGATGCTACGTACGGGGCTGAAGACCCTCATAGACTTTGTTGGCTGCATTTTTGTCACCGCGGAACCTGATGATGGAGAATTCCGTTTCAACCATTCCTATAATCACATTTAGTGGATAGTACGGCTATGGTTTAAAGTAGACAAACCAGGGGCGATCTCCGTCACCCGGATCGGTGTATTCACCACCTCGCGCAGTAGGGAGCCGGTAAAGGCTCTGACGGCATGTTTCGTTGCAGTGTAAATGCTACCTCCAGCATAAGCCTCGTGGCCAGCGATTGAGCCAAGGTTAATAACATGGCCAGATTGTTTTTTCTTGAAATCTATGGAGGACAAATAAGTACATCGGCCTGGAAATGAACGACATACCCTTGATCAGCAACTGGGTCACAGAAACGAGACCGAAGACATTTGTCGCGAACATGCTTTCGATATCGGCATCTGCTATATTACCGACATGCTCAACGCCAAGCACAAAGCCTGCGTTGTTGACTGCGATGATATAAGGATGGTGGTTATCCGCAATGATGGAAGATAACGGTCACCGAGAATGTCCACATCACGCAGATCCTGGGGTACTTTGTCCCAAAGACTCGCGACTTGAGCTTTATCAGAGACATCGATTTGAACAGACGCGAATTTCCCTCCTGCCTGCAACCCCGATTGCTTGTGTGCATCAATGCAAGCTTTTGTGACGTCCTGCAGGGCTTCCAGACGACGAGCGAGTAGAATGACATTCGCGCCTCCCTTTGAAACGATTCAACATGTGTAGGATGAAAGCATTCAGTGATCAAGAACCTTGGCGAAGAGGATAGCAGTCGCCTAGTATGATTTGTGAGATAAACATAGTAGATATGACAAAGTAGCTTCACTCACTGCGCCGATGCCACCACTTGCACCTGTTACAAGAACAGTCTTGTTCAAAAGGCGTGAAGCGTTGAAGACTGACATGGTGGAGGGTAATGAGATAAGAGTGAAATCGGTTAACTACTCAGAGTATCACTTCCACATGTCCCACCCGACTCGGCAGCATTTTCTATGGAATCAGCTCCTAAACTGGCTTCGATCCCGTAGAATGTCCACGGAGAACTTGCTTATGGAACCCCGCGAACGGCAAGGTTCTCCTTCCAGACTGTCGCTTCTGTTCAGCATCATTGAATCACGGAGACAGGCGCAGGTTTTGGTCTATACACAACGCGTCCGCTGCCTCCCTCAACAGCCCTCTGCACGATCCCAGCCAGCGCATTGCTCAATATTATAACACTGTCACCGTATTACCCTCGTTCAGATCCACCATTAACAGCGGTTCAGTTGATCTCATTGCATATTACATTGCACCGGCCAAAAAAGGCAAACGACGCCTTCTCTGATCCTCATTTCGGGCCTTTTATTTCAATTTTGCCACCGGATTTCACTTTCCATCCTCTTTTTTTTTTTTTTTTTTTTTTGGTGGAGCTACAAGGGATGAGACAATTGACAGGGTCAACCTCTCACTCCAGCTAAAGGGGGGGTGCCGGGGTGGCCGGCGGTGTGTAGGACGATTGTATCCGAGTCGAGAGAGGCTAGACGAGTAGAAAACCGATATTTTTTGTGAGGCGGGCTCCTTCCGGGGAAATGCGTTTACGCACACCTATCTAGGATAGGTAGTGTGGGACTCGGAGGGGAGCCCGCCAGCGAGCTAGCGGTTACGTCCGGGTGGACGTCGCTCCCCTCCCATACCCACTAAAACCCCGGAAAATCGTGTCCAGTCTTGAGGTAGGGAAGGCTCGTCATATAAAACATTACGCCATGTACTTAGTACTTTGGTCTTTGGTAGAGCCTTACGGCCATATTTAATTTTATTAGTATGGATGGCATCGAAGCGTAGGCGCTTATTAATAGCGTATAACCACTTGTTTTCAATTTCTGTCCGGTTCGGGATTTTGTCAAGCGCACAGTCGTGCTCTATACGCCATGTACATCTGAGTTTCCATATTAGGTGAGCCGATTCGGAGACAATTATGGTGTATAATCTATTTGAACCATCTCTACTGCTGGATTTCAAGGGGTTAAGACCGCATCCAAGAATTTCGCCGAAGGTAAAAGTTAGTTGAGATAGCCCTTTCTTCCCCAGTATGGTCCGGGCTAGATCCCAAACAGTACCTTGACTGTTGTGTTCGCATTGCGTGAGTACATGCTCGAGAGTTTCCGTGGTACCACATGGTATACAGGTTGCGCGGTCCTCTAGCGTTGGGATATTGGACCAGTAGCTACCACATCTGTGGGCGCCGTGAGCGGCTTTCCAAAGGAAAGCTCGAGCTTGGCGGGTGATGGCTTTGTTTTTCATCGACGACCAGATCTGTTGTACAGTAGGGGTAGCTTTCAGTCTGTCTATGCTTTCAGATTGTATTCGTGGGACGATGAGGTCGGTTGCACGCCGTGTGAGGGAACCACGTGCTTCAATTATGCCTCTGTACAAGAGGGCTTGAGTCATGGATTGGAGTTTCGCTCCTCGAGGGGATAGGAACGGTGAGACTGTCAAGTCGACAGCATCGTGTGATTGTTTTGCAGCACCGGTTGCAGCCAGTTCGTCCGCTGCTTCGTTACCTAGAACACCGGAGTGTCCCTTTACTTTGGTGAGAAGGGTGTACGTGGAGCGTAGGCGGAGAGCGCTGGCTAGAGCTCTGATAAGGTTTCGGTTGGCTGTGCCGATGAAACCTTGATCCTCTAACCGAGTAAGGTGCGTTGTGATCACATGAATAGCATACTGGGAGTCGCTGTGGATGTCAAGGCGACGATCTATTGGGAATGTTTGCACTGCAGTGAGGATGGCAACGAGTTCTGCCACATTATTCGAGGGTAGGAGGTCAGTGGGGACTTTTATGGCAGCATTACGAGGATCATTAGCGCCGTACCATATGCCGCTGCCAGCCGTGGCGTTCCCATCACTGTTGAAGGAGTAGGATCCATCAGTAAAGACCCGTGTGTAGCCTGGTAGGTAGGGGGGAGCAGGTAATCGGAATTGTTGTATGGGCAAGACCGGGTCTGTGGGGACGAAAACACGGAAAGCCTCATTAAGTGTTCGGGTTGTTATGTCCGGGTTAAAATAACATGCGTCGGGCGATATAGCAGGTGCATCGTCGGTGGGGTTAGGTTCGCCCGGGTCTTGGTCACCAATGGACGGCAGTGTGGGATTCCAAAGTGGGGGAAGGGAAAATATGAAGTCGCATGCAGCTTGTTGGCAGCGAGCGGGGTAGCCGCATCCGTTATTCTGAGCAAATGTGCATGGGTCGCATGGGCAGAACATGTTGTCATAGTGCTCGGTGGGTAGGGGTGTTTGTGAGAGCGTGAACATATCCTGGACGGTGGTTATGTTGTGTTTCATTGCCAGACATGAGGATACGTTTTTTTCATTAGGGTACGACGTGTAGCTACCTCCTGGGTGGAACCAGGCAGGGAGTTGTAGTTTTACTGGGGTAGTGAGGGAGAGTGGAGCTAAGCAGATGTTGTATTTGATAGCCGTCTTGTACATACGGAGAAGGCTGGCTGGTAGGGAGCAGTGTTTGCCTCTCGTACGTGGTTTCCATAATTGGAGGAATGGATTGATATGGACGTTGGCAGAACAGTGCGCGGGGAGTCTGTAGTTTGGCGCAGCATTGAGGTTGTATATATCATCGGCAACGTATGCCCATGTCGGGCGTTTGTTCCCAAAATTGAGGTAGCATTTTGCTTTCATGAGCTCAATGGCTTCATTTCGCGCAGCGAGGTCTAGAAGTTTTATGCCACCACTTCCAAAGGGTTCATGCAGTTTTGCGGCACTCACCGGGTGGTGGTTCGTGTTGGACCCCCACACAAACTTGTTTATGGTTCGAGTGAGGCGATTCTCAATAGCTTTGGGCATGCCCTGCACTCTCGTTAGGTACTGTGTACGTCCACCAACTTCAATATTTATGATGTGTCGACGGCCGTTTAGGGTAGGGTAACCTTTTTCCCATTGGTCAAGGGATTTATCGATAGTGTCGATCACCGGGGCCCAGATCGCCTCCTGTTCGACGCCGTTGCCGATGAAGGCACCAAGTATCCGGACTGGCTCCTTGTCGCACGCTATGTGGATTCCGGGCTCTAGCGGTTGGCTGTTTAGTACAGGACATCTGGTAGTGATGACTTGTTGGCGAAATTCGTCCGTACCCACTGGGAGTATCACCGTCTTTCCTGTATTGAATTTTGCTCCAGACGCAGCGCACCAGCTGTCAAGAATACTTGTGAGGGTGTCCCAATTATCGTCCTCTGAGAGATAGATAGTTGTATCATCGGCAAAGAGGGTAATTTTGACGTGGTCTGTACAGTTGGCTGCGGCGATGCCTTTCAGAGACGATTTGCGAATCATGCAGGCTAGTGATTCTATTGCGAAGTTGAACAGGAGACATGAAAGAGGGTCACCTTGTCTCACTCCTCTCGTGACACGGAACGGTGAACTTTTCACGCCATTAAGGATAACTGTGGTATTTGCTGAGGCATATAGTGAACGAATGAGGGCCACAAAGTTTGGTGGGAAGCCTAGTTTTGAGAGAGTAGCCCACAGAAAGTCGTGTTTAATGCGGTCATAGGCCTTCTCCTGATCGAGGCAGACGATGGAGCCGTTGATGCCTTTGAGCTTGCAGCAGTTCAGTACTAGGTTTGCAAGTTCTGTATGTTCGTCGATGTGGCGGCCTTGGATAAATCCTGCTTGGTTCTCATGAATCAGGGAGGGAGCAATAGGGTTGAGCCTGATGGTAATGAGCTTCGTCAGGATTTTATAGTCTGTATTCAGAACAGTTATCGGTCTATAGTTGCTTATATCGGTTCTGTCCTTCTTCTTATACAGAGGGCATAGCCAGCCTTCTGCGAAATCGGAGTTGTCGTCTATTCCGTTGCACTCAATGTCGTTGAAAACTAGTTGTAGCATGGAGCATATGCTGAAGGAAGGTTTCTCATTCTTACGGTCTGAGTTATACTCGTCCACAAGGATTCTCCATAGCTCGTGTGGGATGCCATCGAGGCCAGCTGCTTTACCAGTTGGTAGGTCCTTGATTGCATGGTATATTTCCGCTTCGGAAATTTGTTCTGATAGTTCCGAGGCGACACTGGGGGGGAGCACTGTGTCTATGGATTCCAGGACTTTGTCGATGAGCTCTGTTCGATCATCAGAAATTATAGGATCAGCGACGGACTGGAGGGAGTCATAGTAGTTGCGGGCAATCTCTGTCATCTTATCGGAGCGGGTCACGAACCCGGGGGGTTCAGAGCATGGAATGCGTAATGATTTGAGGGTATCACGGGGAGCTTTGCTCTTGTTGAGATTCATCCAGTATTTACCTATAGTTTCGCCTTCCAGCATGTTACGTGCTTGGGAGGAGGTACGAGCAGATGCGACTCTGTCTCGCTCCATCGAGGCAATCTTCTCATCAAGAATGCCGGCTCTCAGGAGTCGTTCTTCTTTGAGGGTTGATTCATTTTTCAGTAGTGAGTCAAGTTCAATTTGTGCTTGACGGATTTGTTTTTCTAAATGGGGGACTGCCGATTTGGCATAGTCTCTTATCAGGGAAGTGAGGTCACGTTTGAAATCTAAGTAGACTGTCTGCGGGTTGTGGACAGGGGACCGATTCTCAGCCTCACAGCGGGACATGTTGCGGAGTGCTGAGGTCCCCAGGATTTTTATCTTGTTTAGCAGACCTCTTCTTTTCAGCAGGAAAAGTGGGATAACCCATCTACCTTTCCCAATGAACGGCATTGTGGGGTCGAAGAGTTCAAAAGAGAGCATCTTATGGTCCGTGTTAAAGCTGGGGTAGTCAATTGTCCAGCAGCGTGAGTGTTTCAGAGTGAAATCAGATACATATGCCCGGTCAATACGTGATTGGGTGGTGTGGTTGTCTCTTCTGTATGTGAACGCAAGGGTGTCGGGGAAGGTGTGGCGCCACCCGTCAGTGAGCTTGAACATAGTCATAAGGTCATGGAGAGCTTCGACGCTGTTTTCAGGGTCCGGGTGTGGGGGGAGACGGTCAACCGAGAATTCTACTATGTTGAAATCGCCCAGTATAATATGGGGTCTCGGGAGTCTACGGTCTTCCCACAACTTCTTAATGTCATTCCAGAAGTCGCGGTTTGCTGAATGGTCGTTTGGTGCATAGACGTTTAAGATATGAAGGGGTTTACCACCATATTGCTTAGCTGAGGTGGTAAGCAAGATAGCGCGTCCAGGTATTATGTTGGTTGTTTTCATTTCTTTCCATGCAATTTGTTTCTTATCCAGAACGAAGGCAACACCACAGGCATCATGCCTGTCTGGAAGTTTACTGTGAACGATATGGAACCTGGAGTTGAAACGGCTGCGGAGGTTATCGAGTCCTTCGTCGGAGAGGTGCGTTTCTTGTAGGGCAAGTATGCCTACGCGTTTAGCCTGTAGCGACATATGGCTAATGCATTCCCACTTATGGAGGGAGGTATTCGGGTTGCCCCCGCGCATATTGAGAGAAGCGATTTTGAGGCAGGCTCTCGTGTGCTTACTCCCGATTACACGGGGTTGGTTTACATTATCTGTTGAAGGCGGCGTACGAGGGGCTGGGGGAGTGCTCGGTACGTTATCAGGACTATTAAATAAGGCTGGGCGACTATCAAGAGGGTCGCAGTCCGTGGGAGACGTTCCCTGATCTACTCGATCGAGCACTACATGTGCTCCAGCTGACGTGCTGGCAGTGGGAGGAATAGACTCGTCATTGACGAAAGCACGTGTCCTTTGTTGCGAGGTCGGGTGGACAGTGTAGGGCTCAGAGTCTAAGGAACTCCCACTTTGAACTTCTCTGCCACCGCTATCAACTGTTGTATCATTGGAAAGGCCGCCGGCAGGGTGGACGGTCAAACCTCTACTACAGTTGAGATTTAGAGCCAAGCCGGTGTTGTCACGGTCATCACGGTGTGATGTTGATACTTCTGTGCTGTCTGTATTCGTAGTCAAGAAAATAGGAAGACCTGTGATAGACTATTCAGTATGACCTTCCGGAGCTCTATGCTGAGCTGCCACAGCAGGCAAGGGTGTTTATAGAGTTTGCAGTCTTGCCCAAGGGCTACAACCTCTGGTAGGAAACATGCACGTTAAAAAAGGGAAATGTGAGGAATATATTCGGGGGTACAGAAAAATTTGTACACTTTTAATGTTAGGTATTCTATTGCGAGGGGGTCTGGTGTCCGTGCCAACGTTAGACGGGGTGTCGGGGGAGTCCTCGGCCATTACGGCCTCTTCCCCTACCACCTCTTCCCCTAGGGTTCACATGTCCTCCGCGGCCACGTATCGTCATCTGTGGTCTCGCTCCTCCTCCGAAAATTGGGTATACCGGCCATTTGTCAAGTCGCGTGAATGGGCAGTCGGTACTTGCATGGGTGATGCTATGGCAGTGCTTGCAGATGCGCTCCATGGACCTGGTGACAGCTGTACCAACTGGGTGGGTGAACTGCATACGGCGGAGGATGTCGAGCCAGTTACTGTGCACGTTGCGGCTATTGGAGGGTGGGTATATATATACGTGGTAGATGGGGATGGCAAGGCCACCATTGATCTTGTACGAGTCCTGAAATACACGGACAGAGTCGGCGATGAATGAGAGAGTGAGCGGATAGCGGAGTTTTTTGATCCTCGTATTGTCATGGTGAAGTTGGATAAACTTTTGAATGTCACCTGAGGAGATGATGCCCTCCCTCACAATTCGACGTACTTCAAGTGTGCTTCGTTCCTCCATAGGGAGGGGGAGCTGGTGCAGTGTCATTGTATATTCGCAGTTGGGGACGTTGTACGGAATAGCGAAAATTGCCAGTTCCTGTGTAGCCCAGACTCTCCGCTCCAAAAGGGTGGCACACTGTTCTTCCGAGATACCAGAGACTAGGAAGGGGAAGATGGGCCTATCCCCGCGAGGCGGGAGAGTGTGGGGGCGAGCGTGGCTTACCTGGACATTATGACTGTCCAGAGCCGCTCCGAGAATTTCGCGTATTTTGTTGACGTGAAGGAAAGCTTCAGTGACAACCTTGCCGTTGGCGATATAGACTAAAGCTTTGGGTCCAGTGGTGTTATCCCAGGTGATACGGGAGTGAACAGGGATGTATTCGAAAATACGCGCTGCGCTGAGACCGTCAACTTGGGGGTAGTCGTTCTCCGGGGCAGGGAGGAAGGTGACAGGGCTAGGCTGATAGGTTGTACGAGGCACTCCAGCAGCATCGTCATCAGAGGCTGGGTCGGCGCCGGCAGTGGGGCCAGTCTGTCTAGGAGCTGGGGCAATGCTGAGAGCGGTCTCAGGTATCACAGACAGGGGAGGAGCCGTGTTGTCTTCTAACACTTGTCCTTGATCTGTTGGAGGGCAGGTTTCAGTGGAGCTCGGGCCTTTGATGCTGGCACGCTTACTGCTCGGAAGAGTGGGGGTTTCCTCAGCTGTGTCACGAGCGCGTTTGCTACGTGGGTTACCAGATGGGGTGGATGCAGCGGTACGCGCTGTAGCAGAGGCATAGGTATCTCCCATGGAGTCAGACATTACAGCGTCTTCTTCAAGGAGAGAGTAGCGGTTCTGAGGTTGGTTTTGGGGCATGACAGGAGGGAGAGGTGAGATTAGGACCTCTTAAATGGTTTTTTAGAGATAGGGACGAGCCATTGAGCCTCAAAGGCGTACCATTCGTCAAAGGGCCGTGGGTAAGGCTGGGAGCGGGTCCCTTTGTACATTGGACGTTGTGTCCGAAAATGTGGTTCGGGGTGCTTTGCGTCAAAGGCTTCGTCGGAGTTTGATGCCGTTGTGCGTGAAGCGTGAAAGGTGTAGAGACCGAGCACGTGTTGACTCGTATCCGCTGACTTAATCTCTTTGCGAGTGGTGGCATTTGGTTAAAGCTAAGAAGTACGCGTACTTTGCGGGAGCATGTTTTTGTCTAGGGTACAGGTAGTTGACAGCAGGAGTATTATAGCTATCAAGCTGAACAGAGGGAGTGCTCCAGTTCTAGCGTACGTGAACGGAGGGACACAGGACGGGGCGGGTCTGTGTCGAGTAACGATAGCATATCGTCTGCTGCACACCTAGTGAACTCGCAGCAGGGGGCAGTGGCATACCTAGAGCAAGGTTGGCCAGCCATGGGATGCGCATTGGCAACCCAGAGCGTACCAGGTCCTTTCACCGCTCTACCCTTGAGCCCACGAAATGTGGGAAAATCTCGACGAGGTGGTGGTACGAGATCAAGGGGCCCCCCACTTTCCATCCTCTTACTTGGTTATGGAAACAAAGTCATGGGTTAGCAAGCGCCAATGAGCAACACCTCATAGATATCCTCCCAACCAGCGTTCTGGATAGCATGAATGAGATCCACAGCAAGTTTAAGGCCGACTGGAAACGAGTATCCGATTACTTGGTTCGTCTGTACCAATGTGGTTATGGTCTTTTATGACATTGTACAAGAAAGACAATCAAAATCCTTTCCAGACAGAACCAATCGACGACGCGCAGTTCCTGTGGGGTTGGTTGAATGGTATGTTTTGTTTTTTTCAAACTCAAGCCGAGATCAGCATGCATGGATGTGCAGTGAATACTCGTTGCATATACTATCACATACGCAACGCACGTTCGGATCCAGACAACATAAGCCTTTGTCCGCTGCTGGATTTCGCCAATCATACTGGCAAGGGTCCCCACATGGTCGTCAACTATGGTTCTGGAGATTCTCTTCCAAGACTGGGTCGGGCAAACGTAACCCTTGTGTCTCCGACTTCCAGTGTAGGCGAGAATGAAGAGATGTATTTGGTTTACGGAGCTCATTCCAATAAAAGGCTGTTCGTCGAGTATGGATTTGTGAATCAGGTGTCAGCCGAGATTGTGGCGAGGGACGACGTGTCAGGCGAAGTGGACGTACAGAAGCACATGGAAAACCTCTTTCGGGAAAGGGGAAAGGCAGGTGGGTGGATAAGGAAGATCTTAACAGACGAGGGATATTGGGGGTAACTGTCTCGTTAATTTGCTTTACCTTTCTAAACCGTTACAGTGACTGGACCATGCATAGTGGGCCCGTGCCCGCACACCCGTCCTTCCGCCTGATTACCGCGTTGCGTTTGTACCACGCCATTCCGCTCACAGGAGAGGAAAGACTTTCGGAATCCCTGTTGAGCGCTTGGAAAGAGACCATACTTGGTACT
Source organism: Amanita muscaria Koide BX008 (assembly GCA_000827485.1). Taxonomy (NCBI): domain Eukaryota; kingdom Fungi; phylum Basidiomycota; class Agaricomycetes; order Agaricales; family Amanitaceae; genus Amanita; species Amanita muscaria. The sequence goes on from KN818225.1 coordinate 503,003, forward strand.
CGGGAAATTATTTCAGAGAAGAACGAGGAGCTATGGAGAAGAACGTTGCTCCGGATATGTGAGATAGTAGAAGCTGAGGCACAGAGGAGCATGAAACGAGCTCAGGACTGTGTGTACGATGGTTGGGAGGCAGATGCGAAGGAGAAAATTTCACAGTTGTGGTTGGAGGAGGTCCTGGTTGCGCAAGAAGTAAAAAAGAGTGTTGAAGGAGGAATTGCCTTTTAAATAATTAGTCGTCATTCCAAAAACGGAAATATCACCTCATCAGATTCTTCGTCCTACCATCATGGCCGTCGAAGCCTTCCTGGCTACACGGTCTCAGCGCGCTTTCATTGGAACAAGTGAGTACGATACTTTTTTTAATTTCATCACTCATCCTACTCTTTGCAGTTCTCATCCGTAAGTGTTCAAGCCTTTGGACTATGTAACTCAGGTTCCTCATTTACTTTCAACTGCAGAAGCAATTGTTGTCGTTGTTCTTGTCGCAGTTGTCTTCGGAAAGGTCTTCAAGCTCAAAAATGTCCTGTCATTTCGTCATTAACCCAGATTTAGGTCGCAGGGAGTGTTGGTTTCGCAAACTTGTACAAGGCATGCTATGTTATTAGATTGTGATTCCCCGCTAATGTAAATTTCACTCAGACAATACCATGCTACCTCGCACTCTTCGCCCTTGCAGCGTTTGTCCGCCCATGTTTACTACTCTCTTCAGTAACTGAAGAGACTTCTCCTGTCTAGGATCTTCGAGGTGTTAATGACGCTTGACGCATTGTACATGCGAAATATCATTCAATTATTCGGCTTACTAGGCAAGAGTCCAAAACTTGGTTAAAACCTCACTTGCTCACGTCGTCTATTGGCAGTATTCCACCTTGGACTTATGATTGCTGCTGCGGTGCAAGTGCGCGAAACTGACCTCGCTTTCACGTTAGACCCAGACTGCCAGGCCCAGGCGGACGTAAGTACTGTGAAGTAGTGTTGACGATGGCTAACGCGAGCTAGCTATGTGAATTCGGAGTACTTAACACGATAAAACCACTTCTCATCATTTCTCCCTGCATCATTGCCGTATCATGGGTTTCGTTGTGTTACTTCTTTAAAGAGCTATACGCCGAATTCGGGTAAGTCAACATTGGCGATTCTCCCGTAGACTTGAAATATTAACAAGTCAAAGTTGGGCAATATTTCATGTCGTTGGAGCCAATCCAAAGATGAAGCGTAAGGAACTTTCTTTTCTGGGCGAGTGATAGTCTGACGTTGGGAAACAGAAATGTATCGACACTACCAAATCCTAATATGTTTGCTCAAATTCGACTTCTTCGCTTTCACTGGTGTTACGATGCAGGTAAAATACAAGATGCTGAGGCGCGCCCCGCTTACTAAGATTTATCCTTGCTTCAGCTTCTTATCGTTGTTCTACAATCAAATTCGAGGGAATTCGGGTTGACTATTACGGCCATACCCATAGTTCTTATCCTCCTAATTCTTTGCGGCATTGCAGTCCAGCGAGAAGTCAAATGGTCAGTTCATGACACAAAGTTAACTGCATCTCTCACCTCAGATCAGGATTATGTACATTTCTTTGGCCTTGATGTTAGCTTCTCTGAGCTATTGTAAGTCTTTGCGTTATAGATCCTGCTTGAATGAGCCTGTTTAATTTTCACAGTCGGTGCGTACGTCTATCCACTGAGCAGACAAGTTGCTCACGTTCGTAGTCTTTAAACTTGTTCGGTTCTATGATCCACAATATAGCGCTGAATATAGGTCCACGCGAGTGACTCTCACAGTCTTTTGTGCGTATACGCACTCGCGTCGTATACCAGACTCTTTTTTGACATTTATTCCAGCGATAATCTCTTTCTTATTGATTTCGACGAGTTTCTACTATGGATTACGATGCCTGTTGGATTTCGAAAAGGGACTTCTTGACTCCAAAGTGCACGGTGAGTCGAACTCGTTTCTGCCACTCATAATGATTCTAACGTCGTTCTAGCTATCCCAAGGCGTCGACCAGGGCATTCACAGAAATATTCTTCGGAGAAGAACAATGACACTCCACAAGAATACCAAACTGGGGTGCCGCTTACACATCGGATTTCGATTGAATGAGATATAGATGATTGAGAGCCTCGTTGGATAGTAGAGATACCTGGATGCTTCATCTCACACTTATGCATACCATCTCATGACGACTACCTACGGATATATAATTATTTATACTCGTTCGGTTCAATTGCGTGACAGTTCGAATCTATTCTTTCTCATCCATATACCATGGCACCAGCGCGGGTACCCTTGTGGTTAGACTTTTTGGACAAGGTTTAGTCGTGTGCCAATTCCAACTTGCCGAAGACTGATGTTCTGGGCAGAGCAACATCACCGTCACATTAGGAGCTGCATGTTTTATCATTGCAACCAGGTCGGCTGCCGCGGCTTACACAAGCGCTGGAGCCCTTGTCTGCGTTGGGACCGCGAAGATAGTCAAGAGGGTCCTCCGCCAACCACGGCCACAAGTTATTGAAGGGGCGCGTCAGAAGCGGTCGTACGGGTGAGCGCAAAAAATGTATGACCGTTTTTGCCAAAAAATCTCAAGCCAGTGTAGGATGCCCAGCACTCATTCGACGGCAATGAGTTTCTTTGCAACTTTCATCGTTTTGGCATGCATCCGGTTACCGATACATCCTAGTTTGCCATCAAGTACCATGATGCGTATTCTCCCTCCAGTGATAGCGGTACCCTCGGCGGCTCTTGTTGTCATGTCTAGAGTATGGCTGGGACACCACACAAGGCGGCAAGTGGTTGCTGGAGCTTCATATGGTGTAGCCTTTGCATCTGTCTGGTTTACGCTATGGACAAGTGGGCTGAATGAGTATGGACGGGAGGTTGAAAAGATAGTCGAGTCGCATTTGATTTCCATGTACTGACGCGTCGCGTTACGCGTGACGGATTATACCATCTCATGGACCAAGAGGATCCCATCTCTCAATTCTTTCCCGGCGAGGAAGGCGTCAATCTTTATGCTGTGCTTCAGCTTGATCAGGACGCTAGTTCAGACGATATCAAGAAAGCATATCGTCGTCTTGCCTTGAAATATCATCCTGACAAACATGCCAATGCAACGGAAGACGCGAAGGCCGACATGTCGCTGAAGTTTCAGCAAGTCGGCTTCGCGTATTCGATCGTCAGTGACGACAAGAAACGCAAGCGGTACGACAGGACAGGCAAGACCGCTGATGTATTTGACTTTGCGGAAGGCGAAGACGGATGGGAAGCTTACTTCGCAGACCTCTTTGACCGCGTTACGAAGGGCAAGTTGGATGAAATGAAGAAGGAGTATCAAAGTTAGTATACTCATTGCGTCGCAATGACAGCATATTTTACGCTTTTCACGCGTAGGCTCTACTGAGGAGACCGAGGATCTCAAAAGTGCATACCTTGATACCAAGGGCTCGATCGGAGAAATTATGAATCTTATACCACACTCTACTCATGATGACGAGGCGCGATTTATCGTCATTCTCTCGAGTCTAATATCTAAACGCGAATTGCCCAATCTGCCAATGTGGGAGTCGAGTATCGAGGATGAGAAAGCTCGGCTTGCAAGAAAGAAAGTGGGCGAGAAGGAAGCTTCAGAAGCAGAGACACTAGCAAAGGAGCTTGGTGTGTGGGACGAGTTCTACGGTTCTGGAAAGGCGGGAGAGAGGAAAGGGAAAGGGAAGGCAAACGGAAAGATGAAAAAACAAGACGCGTCAGATGCAGAAGTTGAGGAAGATTACTCTGGCCTTCAAGCGCTCATGCTCAAGAGGAAGGAGAAGATTGCGGACTCCTTTTTCGACAACCTAGCGGCCAAATACGTGGAGCCAGAGAAAAAACCTAAAGGCAGGGGTAGGAAACGAGAGCGTGCCGTTGACGACGAAGATCAGTCCCCCAAAAAGAGGCGGTCTGTTGTTTTGCCGCCTGAAATTGACGACGAAGAATTTGCGAAATTACAGGAAAAGATGTTTGGCAACAAGCCAAAGTCTTCCAAATCCGAGCAGAGAACAAGGAGGTCGGGGCGAAGTAAAGCGACTTGATGAGCTTTTATCAATTTGTACGATTCTCAACATTATAATTAGATAGGTTGTGGCGTAGAAGACGTATAGTTGTATTATAGGTAGCGGACAGCATCAATACCAAGGCTTCTCCGTGCGTGTATGATGGATACCAGTTCTTTGATACTTTCTTCAAGTATCACGACATTATCCAGCAACTGCGACAGTGTCACTGTGACCGTCCTTCTCTCTGGTGCATCTTTTTCGTGTCGACTGTCGTTCAGGGAGTCTTCCGAACGGTCACTCCAGCTAGAGGTGTTGAACACGTCTTCATCCTCGACGCCCCACTTCATCGCTTTGCGCGGTGCCCAAGGACCCGAGGATGGAGCTGACGCGATGAAAGATTCCAAACTTATACCACCAGTAATCTGGTAATGTCCTCCAAAAGGGCTAGCTTGACTTTCAGCTTGCTTCCGTCGTGTGATGTCTTCTTTGTCATTCGAAGATTTTGCAACTTTGCTTTTTCTGGGAGAGAGAAATGATACTAGCGAGGAAGATGACGCAATGATAGATTTAGATTTTGACTTGGAAGGTATTTCAATGGGCTGTGTGGTCGTGACAGGTTCACCCCCAATGTCGAGGGCGATATTGAGGGCATCTGTTAGGCTTTCCGAGAATAACAGGCCTTGTCGACGTTCCAAAAGATATTTGTCAAAGTCGTCTACCATTTGCCTGTACTTGTCAAGTTGGGTGACAAGTCCATGAAAAATAGTATGGATGACAGGTCGAGTGTTCTCATCCATCCGCGCAGCGGGAAGAAAAAGCTCGTCGTTGCATAATTTCTCTTTCGCCGTGTAATCAAATGACGGAAGATCACCTTCGTACTTTGGACTAGACGACCGCGCTGGCCTAAAGTCTTGAAACGATGAAACATTAGAAGTGCCAAATGTAAGCCAGCCAGCCATAGAACGGTCGGGGTGCATTGCCAATATGGCGAGCGCACCTGTCAACGCCAGATTAAACTCGGGTGTGTTGGAAAAGAATGTCCGCAACCAATCCAATAAAAGGGTGAGGATTGGATCGGTTGCGTTCAAGCGATGCTTGATATTTAGCCTAGATTTATGATCAGCATCGTCGGCACCTGTCAAGTAGAAAGCTGGCTGGCTGGAGATCCCTAGTATTGAATCTCGGAGGTAATGATCATAGCCTGTGCTAAACACATCCCCCTCGTGTGAACGGTCAACGCGGGAGACTAGGCTGAGATAAAGTTCCATCTCCCGTTCATGTGTGGTCAACGTGGTGTCTGGCTGCCTAGACAAAGGCTCAGGTGTGGCGGTCGGCGAGAATTGACTGATTTCCCATTCGTCCTCGTCATCTTTGGCTTGACGATCTTCCGAAGTCATGGGTGGGCGTGGAAAAGCAGTCGCATTGGGGTCGAGTGTGACCAGGAGTATTTTATCAATGCTTAGCTGGGGATGCCTGATGAGCATAGTCTGCAACAATTGCAGTGCACATGTTGCGGCAGACTGAGATTGTGACTTCAGATTTGCGAGTATCAGATCCTTGAGGGTAAATCTCCCCATTGATGTGAAATATTGCGACTTCTTCCTCGACTCTGGCACTTCCATCTCTAGGAGCACCATTGCGCTACTTTTCCTCCGTTTGTTCTTTTCAAGCCTCGTAAAGATGGTATCGTGAGGTTGCCGCTGTTTTGACCGCGCCTCATCGTTATCTTCACTAACCAGAAAGTCTGCAAACAGGTCGTTAATGTGACCATCTGGCATCATCCGTGCAATCGTTTCGATGTAGGACATGACCGCTACAGCGCTTCCGTCGATGTCTGAGCACTCCAGAATGGACGGGTACAGCACATTCTCCAGAAAAACGCGACGGATTGAATCCAATATTGATTGAACAATGGCACTCCCTATGGAAGAAGTCGTGTCAACAGCTTCCTGCATCGTGTTCCGTCTTAGTATGTCTTGAATGAATTCGAGGAGCTTTAGAAAATGGTCCAATCGCGATCGGAAGTCAGCATTGTTGGCCTCTTCTATTCCCAGGGCAAGAGCTTTCTGATATGAGGCTTCCCATAGCTCCTGTTCTTCCTCACTTTCGTGGGCCTTTCGTCCCAACACCATGCCACTCCCGCTCCCACTTTCAGTTCTGAACTGGGGAGGAAACTCCAGCTTCCTTGGCAATAGAGAGTAAACTGCACTCAATCCAGCAGCAAGTACGTCGGAAAAGTCCCCATCCAAGATGTATTCTGCAAGGGCCAGAGCAGCGTCCGATATAGGGTCGGTTGAGGCAGACTGCGTTGTTCCCGAGATTTCTATTGTCACACTGTGTGTTTCATCACTTGCTATGCGATGTGCCTGCTCTCCAGGAGACATGGCGATGTCCATTATAAATAGTAGCCCAGCTCTTGCAAAGTCTCCTATTTGCCCTTCACGATGCACAAAACGCAGGAGGTAATTGAAGAGAAGGAACTCGTATTCAGGCTTCGTTGTAGAAGACACGGGTGCTGGCATCGTAGATGATGTGGGGGTTATAGAACCCGAATCACTGGCAGTATCCAGAGCAGTTGTGATGTTGCTTTCTTTCCGGTCTATACTTTCCTCTCCGTCCTCTCCGTCCTCGTCTTCTTCCGCGGAGAAAAGAGGATCTGACCGATACCAGTGCTTGTCGTGAAAGAAAATGATGAGCAGATCACGGAAAGTCCTTATCCTGCCGCATAAGACACACAACAGGTTCACCACTGTCAGACGACTATGAAATGATGAACTAGAAATGAGTGGTGGAGATACTTACGATCCTCCTCATACTCTGAGGGCTGGCTGCGAACCAACTTTCGTGCAGCGCCCATGACTTTGTTCCTATTATCCAGTTGTTCTTCCATATCGTCGCCAACGCAGTTTCTTAACAACCTCAATACAGCTCGGTGAACAGCCGAATGGACAAGGAACTGTTCATCCAGTAGTATGACCATGTTTTGTACCGTTCGGAGTACTTCGACTTGAATTCCTGAGGGTCTATCATTCTCGCTCAGGCGCACGAGTGTGTCGAGAACATCTGAATGGGGAATGACGTCCTAAGTAGCAGGACCGGAGGAGCGCATACCATTCTTAAGCAGATACTCTAAACATGCACCAGTTCCACTATCGATAAAAATGAGCTTTGTGAGATATTTCGCAACTTTGGGCAGACTTACCCAGCTTCCGTCCTTGTAGATTCCCAGACAAGGGCATCGACCATAGATTTTAGCTGGGCAGGGACGTCCGTAGACTTAATGCCTTTGGTCAGTTGTCTTTCATCTGGGTGTCGCAGAATGTTCTGATGACACGTTCAGAGGGATGTGTTGAGCATCGTAAATGCAAACCTTGATTGATATCCATGACTTGTGAAACTCTTGAGCATAATCAACGGATGTCTTCACAGATGGCGGCTGGTTGCTTGTTCTGAGGAATTTGGAGAAATAGTCCATAAACGATGATTGTGTTTGGAGGACTGGTCGTCATAGTCGGTATAGGATTACTACTCTTTGTAAGATACTGATGCTAATACAGCAGATATAGGGATATATGCAGAATCAATGTCAAAGCATATCTGTACAGTAAGAAAGGCGCATTCATTCAACGAACGCTCATTCCGATGTTTAGTCAACGATGCAATATTGAAAGAGGAGATAAAGTCTTCAGTGTTGAGAGTTAAATCATCATATATTCTTGCACAGCTGACAGTTCAATGTGATGTGATCCCTGAAGAGGACAGCTATGGGAGACGTCAGCTTCAGGTAACTGACAACAACATTCTCTGTAAACTTACGAAGGACAATCAACGCCGCTAGCATCGCAATCATTAAGGCATAGAGAACCGTGTACTTGACGACCTAGATGTAAACGAGAGCTTAGCAGCGCGTCATATCCACAATAAATCACCTACAATCCATCTGCGCTTTCTTTTTTGTTTAGTCGAGAATAGGGGTGAGCGTATCTGCTTGGATGGCCGCAACCAGACTGCACGCTTGTTAGCATTGTTGATAATGCAGTCAGCCAGTCGCACTTACATAGCATAGTGGAATGCAATCGGCTCATGTATGGTATCAGGATCGGCGGTGTCAAAATGATGAGAAGGATATGGCCCAACAGGAAATCAGAACTCCATAGAGTCATCTCCACGATTTTGACCATGAACTCTCGCGCAGGTTGCGATATAGCTGATGAGCCAAGACCACGGCCGTACCACTTTCCAGTCCACCAGGCCCGATTCGTCTCTTCGTGCTTAAACTCACGGGTGAGGAAGACGGCAATAAGGATTTTCTGGATTGCCCGTTGGATAGCAACGACAGATATGACTCCAAGGACTGCGTGAGAGGCATCCCAGGACTCGAGGAACCACTTTTATGAGTTGCATCAAGCGTATGTCAAGGATTAAATGAGATTTCTACTCACGAAGAACTCGAAGAAGGCAATCAATCCGATAAGACACGTCGTATGCGCCAATCCTGCGATGAATGTCCCAAAGTTCGGGGAACCATCCATCATAGGCCCCAAGAAGAGAGAGATAAAGAAAAGTGTCAAAAGAACCATCGCGCTCCACGCCAACGGTCCAATGGCAATGACCGCAATGCGTATTAAAGGACTTGGCGCATCCACGGTGAATGATTTGACAAACATGTAGGCAATCACGAACAGTGTAGCCGTGCAGATAGGCCAAATAACCTCAGTGAAAATTACAGAGCGCCATCTGGCTCGCGGGGCGTCCCCTGACAACTTCTCAGAAGGGTGTCCAAGGCGTTTCCTCTTATACCCAGTGATCATCGTGCGTGAAAGCCGACAATAACCATACCAATTGCTCTTCGTCTGCCTCGAGTTACCGCGGGACATCCAGCGTAGGAATTCACGATAGTCGATTATGAAGTCAGCGAACGAGAACTGATGTGGATTAAACAGGAATGGTGCAATGCATAGGGACAACACGGAAAGCCAGAAGTAGATCAGGTGAGGTATCCATAACGCCAGCGAAGCGTAGAGCAGAAGCAATAGATTGCGCATTCCCATGTATATGCTCGGACCAGCGAAGCGGGAATATAAGATGCTGAATGACAGTCTCGTTGTCGCGAAGCCACGACCGGTGGCGATGTATCGGGCGCCACCGAATGCCAAATTACTGAGGATGGAGTTTGAATAGATCTGCGTCGAGAAAACTTCAAATATGGGCGAGAGCGACAGGAAATGTTTCGCCAAACGAAGTAGCGCCTTGCCCGTTCCACGTTCCACAAGTTCTGAGTATGAATCAACAAACTGAACAGCGCAGCGATTCATGAGAAAACGCACCTTGCAGGAACAAAGGAAGGAATGCAATAAAGAAAACTAAGAAGATAGAGACGATGCATCGTCTGATCCAGTCAAAGACAGGAATGAGATTGTAACATCCAGGTTGCCCACCAAGGACATTGCCCTGTGAATCAATCAGGCAGATGGACAGTTGCTTGTTGAGAGTCCCGATGAATAGAACTATAGTCCACTAAATTAGAAATGCACGCAGCACATCATAATACTCACGAGTGACCATAAAGACCTGAATTGAATATATGACCAGAATGTTGTTAATATGGAATCCAGGGTGACCATAATAGAAGGTCAAGAACCGATCGATTGGCAGCTGAGTTCCGAGGTAATAGTACTCTCGACTTAGCATTTGTTCACCCATTCCGGTACCGATTTTCGTTTGGAAGTTCAGGATGGTTCCGAAACCGAGGTCGCGTCCTTTGCCACATTGATAGTACTCGGAATGCTTAATCCGCCCTCCTCGTCCAAACGCATTCATACCAGCGAAGATATCCTCGTTGAGGTGCAGTCCCTTTTGTGCTTTGGACACACCTCCTCGAGTATTCATGAAAGTCGCATTCAGGAAATCTGGATGGCCGTAATGCAATTTCCCTCCGATCCATGCAAGGGCACGGGCAGTCATAGTACCGAACGTTTGTTCCTTTCCGGCAGCAATGTCACCCAAGACACCGATATTTTCCGAGAAGATGTACTCGCGCGTGCCAACAATGGCTACAGGAGACTTGGCGAATTCTTTGTGGCCCCACTGTGCATACGGGCTTTGGCTTGAGAGCGAGTATTCCTCAAACTCGCCAAGAATACTCCGAATTTTGAGACACTCCTCGAGATAATTATCCTGATTGGCGTCGATTAACTGAAGGTACTCTCCACGATAGAAGATCATGGCATGGTTCTGATTATCAGACTTGCCGTCACCGAGAATAGGGTTTCCTGGGAGTTCGACACGAAATTTGGGCTTCCTCTTACCAGTCTTCTCATCTAATTCGGAGTGGCCGTCAATGAGAACGGAGAAGATCTTTGTTTCGCCCTTCTTTGTGCCCGGTTCTTCATCGAGGTAGGCAATTTGCAAATCGGGATAAGCACGCAATAGGAACTCGGCGTTCTCATGCTCTTCCTTGTTGAATTTGCTGTATCGCTGCATGGAAATGGTGAATTTAAATTTACGACGAGACATTCTCTCGAGTTCGCGTTCGAGTCGTTCAGTACTACCGCCCAAACCATGGACAATGTCGGGATTCTCGACACGGTAGAGGAGTTTGATGGCTTTGGAATAATTCATCATACCCGATACAGTACGGTAGAGAGTTTGAGCACGTAAAGATGCCCAAATACGTGTCCGCAAGGTATATTCCGGAGAGGATGTTTTGAACCCGATGCAGTAGAACGGAAGATCATCGACTTTCTTCTCGTTTTGGCTAGAGGTGCCATCTAATCCTTCGGCTTCGTCTGCAAGAATTTTGGTATCTTTGACGAAATTGTCCCATTCAACAGGATGGAGTTGCTTCAGATACTCCAACAATGTGACGCGGGTACTCTGGTCTTCTTCTCTGATGATTTCACGAAGGCTGAGCAATATCTTTTCCGAATAATGAGGCACCAGAACCGTAAAAGTTGGCATAGCATCCACTGGCAGTGGCTCCGGGATTGCAGTGGATAGCGAAGAAGCGAAAAAGGATATGCGACGCTCTGCCTCACCACCTAATGGGAAAAAGTGACCCTTGAGATTCGGCCCGTTAGGGTTGGTGAAGAACGGAGGGGCACGAAGTACGCGCCGGCCATCGGGAGCGTCGACCTGATGATATAATAGCCGCTGTACATGATCAATGGACAAGAGGTGCTCGCGATACATGGAAATAATGATGGCGTTCCAAATTTGAGATACAAGGACCTATTTCATGCTTCATCATGAACCAACTGCATGATTAGCGAATTACACACCTTTGGTTTATACTTGACCTCCATCTCAGCTGTAGCCAATAACTTGGCATAAATCCGCTTGGGCAGCCTAGTAAATACATCTTTCCATGGCGTCCAAATAGATAAGCCAAGTCCGAATGACCGCCCGATACTGAAGACAACGACCCAGATAATGTACCACAAGTAGGTGTCCAAGAAAAAGAGGATGAGGTCCATGACATACATAATTGTCAGCGTGAACGGAACCTGGTTGGAACACAAGGCATCGCCAAAGAGGCGGTCAGTGCAACCCTGCACCTTGGTCCGAGCCATGACGGCAATAGGACTGCTGAAGGATGAGGTCAGGAAGAAATACGACTCGGTGAATTTGCAGCCAAAGACCAGGACCCATAGCATGATCGAGGCCGTTCGAGCCGAGCGCGGAAGGGCAGGGTACGATGCAGTAAACGTCTGTGAAGCCAAGTATTTCCGTGACTTGCCGGAAACACGGTCGCCAAACATTCTCCCAGAAGGAATGATGCCAAAAGCTATCGTTGCAGTAACCGATATGAAGAACTGCACAATAGCAATGATGAGAGGTAGTTGCCCTTGATTTGGCTTGCCATCCACAAGGGCCACATAAACAGTGGGCCCGCCAGTAAGGGCAAGTATGACGAGGAGAAAGATGATCCGAGTGGTCAGATGCGACGTGTTGTTCCATGTGGTAGGGATATACGAGAATTCTGCCAAGGTGGCAAAAATCATAATGAGGGTCGAAACTGCCCCGCCCAGGGCGACAGCTGACCATCTCATAGGAAGAGAAGGGAGCGGCTTATCCAGGGGTGAATAGACCCTAGGGGAATGGAACGCAGTGTAGAAGAAGTAGACAGAAACATGGAGAATCCAAATGCGGTTGAAGTTCACTAGAAGGTGAGCGATAGACCGCTCCTCAAAGTAGGTCTTGAAAAACGTTCGGTTCCAGTCAATGCGACCAAACTTGGTGTATCTGTGGGAAGGGGCAACATCAACAAGGCGTGTCTACAAAAATATCAGTTGAATGTAAGAGCGGGAAAGGAAGGCAACCCTACATTATCTGCAAGGACAATCTTGGAAAGACCCTCAGGGTACCAAAAGAGCTGATTAATGTCGTCATATCCAATAATTTGAGCATGATCCTTCTCCTTTCTGACAAACTTGCCGTCTATGACTTCGTAACCCTGGTCTCGCATGAAGTTGTACAGCGGTTTTATGACCGAATTGAGGTAAACGCCTTCCGGTATTGGGTCGATGCGGTTTTGACACTCTGGACTACGATAATGATCATCGGCACACTTGAAGATGAAGCATAGACATTCGGGAACAAAGCGAACGTTCCCTGCTTCGCCCCAGCAAAGTAGCCAGAGCGCTAGTTGGCGCAACCGATCGTATTGGCTCATTTTGTCCATGGCATTGCGCCAGCGATTCAAGGCGCTGTCAAGGGATTTAGAACCTTGATTTGTGTTACCTTTGACACTTCTCAGCCGTTGCAAACCAGGATTCTGGGACTGGCCGACAGCATCATCAAGATTGAGCTGAGCAGCAAAATACCACTTGCGGTAGTTGGCATGCTGACCGCCGATATAATCGGCATGAACAGTAAGGAGGGCTTGATTTGCTGTCATGCGAGAGGCGCGGGAGTCAAGGAGATGCATCAAAAAGTCGAACTGAATGACAATTGTCAGGTTTGCCAGAGATGAAATGCAGAGCGACTTGCCATGTTGCGCATCGAGTCTCTCTGAAAGCCAAACTTTTGAGTTAGGTCCAGAAAAATGTCCTCTATCTCTTCAACAGATATGGGTATTTGCTTGTCAGAGGACCAAGCTGGGTATGGCTCTGAGGAGAGCAAACGACTTTCGGGCGGTTGCATGGTCATGCTTGCATGAGAATCGACTGAAGGAGCGTAAGAACGAGTGGAATCGGGGCGACCTGAACCAACGCCATTAGTTGTTAAGAGGGCATAATGAGACAGTGAGACAAATACCGTTGCGCTGTTGTTCATAAAAAGCAGAACTAGTATTTAGTCCAGTAGTACTCGAGTTTGGGGAGTGATCACCAAGTTCAGAGTCAGCGTCGTAATCCCTTCTGGGATTTGAGGAGGAATTGGCGAAGGGGTTGTTGAGGTTAGACTGGTATTGATAAGGACCTTGCCTCGGGGGGTATTGCCCTGGACTGGCCATGGAGAGAGAGAAGATAAGGAGCGAAAAGGTCGAGGAGGAAATACAAATAAAGAGGAAGGGAAATGAGACGTGTGAATTGGTCGGTTGCCAAGTTTGTCACCATGTCCGTTCCGCCACTCACCTACCTTTGCGTCCAGCTTGCCAGCCAAGTCCCCCACCTCCTCTACCGCGTCTTCGGAAGTCTCAAACTCGCTCCCTCCTTTGACCTCGTATCTCCACATACACTCAGTCCATGCGTCTGGGCATCAATTGTCCAAATTTTCAATCAGCTTCCACCCTCCTTCATTACGTATCCGATACACCTTCTGCATAGCGACATGACCCTGTTACTCCACATTCCACAGACTCCGCACTTTTCCCTTCTCACTTTGCTTGAACTGCCTGGTTGTATTCAAGTTACAGATGATTTTATTAGTCGTTTATTTCAACTTCACTCCCTTGTAGCCGTCGACCTTAGTGGCACTAAGATATCCTATCTTGCGATAAAGCGCCTTGCTCAATATCTGTCATTGGAAGGGTCGGGATTGGGCCCGCGCACGTGGCGAGGGCCATGGCCGCTGCGCATTCTCCGTCTCTATAATTGTAGGAATATCGACAACCTCATCTTCCCATCCCTGTCTAAATTTCCGCTTATCTGTGTTCTCGGCACGTCGGTCCCTTTGCTAAATCAAGAATCTATCTGACTTTTACTACAAGATTTACGTGGCACTCGGTGCGTTTCAAGGCCAGGATTGCTGCCGCCAGAATGGAAAACGATTACCGACAATGAGTTGTTCTTTCCATCTAGTCTCTCAACTGCCGTCGATACACTCTCACAATCGTCGGTTTGGTCATCCCAGTCTGCATTTAAACTCTTGATAAACGCCGTTGATCTCGATCAGCAACAAGTCGGCGATCTCGCTCAGCAGACCAGCGGTGTCTCGGCGAGTCTTTTCTATGGGAAAACGAAAACGGCCGCACGCCATGACTTCCCAATGATCTTTAACAAAGGAAAACAGTCGCTGGTTCTTCAAAACAGTGAACTAACCCTGCACCGAATCCCCCCGCCTTGGAGTGCTCTGGACGACGCTGTGCTCAATCATGCGCGTGATAAAATGACAGAGAAACCACCAAGAAAAGTCGAAGAGACGGTGGTGCTTAAAAACGGAGCAAGGCAGCAAGCTGCGATGACGAAGCTGCAAGAACTGGCTATGCGCAGGAAGGAGATGGTAGACAGCAGCAGCACCGAGATGGACAAGAGTAGTTTGCAAAAGAGAGAATCCAAGAATCCATTCTTAAGGCGGAGGATATGATAGTATATAGAGATCACATGATGAAACAGTAAACTTGGATGAAACTCCCTCAGTCTTCGTCATCTTATGCTGCGTGTCTCCGCTGTCAGGCACGTCTCGCGTCGCGTACAGTTTCACCGACGTCTCTCTACAGCTACTACAGCCAACCATCAGCATCCTTACACCTTTCACATCGGGGCTAGTTGGGCTTCGAAGCCTCGGCCTAAAGCCCAAATCAAAGTGCCTTTCCCTCCAGACAGCCTTATCGGCTCGTGGAGAGACAAAATGCTGGCCTGGCCAAAAAGAATCATAGACAACAATCCAGGCGAAGATTTCCTCTATGTCCAAGCTGTACGTTTGCTCCCCTCAAATGGCCTCGCAGCTCCCCGTTGACAACAACTTTGAAAGATGCGAGAAAATTCGGTTTGTTCCTACCTTCTTCTTTTGTGATTATTCACGCTTTTCAATAGGGCGTTTCATTTGGCATCGCTGATGGCGTCGGCAGTTGGATAGACGAAGGCGTAGACCCGGCGCTCTTCTCTCAGGCACTCATGTACCATGCTCACCGTTATTCCCGTAACTCTTGGCCAGGAGAACCAGAAATAGACCCAACTCTAGATTACGAAGAACGAGAGCAGATTGAAGGCTGGGAAATGACACCCATCGAATGCCTCGATCTTGCCTATGGTGGTGTTCTTCGCGAAAAATTCGTTCAAGCAGGTGAGCCACTCTGTAAATCCATGCTCCTCCTCTCATACAGCATATAAAGGCTCAAGTACCGCTTGTATCATCAACCTCAACGCGCACTCAGGCGTTCTTCGATCCGCATCGTTCGTACACCCTCCAAAATACCTGCCCTCCATTAACACTACAAAATTTAGGCTTGGTGACAGTGGTTACGTCATTATCCGTAATTCCTCTATCATCTATCGTCAGCGGCCGCAGACACACTTTTTCAACTGTCCGAAGTGCGTAAATCTAAGGATTGTTATCATTGACACTCTGACACGTCGTGCGTTAGACAATTAACAAAACTTCCTACCCATTCCCGGTACAGATTCAAAGACTCATGCGTAGACTCTCCGAGCGATGCAGAAGTATACGAGATCACGCTGCGGGACGGAGACATTATAGTAGTCTATGTAACATTCCATATTGCACCATTCCACTCGCTCCTTACTGATCTGTTGCCCAGACGGATGGCTTCTCGGATAATGTCTTCCCTTCAGAGATGGTTAGTATATGTGCTCTAGTTGCCCGTGCGGGTGGGCCTGAGGACGCCCGAGCCCAAGCCATGGCCGACCGTATGGTTGATTTTGCGAGGCAATGCATGCACAGCAAAAGGGTCAGCCCTTTCGAAAGTGAGCCCCATATAGCTTGATCTACAAGGAGCAACCTCAGGTGATATCAGGAGCTGCTGCGCGCGAGGGCATGTTTTTCCGAGGAGGGGTATGTGTTGCCCGTTCGTTCTGATGCTTTTCTCCATTAATCAATTCTTGCTGAATGCCCAGAAAGTGGACGAGTAAGCCGTTTCCTATGTTTAAAACCCGACAACGCATTTTGACCGTGCCATGCAGCGTTTCAATTATCGTCGGTCTAGTTCGTGAAACTACATGACATCCCGGCAGTATATCCTTGACAAGTGGCCGATACCCAGTTGGCACCACATCATCCTCTTCGTACATTCCTACCATTGCACTTTTTCCATTTTTGATACATATCCGGTACCGATTTATTTTACATACATGCCATCATCAATCATTGTTTATGCGTCATTTAATATCTCATTCATAGCTTACGTTCCACGAAACTCTCGATAACACCTGCGCCCGTAAGGGGGTATTCCTTCAATTGGACTTCGTCGTCGACGATGAACGTATTTGGTTGAACAAAGATTTTACGGGGCTATTGAACCATTTCTGATCACTACGTTTCATAAGTGGATGGATGAGTCTACGAACCTGTTTCTTCTTCAACACCAAGTCCCGGATTTCTCCTTCCCATCCTTTGATCGGTTGCGTCAAGCGATTGTAATATTCGCGCGCACCGGGGCCGTCTGCAGTGCTCTTCCGGACCTGTAATTCAATGAGCAGCTCCCCGGCCACCTTTCTTCCCTTGGTCAAGACCAAATCGCGATCAATCTGATTGAACGATTCAATATTGGATGAAGCTGAAGCAATATCCGTGCGAAACGCGAGAACTTACCCTGACATAAAGGTTCTCCAATTTGCCGTTTGCATCGCGCACCTCTTCCAATCTAGCAATGCCTGACTTGATCAGGTGCTGCGTAATTCCCAGACTAAGCAATAACGGTTCAGAAGAGCGTGTTGTCGAAATTATGAATGTGCGCACCGAGCTTGCATATGAGCTTGACCATGCTTTCCAATCTTGGGATCGTAGAACTCCAGTGCTCGTAGACCAGCACGGGCCATCAACAAGAACGTCACATACTGGATATCCTCGACGTCTTGTTTGTCGACGTACTGTCATCCGAAGATATATATATTAGATCATGAACGCTGATACCTGACTTACACTGAAGATCTTGAGAATATCAGAATTGCTGACCACTTTCGGAACATCAGATCAGAGCCAATCACCCTACGCGCCACTTACAGTAAAGAGCGACGGTCTCCGCGCGACACTCTTCCATCGACGAGGAAACCTCACCCAGCACTGATCCGGGGGTTTGCCCATTTTTGTACCAGGACGTGCTTGATTAAGTCAGTGGCTTTCAGAATTACGGATATTTCGATTTCGTACTGACATGGGCTTTCCGGTAAGAGGGTTGATGACCTTGGATGCAATGTATCGGTCAAGGCGATCGTAGAGACGAACAGTGTTCCTGACCTTTTCTGGATCAAAATTCTTTTTGCCGTCAGGACCTTCTTCAAAAAGCTTTCCAGAGCCATGACCGAGCAACTCGTGGTTGGCGACTTGAAGTTCGAAGGAGCGACTATCCCAGGCCTTGTAAAGAGCGACGTCGTCAGGATGAACGAATGTCAATTCCTCGTCTTTGAAACCGAGTCAACCCGAGTTATTGATCATTACTGCAGAATATACGTACTGGGTGCTTTAGCCGCGAGGATGTTCTTTCATTGTTTTTGGTCAGAAGCACACATTTTCAAATTAGTTGCGACGTACTGCTAGTGACACATTCTTGAAGCCAGTGGAATCTCTGATATCGAAGTAATTCTGCAAGAGTCAACAAAAGGCATAATACAGAATGCCGCCGACATACAGGTATCTTATCATGAATGTTGAGCAGTCATGGTCTCGTGGAATGAAGAAGAAGACTTACATTGATGCCAGCAGGTATACCTTGCGGGGAGCATTAGACAACGTTCATGATGAGGAATGCCTTACGAATACCTCCGGTAGCAAAGGTAAGAACCTCCAGCGCAGTAAAGTCAGGCTTCCGGAAAACGTCGACCTCGAAATCTTTCCCCCAAGGCAAACTTTTGATCAGTTCTGGTGCTCTATCGACCAGGACCTCGTATTTGGCGCTAAGCTCCTTGTTCACTATTGCTGTAAAGCCTATTGAAAGAAGTCAACACAGCGTTCGCTTTGATACGTTCTTCGTACCTTCCCACTCAGCTCGTCCACCATACGGATCGACATATGTTTCGATGAACTAAGAGGCATGTCGAGACGTGTTGTAAGCGTCACACGCGATGCTACTCACTCCGATGTATGTCTCTACGGCAGGCCCAACATCCTTGACCCAGAATTTGGATCCATCCTTGTGGGCTTGTATCGAACCGGTTTCGAACCTTGACCAACAGTCATTACCAAACTAGCACCATGTTTCACTACGTACGATTTGATATAGCCCTGGATCATCTGTGTTTGGTGATCGTTTGCCGCATATTTCTGCGCCTTCGTTTGAAATCAAACATCGGTTTTTCTAGACCTGAGAAGAAACACGAACCTCCTTAAGGAAACCAATCACAGAAGAGAGCGCCTTAGAATGGTCTCCATATTGTATCCGGAGTTTAGCCAGTCCTGAGTTATATTCAATGTCGTGCAACGTCTCAGGTTGTGGGGATGAAGACGCGACGAGAAGTGTGAAGTCTCTCGGTCCAGTTTTGACAACACTAGATCTACTAAATGCAATGGACATGGAGATAGAAAAGCCACGAACCGTGTATTCAAGATGTCGATCCCAATTT
Source organism: Amanita muscaria Koide BX008 (assembly GCA_000827485.1). NCBI lineage: Eukaryota > Fungi > Basidiomycota > Agaricomycetes > Agaricales > Amanitaceae > Amanita > Amanita muscaria. The sequence continues at coordinate 521,934 of KN818225.1, forward strand.
TCTCTGCAGCAGCTTGTACCGCAGCTACCTCGTCGTCGGCAATGACATCGCCCAAATAGTAATTCGAGACATGTCCAAGGTTCCGCTTTCCAATGTAAAGGCTAGCCTCAGGCTCACCGGCGTATATATGATCCTTCAGCTGAAAAGACTTTAGTTCTCTGCATTGATTATTCGTTTGTCTCATTGACTGACATTGTTCCATAATTTAAAAGCCTTGGTGCTATTGGCAGACTTTGATACAACGGCCTCAAACTTCCCTGGAGCCACACGTGGGATTATTTTGGTGAAGCCAAAGGATTTGTAGTTTATAAGATTGCTCAGTACCTGGTATAGAAGGCGTCAAAGGTATCTCCCAAGAATGACTGCACGCGGACCTGTGTCGTGTACTGCAACAAATCCTCCCAATCCTCAGATGTTAACCCAGAGTTAGCTTTCAAGGCATCCAAGTCAGCGAGAGCCGCGCCGTCTCCCGTACTGAAGATCAGGATCAGTAAGTCATACAAGCTGTTCGCTTGTGGCGTCCATTGTTCTGGAATGCCAGTCAGTGACGGAGTCGATGAGGTTAGAGTGGACAAGTACCCTGAATGATACGGGCTCCAGCCCATGAAGCAAGACCGAAGTAATGTGCATACTTCTTTTCCTTGGAGCTATAGTATGATCGATGATCAAAGGTAGCCAAAGTTTGTAAATGACCTCAAACCTAAGTAGATTAAATGCTTTCGCTACATCGAGGCTGCATATTGGAGCCGAACGATCCGCGTAGAAGTGCTCGATGTCGATAGCAGTCATCAGTCTTGTGGGTTCGGAGGAAGTGATAATCAAGACGATAATATGAGTATAAATAGAATTTACCCACGTGGCGTGCTTACCCGTCTGCTAACATGTTCAAAGTGTTCACTTACCAGGTTGACAATCAAGTCGGCTCGCACAGGCATTGTCAGGGAATGAGACGGCAGCATGTTATTTTGGTTTTACCAAAGACTGCTGTCTAGTGTCGATATGTTGGTTTGTCCTGACAGTGACTAGTGACTTGGACCGATTCTTAGTTACTCTTGGTGAAAAAACAGACAGCCTCATTTTTGGCATTTAGACGTTGGAATGAAGGAAGACTTGTGACGTCTCTGACTCGCTTCTCAAAGATGACTATCATGTATCAGGCCACCAGGCACCGATTGCCACACCGCCCCTCACCGCTATACATACCAACTGCGTAACATCGGTTGCGCTAGTGATTCTACTGATCGTAGTCGGTGACTTAGCGCAATTCCGCTACTACATATTAGCGTCCCTCGTTCAGATTGCTGAATTCCGGTAGGTGAGGTGGATGCCATTAGATGCCATTCATTGACGTAAATTCTTGGCACAGCCCTATGTATCACCAGTATGCTTTGCTCAAGATGAAAGGAAGTCCAAGACCTCGTTGGCAACGTCTTAGATGCTCTCGTTTACGTTGAAGGCTTCCCACGGTTGAAACATTTATTTACGCTGCGGAGAAAGGAGTCCGCTTTGCAAGGCACTTGCAAGGCTTGCAGCGGCAATCTTACGCAAGTACATTAATTAAAAATTAAAAAGTTACTGGAACCGGTAAGTAATCGTCCGTGAAATTGGTAGGACCGCAGACCGCGTGGTCTGATTATGGATTTCCCATTTATAGCCCTTTGACCGGCGCGGGCGACTTTGCCGTTTGGAACCAAGAAACGTCCTGGACACTTCCAATTCTTGTACATCCGAACCTGCCTCAGTGTGGGCGGCTTCATGGGCGCGGTGGCTGGATAGGCTGTACCATGGTGAATAATGCCAACAGAAGGTAATTGAAATCCTTCGTAGGCGACGAGGGCTGTGCATTCACTGCGTGGTGGGAGGAAAATGCGCAATAAAAATGGAATGAACTAGACCCAGAAGGGCAATGCATCAAACCTTGGCCAAGAACACCTCATGCCGTTATTCATATAAAGTATTTACCCATGAATTTCGCTTCCCTGCCCAAGTTTCTCCCCCGAATTTCCTTGCGCCGCCATGAGGTGTTTCCCTGCCCTCCTTGCCTCGCTCGTCGTTCTCCAAGTGGCGAGCGCAGAGCGTCTGTCAAAGAGACACAACACCAACCCTTTTGTTACCACTTCTAGTAACGGCCGCTTTTTGTTCAACGGGACGTGAGTAACGTCATAATGATATATAATGATGTAGTCACGCTCATTTCCGTCTCTTCCTAGGGAGTTTCCTCTAATTGGGACAACTGCTTACTGGCTTCCTACCTTGGCCTCTCCTGATGACATCGATTTTACACTGGGAAACATCTCTCAGGCTGGCTTCAATGCTGTTAGAATTTGGGCGTTCAATGGTTTGGAGCGCTTATTCTGATCGGGGTAATATTGTTCTGATCATTTCCAGATGTTCCCACCATACCTGAGAATGGTACTTGGTTCCAACACATCAATAGCAATGGCACCTTGACGATCAACAACGGAACTAACGGCCTTCAAAAGCTTGACACCGTTGTTCAGCTTGCGGAGAAGCATCGTCTTTTCCTCATCTTGTCCCTTACCAATAACTGGAACCCGTTGCCAAATGACAGCATTGTCAATTATCCCATAAACTTTACGACTCGTGATACGACTAATTCCACTAACACGACAACACTCCCGCGCAATTTCTTGAGCAATCAATATGGTGTGTTATATGTCACTCTTGAAACATTCTACCATCTGACAATCGACAGGTGGGATGGATGTTTATGTGCGACAGCTCACACATTCACAGGAGCATGATCAATTTTACCTCAACGCCTCTCTTGTTAACGCCTTCAAGAACTACACGACTCAAATCGCCTCTCGCTACAAGAACAGTCCCTATGTCCTTGCATGGTATGAGCAACGTGCTTATCCCCACCTTCACAACTCATGGCAGTTTTCAGGGAGGTCGCAAATGATCCGAGGTTTGCTCGTTACTGGGCAAGTTCTGCAGGTAGCTAATCCTCTTGACAGGTGTAATTCCTCGTTGTCTGCCTCAAACACCTGCAACACCACCACTGTCACATTTTGGCATTCTGACGTTGCTCAGCATGTTCAGCAGGTGGATCCCAACCATCTTGTTTCATCTGGGTACATCCATTCATTTGATGGGTGCCCCGGTATTGACCAATGGATTGTCTAGTTCTTCAGGGTTCCTTTGTGCAGACTGTCCAAAACTATTCCAGAACAAAACGTCACCACCTCAACCGTCTGCGTCGCCAATTGCCCGTCGAAGGTTTACGAAGCCATTGACAAAGAAGGCGCTATTGCAAGAGAGGAAGGAGATCTTAAAGAAGCGGAGAGCAGCTGCCATAGCCAAAAGGACACCGGCTGATGGCATCCGTGTTCGAGGTCGTTGGGTCGCTACACGTATGTCTATTTGTAGGAACGACAAGTCTACTGCTCACCCTGTCACAGCAACGAGGCGCCAGGCTGAAGAAAGCGGCATTGGTTCTGCTTTCAATGGCGTGACCGGTGTTGACTCTGAAGACATTCTCAGCATTCCACAAATTGGATTCGGATCTTACCAACTCTTCCCAGATCAATTCAATTATGGTCTAGTGGAACCAAATGGCCCACATACCTTTAACGAAAGCCTTGCAGTTGGTCTGGATTGGATTAGTCGACAAGCTCAGGCTTCGGCACGGTGGGCGGCGCTTTCATTATTGGTACTCGCCGAGCTCATCAATAAACAGGACCGGCAAACCCATCGTCAATACTGGTTTCGGTTTGGTCACTCAGAACAACTCGCAAGTATTTGTTCCGTTCAACTCAACTATAGCACCATTTGGACCTACTTGTGAGTATCGTGCCATGGCACCCTACATTTGCTCATATTGTGTTAGCGACTGCCCAACAACAACCGTTCGGGGTGACTGACACTCAGCGAGATCAGGCATACCTACAATGGATCCAGGGTATGTGATAGTGGATAAAACATGTTACACGTCTAATTTCAGCCCGTCTAGCCTCTCTTTCTAGTGGTCTCGCAGGGATAATTCATTATCAGGTATGTAACATGGCCTTGACCTTCTGACACACTATGACGCCACATACTCTATAGTGGGGTCAAAGCGGCCTGACGCCGCAAGCAGGAACTCCCATTACACCGGTCACCACCTCGACCCCTATCACTCCTGCCCAAAATCAAACTGGTGTTACACCCAATGATGGTTACTCTGTCCAAGGAGCTGGGTATGCTTATCTCCGCGGAACTGTTAAGCGTTTCACTAATGCCGATCTTAGCGAGGCGTCGTTTGCCCAGGTTATCCAGCAAGCGGTCCAGGCTTTTGGAAAACCGCCTTCTTAATAGACCTTCTTAGTAGACGATCTTCTTAGCATTCTGTCTCATTTTCAACTTCGGACTTTGCGCAACGGACTTGTTATCTTTTCCCTTTACCTACCTTGCGCACAATTTATTTGGACTTACTGTAGAACACCATTTAACATAGTGTGACTGTGACGTACCTATATATTACTGACGAATCCGAGACGTTGTTGTTTGTACTATATTGAATTCTGGACTTTGCAACATGAAATTCTTCATTGACAATTTACCTGTAAGAACCAGATGTTGTTGTCACTTGGGTCTCTTCTCAGTCCTGACAGATAATCTTCCCTTATGACCGTGTTTATCCAGGCATGCTGCCATAGAACTCTGAATGCTTTAATGTTCACTTCCTTTGCCAGAGCAATATTCATACATGTGCGACTTGAAGAGGACTCTTGACGCTACTGTACGTTCACCGTGTCATCGTTTGTATACCAAGATTGACGTGAATATACAACAGGGGCACTGCGTGCTAGAAATGCCATCCGGGACTGGAAAGACAGTGTCTTTATTGTCCCTCATTGTCTCGTATCAACAGGTCAGTAAGCTTGCCTACATCCCAGTCCCGTTGCTTATTTTACGTTCCAGTTCTTTCCTACGCGCCGGAAACTCATATACTGCTCGCGGACGGTACCAGAAATCGAAAAGGCCCTCGCCGAGTTGAAAAGGCTTATGGCCTACCGCGTCACCCACGCCGAAACTGAAGAACAAAGGCAAAAGGAGCTAGCATATACAGGTCTAGGGCTGACTAGCCGAAAAAATCTATGCATACACCCCGAAGTACAAGTCCTCGCTGCCGTTGTTTCCAAGTTACTTATGGAATGACAGGTCTCGAAGGAAAGGAAAGGGGAAATCGTAGATGCAAGGTGTCGTGATCTCACCGGCTTAGCTGCTATGCAAAAAGCAAAGGAAAACCCTGGCTTTCCGGTCTGCGAATGGCATGATGTGTGTTTGTTCTGGCGAGGAGTCAAACTTGTTGACACATAGCTCAGAACCTAGGCAAAATAGAATCCGGCAACCTCGTACCGCCGGGAATCTGGACTCTAGCGGATGTAATTGAATATGGAAGGGCCAAAACCGTGTGCCCTTACTTTACTGTCCGTCGAATGGTATGTATACAGCTTCTCGTACACGCAAAACGACCGACTTCCGATCTGTAGATGCCATTTGTGGATGCTATCATATACTCCTTTCACTACCTGCTGGATCCTAAAGTAGCGGACCGCGTGTCACAGGAGCTATCCAAAGATGCCATAGTAGTGTTTGACGAGGCTCACAATATCGGTATGCCCTGGCAAATATCTTTTTTTTTTTGAACAATAGTTGATTCGCCGTGCAGATAACGTATGTCTTGAGTCTCTTAGTATTGATCTTACTCGGCCAATGCTGGATTCGGCCGCTCGCAGTATTGGAAAACTTGGCGAGAGGATTCAAGAGTGAGTTCAATTCATGTCAATCAGACCCTCGTTTATGCTGCGCGCAGAATCAAGGCTACGGATGCAGCCAGACTCCAGGACGAGTATGCAAAGCTAGTTGAAGGCTTGCAAGAAGCTGCAGAACGCCGGGATAGTGACGAATTTATGACTAATCCTCGTAAGTGACCAGCCCGGTTGCTAATATTTTGCTCAATCATTGGCAGTCCTGCCTGATGATCTTCTGAACGAAGCAGTTCCCGGAAACATTAGAAAGGCAGAGCATTTCGTTGCCTTCTTGAAAAGATTTGTTGAATATCTCAAGGTGAGACTCGTGTACACAAACAAGATCAAGAGCAAAATTTTTACATATCTACATTTGCAGACGCGGATGCGTGTGCTGCATGTTGTCGCAGAAACACCGTTGTCATTTTTGCAACATCTGAAAGATATAACATATATTGAGCGACGACCTCTGAGGTGTGCTTTTCTCATACTTTCTTTACCCTTATCAAATGACATGTGAGTCTAGATTCTGTTCTGAAAGACTGCAGTCCCTCATTCGCACGTTAGAATTGAGCCGACTCGATGAACACTCCGCCTTGAGAAAAGTGGCCTTTTTTGCGACATTGGTTTCAACATATGAGAAAGGTTAGAGTTTATTGGTGCCGGAGACAGGGATGCTGACTCGTTTCAGGCTTTCTGCTTATTTTAGAACCGTTCGAAACTGATAATGCAACAGTGCCTAACCCAGTTTTTCACTTCACGTAAGCATCTGTCCTGCTTCATGAGAGCCACAGTCAATATGAAAGATAGATGCCTTGATCCCTCACTTGCCATCAAGCCCGTATTTGAGCGCTTCAGCAGTGTGGTCATCACATCGGGAACGATTTCGCCATTAGACATGTATCCGAAAATCCTGCAGTTTACCCCAGTTGTGCAAGAAACGTACCCAATGACCTTGGCAAGAAATGCATTTCTACCTTTGGTAACTTCGATCATTGAATCATCAGCACGTTCTCACTCGGACTGGAATAGGTTATTACGCGGGGAAGTGATCAAGTTGCGATCAGTTCTCGATTTGAAGTGCGGAATGATCCTGCAGTTGTTCGCAATTTCGGCAGTATTCTGGTGGAATACAGCAAGATAGTTCCTGATGGGATCGTGGCCTTCTTTCCGAGCTATCTTTACATGGAATCTATTGTGGCAGCATGGAACGATATGGTAATAGCCCTTATCCTTCAATTCACGATCAGGAACATTAAAACGTATTCAATTCAGGGTATCTTGAATGAAGTGTGGAAAAACAAGCTCATTTTTGTGGAGACTCCTGATGCAAACGAAACAAGTATAGCTCTAGAAAATTATAGAAGGGTGAGTGCTCGTGATTCAGAGCCGCGCCGGATCTGATTGACGTATCGCAGGCTTGTGATAATGGCCGCGGTGCTGTTCTGCTTTCTGTGGCCCGAGGGAAAGTATCTGAAGGTATCGATTTTGATCACAATTATGGCCGCGCTGTCATCATGTTTGGGTATGTAAAATTTCACTACATAGATGACTATTGACGGTTTCGTTAGCGTTCCTTATCAATACACCGAAAGCCGGATATTAAAGGCACGCCTAGAGTATCTCAGGGACGCATATAGGATCAGGGAATCCGAATTTCTGGGATTTGATGCAATGCGTAATGCGGCACAATGTGTTGGTCGTGTATTGCGTGGTAAAACTGACTGGGGACTGATGGTGTTTGCCGACAAGGTTTGCTTTTGGTCTAGTGAGGTGACTAACCAATTTTGACATTTCTTCCAGCGGTTCGCGCGAGCGGATAAGCGGGCCAAGCTTCCGCGGTGGATAAATCAGTACATTACAGAAGCAGCATCCAACCTGTCAACTGATATGGCGATTACGCTTTCCAAGCTCTTCATGCGCGCTATATCTCAGAACCCTAACGAGAATCAGACCGGCGTGTCACTGTGGACATTGGAAGATGTGGAAAAGGCTCAAGCAAAACAAAGGGCATTGGCATTGGAGGCTGAACGGAATCAACAAGATGCAGCTATGGAAGATGACGAGGAGTATGGTGATGGGGGGATCAGTGACACTGCGATGATGGAGGTAGACGTGGATATCCAAGGAGCACGATAATGTTACAGATAAGATGACCTAATTTGCATTTTGCTTGGCGCACTTGGAGCATAGTCCTGGAAGCTGGGGGAAAGGACATTGAGCAGAACAGAAACGAGGGTAAACTGAACAACAGACCTCTGATGTCACTCGCCTCTCAGGCTGCTCAAAATAACGTCGGCAGTTGCAAGGACTGCAGTTGGGGGGATGGGCAGTACTTTGATAGCAGATTTGGGATTCACAGTCGACATTGCTTTGGCGAGTGTACTTAAGATGATCGCAGGCGAATTGGGCGAATTCTATCAACCTGTGGCACATCTTTGGCCATTTTCAGCAAACCTGCAGGCATGGAATGATCAGAACTCGATACTCACTGTGCATCGGCGGAGGTAGGTGATACTTGGGGGTCTTATTTATACCCCGATAGGGTTTTCCGTCTGGACGTTCGGGTGTTCTGCAAAAAGTCTATCAGAGATGCTATGCTGTACATTATAGCGTGATTTGCCCCCGCTGATGGGGCACCAGCATTTCACTCACTCTTGTAGTGTGAGATAGAGAGAGAAAGGGCTGGGAGGGAAGCAAAAAAACAACGCCCTTGCGCGCAGCAGATTCCGTCACCTCAAGTCGCTCGCCTTTTTAAGGTCAGAGCTAATTCGACAGTTAACGGCCCGATAAAGTCATCGCCTGCCTTTCGCGTATTTGCAGGTGGCACCGAACTTGTTGACCCAGCTTGGCCCAGAGGGATGCATGAGTTAAAAAAAGGGGATACCAGAATATGGGCTCATCGAGATTCGAGTCAGGAACTCACACTTTGAGCGTCATCTGATGGAAGACATGCAGACAAGTGTTCAGCCAGCTTGGGACGAGTTCTCACTCCTATGATAAGGTTTGATTCTGTTGCCGGCACTTTGGTCGGTGGTATCGCAGAACCCAATCTCGCGCAGTTGGCTAGAGGGGGATTATTATAAATCAGTAGAGTATATGACGTGTCGATCTATGTGCTATGAGTCATGTTTTATTTGCAGCTCCTCGTCCAGGACTTCTGATATATTCCGAATGGGTTCGCCCCTGATGACTTTTCGCACTTCGTCCGAATCCAATGTCTCATGTTCAACAAGGGCATGTGCGAGCTGAGAAGAAATTACTCCACTAACTCCGTTGATGTAAGATATAAAACGCACCCGATGTAACTCTTCTATTTTCGATGTAAGCAAGGTTGTTGCACGGACTTCCCCATCACGAATAATCCTAAAGGGAACAAGACCTCGGATCTGATACACACAGAAAGCCACGAGCCGAACTGACGTACTTTAAAACTTCCCGCTCAATCTCCTCCTTTGTATTGGTGCTAAGATTGTCGTCTCTGTTATCGTAATAGACGGGGCCAAGCTTGGAAAAACCCCAATACTGATGCCAAGCGCGATGAGAACGGAGCTGTTATCGCTAAACCTACGGAAGGGACGGACCTTGACCATGTTTTGTGCAACCCCCGTGGCATGGCGTATGTCAGAACTCGCACCGCTTGTCACGTTGTCCGAGCCGTATACTAGAATTCAGACATTGTAAGGTGTGACCACATGGAGCACATCCAGACCTACTCAGCTGTTCCGCGACTCGGCCGCCCATTGAAACGTCAATGTCAGCAAGATATTCCTTGTAGGTGATAGATGTCCGATCGCTTTCCGGGAGTTGTGCAGTCTGGAATGCTTATTAATATTCGGTGAAGGAGAATGCGGCGGGCGACGTACAAAACCAAGGGCATGTCCACGAGGAACGCAAGTCACTTTATGAAGCGGCATGGCACCATCTGTATACAATGCTACAAGAGCATGACCACCCTAATGCGGACGTTTGATAAAAGGAACGGAACACAAGGATGATAAGCATACTTCGTGATAAGCCGTTGCCAATTTGTTCTTAGGATCAATGTACTGGCTCTTTCGTTCTGCTCCCATCAGAATTCTATCCTGCGAAGTGCGCGTTAGCTACTGTGGTCGGGTGTAGTAAGGAAACAAAGCAGATACCTTGGCCCACTCAAAGTGATTAAGGCTGACTTCCGTCGCCTTTTCCTTTGATGCCTGTATGGCTGCTAGGCTACGAAACACCCATTAGCAGGAAAAGGAAATGGTGGTTTTACACCTACTTGACCATGTTTTGAAGATCTGCACCAGAGAAGCCCGGGGTACCACGTGCGAGGACCTTGGGATCAATATCTGCCGACGGATTCAACAAGCTTGACAATCGAATGATGATCAGGAAGCACTGACCTCTACTGGTGATGACGTTCCGCATATGATGCTGAAGAATCTGAACACGACCTCTGATATCAGGCAATGGTACATTGATGATACGGTCAAATCTCCCCGGTCGAACTAGCGCTCTAAGAATAACAGTGACTCGGTGTCGAAATACCAGAACGCGGGTGTACTCACTGGTCAAGACTTTCGGGGAAATTGGTTGCGCCAATGACAATGACGCCCTCGCTCTGTTGGAAGCCATCCATCTCGACCAACAACTGGTTTAGGGTCTGTTTCATGTACTGCTGATCTCTGCTGCTCCGTTTACCGCCAACGGCATCCAGTTCATCAATGAAGATGATGGCAGGTTCTTTCTTGCGGGCAGCGGCAAAGAGCTCTCGGACACGTTTTGCACCAACGCCAACAAACATTTCCTCAAAATCGGAACTGGGAAGGTGAGGTAAAGAAGTGATAAACCTCGCCTGCATACAGCTTACCCTGAAGCGAAGAAGAAAGGCACACCAGCTTCGCCTGCGACGGCTCTGGCAAGCATTGTTTTACCAACTCCAGGGGACCTGGGACGAATAGTCAAGCAGACATTACGGTAGATAAGTGAGAGAAAGACCAACCCTGTGAGAAGGATACCTTTTGGCAGCTTACCGCCCAGCGAAGCAAAAGCGGTTGGGTCCTTGAGAAATTGAACAACATCTTGGAGTTCTTCCTTTGCTTCGTCCACACCATGTACGTCGCCGAAATTGACTGTTTTCCCTTCTGTTGGTTCAAACTGAGATTGCTTGGGTCCTGCTTTCATGAAACCAGTGTTTTCGAAAAAGACGGAGAGAACAACAAGGAAGACTTGGTAGAGTGTCAGAATGGGGCGCGATTGAGGAAGAAGTTGGCTCACAAAACGAGCCGGCCAAAAGGTAACAAACGAAATGAATTGTCATGCACCCTTGCCTGAAATCAAGACAGTGAGTGATATCGGTCATAGACGCTCCCTTTGTGCACGCACGGTCTATAATGGAAACTTGTATTGGGGTGTGACCTTCGCCACCGTTGAATGCTGCCAAGAGTTTTGCCATGTCTGCCTGTGAGATGGAACCTGTTGTCGTCTGTGGCGCTGTGCTTTGAGCGAGAACAGACTGCGCCAGGTCCTGGCTGGACGGCTGTGGCACTGGCGACTCTGGGAGAGGATGGGCGACGAGTAACTCTTCTCTTGTTTCAACAGCCTTGTTCACATTGGCGGTCTGACCGAGTTTGACGAGAGACGAGAGGTATAGTTGGAAAGCGTCCGCCGAGTGCAGCAGAGGCGAAGAAGGGTCCTAAGAGTGGTTTAGTTGCGAAAGATCTAGTAGTAGGACGAACGTACATATTCGCACATTCGCTCCCATCGAGTCACGACAAGTTCGTAAGACGAAGGTAGGGTGGTATCTAGCAGAGCACGAAAGAGAGCTAGCTGCTTGTCTACTTCATGTGGATGTACATTTGCATCTGCTTCTAGACGTGTGATCTGAGCAACAACCTGAGGAGAAGGGATTGGAGTAGGTTTTGTTCTGGAGAATAACGAAGCAAGAGAAAAAGTGCGGCGCTGAGAGGAAAAATGAAGGAAGATGCGGGGATTCGTCGTCAGAGGGGAAGAAGGAGGAGGAATACGGAGGGAGAGAGGCAGGCGAGACCGTCTGAGAGCGGAACGAGCGAGGACGGAAGTGAGCATGCGTGTGTGGCTGAGCGCTCGGCTGAGTTTCGACTTTTTTTGTTGATGGACGACGTTCAAGCCGCCCTCGTCCTCCTCTGCCAGGCTTGCGCCGACGCACTCGCTCTCATCGACTCTCCTCCTGACCCGCACCAGCCATCCAACACAACCGACACTCTCAGAAACGATCTGCTCTCTATCCTATCTCTTATCCATCATTCCGTTACAAAACTAGCTCTTGCTCTCAAACCCTCCAACCCTGCGTATTCCGCCTCGCTTTCGCCGTTGAAAGACATCACGAATCATGTCGCCTCCATCGTCCATTGCGCCCGTCTGTTTAGCGCAAGCCAGGGTCTAACCTTAATCGCCGAGGTCAACTCTGTCGTTAAACAAGTCCTTGATGGCATTCGCTCTCTGGCCCAGACTCTTCTCGATGTCGAAGCTCATACTAACCGCACCGCTTCTGGCAAGGCAGGCGACGAATACATGGTCAGAGCCGCTGCCGTGCATGATCTCATCGACAAGGCCCGAACCGGCTTGTCCATTGACAATATCTCTGCCGTCCGTAAACTGTGGTTGCGCGATCAGGCCTCGCTCGACGACGGATTGAACGAACTCGTAGAGATGATCGATTCCAATGACGCGGAGGACGAGGTCGAAGAAGAAGAAGACGGATGGGATGAACTGGGGCTCGCTACCCAGAAAATGTCACCCATCGAAGTAGAGCGAGCGAAAAAGGTTAGAGTTTGTTTTCTTTGAAAACGGCCTTCCTTGACCATATCCCAGGTGCAATTTGTCATTCGTCTGTCTACCCTGCTGCACAAATACGTCTCCCGCGATCTTCTGTCTTCAACGTACCAAAAGGAATCCAATATACATTTGGATACCCTGCCTCAGCAGTCCTCTGCTCTCTTAGTTGCTTCTGATGATTTGGTAGCAACCATGTACAGTCCACAAGATGAAGAAAGCATTGCTGCCGAACTCATCTCCTTCAGAACCCTCATCCAAAACATGAGACCATTATTTGATCCATTGCTGGAGCAAAACGACAAAATAAAATTGCGATTCAGGACGTGTTTCGACCACATACTCAAGGCTATAGACGCCGTATCTGATCACTGCCCTTCTGCCATTTCTCCTTCTTCTTTCCCTTGATTCTCCCGCTCCGAGACCTCTCGCCATTTGGCTGCCAATACATTAGGCCACAAAACAGGGTTTCGTTCCCGCTTTAGTCGCTCCTCGAACCTCGCCACCTTCTCCGACTGTGCCTGCAGATCAAACCACTCTTTCTGCAAAGGCGAACGTGATGAGCTACACCAGACAGAGAAACAGCAACCACCCACAGATTCCACTTCACGCTTCGCCCTCGCTTCATCCCTCATCTTGTTCAGCTCCCGTCGTCTCTCTTCGTCCTTCTCTCGACGATTCAAACCAGAACGTGGAGTGTTACCCCCCGTCTTTCGAGCATTTTCAACTTGAACGCGCGAAAAAGGAACGCACACCCACTCACGTTCTTGAACAGCAGTTTATAGACTCCAGCATCTCTCAGATCAAAATCCGCCTGACCAGCCATCCCAGGCGGTTTTCTCGGATTCGTAGCAGGCGGAGGCAAAAGGTTGCCTTCGAGGAGACTGCTGCTGCTGTTCGTCTTTGTAGCAGGAGGTGCGACGGGTTTCGTAGGAGCAGCAGCAGCAGCAGCGGAAGAAGTCGAGACAGTCGTTGGAGCAGCTGTGGTAGAAGGAGTGGCGGTCTTGTTCTTCTTGATTGTCGGTAGTTTACGCTTTTTCGGAGGCGGTGGAGCCTCTTCTTTCACTGACGGAGGACTGTCGTTGTTGTCCGTTGGAGTCAATGCCAATGACTTTTTGCGTTCTGGTACCGCTGCTGCTTTGCCCTTTGTAGGTCTGCTAGCTCCTGCTTTTATTGGTGGAGCCTTTCCTTTGCCTTTCTTTGGTGCCACAGCAAACTCTTCGTCGTCGTCGTTCCTCGGATCAACATACTCGTCTTCTGTTTCCGCTTCAGATGTCACTAACGGTCGTTTCTTTGCCTTTGCCTTTGCCACCACCGATGGTACTGCTGTTCTTGACGACGAAGCTTTCCTTGACGCTGTACGGTCGTCGTCATCTACCACTACATCTGCGTCCTCGTCCTCAGATTCAGTCGTAGTCGTCGTCGCAAGGGACCGTTGTCGTTCATGTTGCCGGTGCTGCACTTTCGGCCGCTTCGGATGCTCTTCATAGTCCTCATCGTCCGAACCAACCGTTAGCCGCCCACGCTTCATGGACTGGCGCCGAGCCTGTACCGGCTCTGCCTAAGAGCGACAGATAGGCACTTGAGCTGAGTTTTCTTACCTGAGATAATGGTGAGAAACCAGTGCCCTTTGTAGAGGCTGGCAATTTGATGCGCATTTGTGTTGTAAGTAAAGGATATAAACAAGAGTCAATAACGTCTACACTAAGCCTCGTCTTCTTTAAAGAACTTTAGCACATCTTGAACGTCGTCTCGGCTGCCAAGGAACACTGGGCACCGCTCGTGGATGCTCTTTGGTTCGATATCCAGAATCCGTTGCTTTCCTGTCGTCGCAACCCCACCAGCCTAAATCGCTCGCTCGTCAACCAACAGACGCGCAAAAACAGCAACAAAAAATACCCACTTGTTCCGTCAAGAAAGCCATGGGAAAGGCTTCGTAGAGTAATCTCAGTTTACCAGTCTTGCTCTTCCTGTCGCTCGGGTAACCGAAAATGCCGCCATACAACAGCGTACGATGAACATCAGCAACCATAGATCCAATATATCGAGCACTATATGGCAACTTGGGCGGAGCGGGATATTTAATCGACTTGAGATAGTTGGTAACAGGTGGGAAAAAGTACATCGAGTTGCCCTCGTTGAAAGAGTAGATTTTGCCGCGCGGGGGAATTTTGATCTTTGACAATTGACGCGCAGTGATTAGCTTCTAGTCCAAAGAGCCAAGACATTTGTCTTACGTTTGGGTGGGTTAGGATAAACTCCCCCAGCGCTGCGTCGAGCGTGTAGCCGTTCACGCCAGAACCAGTAGTCAGCACCAGGTTAGCAGAGGATCCGTACATGGTGTATCCAGCGGCGACCATTTCTCGTCCTGGCCTCAAAACGTCTTCTATAGTCCCGACCGAACCCTCTTGCTAATCCTCTCATCAGCCCGTGATCCTTTGCCTCGCGGTGTACTCACCACTCTATAGACGCCAAAGATGGTTCCGATGTTGACACCAGCATCGATATTGCTGCTGCCATCCAGCGGATCAAAGACGACGCAGTACGCGCCTCTCTGCTTCTCGTCGATGATGATAGCATCGTCGAGTTCTTCTGAGACAAGCACTGCTGTCTTTCCAGACGCACGGAGCGCATTGACCATAATATCGTTTGCCAGCACATCAAGCTTCTTTTGTTCCTCTCCCTGAACATTCGTCTCTCCTGCAAGTCCAATCCTGGCCATGCGTCAAGTGTTTATCAGGTTCAGTCGTATGACACACATACAAGTTGATGAGCCGTGCCTTTCGCACATTAGTGGCGATGAATTTAGATGTGACTTGTATCGCAGTCAGTAATAAGGTGAGGTCTCCCGTCGCTGCTGTTCCCAGACGCAACTGGTCTTGTAAAACATGGCTAGCCCTTACGTCAGTATGATAAGATCAAACAAGATGGCAGTGATTGTACCGGGTGAGAGTGATCAAATCAGCGCTGGGGAGTTCTTCTGAAGCCATTGGAGCAGAATGATTGAAAGACTGGAGTTATGTACACCGAGGGCGGGGCAAGGAAAGACCGCCTAAAAGGATAATAAGGGGAGTTCCATCTAATCACGTGTGTTTCCGGAATTACGCTGGGTTTCTGTTGCGAGCTGGTCCGACAGAACATACAATATTAGGGCGCCGAGTACACTACTGACTACACTTCAAGAATTATAATAATACCTGCTTCATCGCTTTCGCTTTGTGCCCGTTGCAGACATGCTTTCTTTACTTCTCCGAGTCCGCAGTGGTGCCGGGAACGCATCGCTATCTTCATCCTCGTCTCGCACAATTGCCGGCATTTCCTTTCTCACACGTTGTCCAGTCTCACTCTCGTCTTCACCGCGGACATCACTCGTGTTTGGACCAATCAAACCCGGGGCCGCGAGTTCCTGTCCCGAGCCTGACTCCTCATCGTCTTCGTCGAGTTCCGCATAGACCCGAGACTGTGCTTGGGCAATAGCCGCTGCAATTTCGGCGCTGATGTTTGCCACTCTGAATTCCAGTGGTCCATCTGGAGATGGCAAATCTATGTGGCCGTTGTCGTCCGTCTGAAACAGGGCAGATATCGTGCGGACGTGTTCTTCTAGCTCCCGATCGTCGTCTTCCTCCGATATCTTCCTCTTTTTACCCTTGAAATTATACTTTCTGCGATGCTCTATTTATAATTGAGCTTACACTCCGGACGCTTGTCACTCACATATTAGGATCTGGTTCCCAATTTGGATCATGTGTTCGCATGTGCGCCGTCAGTGCCGTTCGTCGTGTAAACGTTTTTTCGCATGAAGGATCTTCACATTTGTACGGCCGTTTACCAGTGTGTGTTCTCCGATGTCGAGCTAGACTGCTCGAGTCGCCAAACGTTTTACAACATCCAGGGTATTCGCAGCAATGTGGCTTTTCGCCTGTGTGGACTCTTAGATGGACGTGTAGTGCTGACCGCTGCGGAGTCCATTTGTAGACTATGATTACGCGTGATATACTCGATCAAAGCTTACCTGAATAAACGTCTTCCCGCAGCCTTCATGGTTACAGACAAAAGGCCGTTCTCCTGTATGTATCCGCATGTGCCGCGCAAGGTCGCTGCGTCTTGTAAAGGCCTTTTGGCATTGTTCTTGTTCACAAACATGAGAATGGGTCCCTTTCTCTCTATGGATTTTCTTGTTTTCCTTTGGTGGTGGAGCTGGCGGCGCGGGTGTTGAGGTATGAGTCTGTGTCGGTATTGTAGGTGGAGGAGGTAAGGTAGAAGTAGAGGCTTGTTCTGGTTGAGCAGAATGCAAGGGGCGAGCATGAGAAACGACGGGCGATGCGTCAGTTGGGGATAATTCGTGAGTATGCCCGGGGCCATGCTCGTCAAAGTGAGACGTAAATTGAGAGAGGATGTCGTTAATGTCCGAAAACTCGTTGGAGGGTCCACCAGAGGGTGGAACAGTACTCTGCGCGTCGATCCGTTGTCTTTCACCACCGACTCCCTCAAGTTCCCCTCTGTCACGTCCATCTTCTTCGTCTGAGAGCATGTAATCAGTCCCGTTTGCACCGTTTGCAGTTGTGCTTCTCGTGTCTTTGGATGAATCGCTCCTTGTCAGCGAATGGAAGGAGGGTGCCGTCTTGGTCGATTCGCAGATCTTCTGGACAAGCTCGGCTTCACGATGGCGTGCGTAGTCCGAGTTTCTTGCTGAAAGTTGGCCACGGGCACTTTCAGCCTCCCGGTCATGTGCTGCTTGAAGGGCCGCAGCGAGGCCACTGAAATTGATTCCGAGGTTTGCAATATTATCTGGGACATTCGAAGTGTCGATTGCGGCAGTGTCTGACGCGCCTGAATCCATGCTAGCGTGGCGTTGTTGCACCGCAGCGTTGAGTATAGCCGCTGAAGTAGACGAGGCATTTTGATTGAGCAAACTGACAATCTCTCGTTCAAGCATGTCGACTGAGAAAGACTCGGCTGCGGTCATATGGTGAGACGTGTGTTCTGGTGGAGAGTAGTCGTCGTGGAGGGGGGAAAGCATAGAGTCGTTATGGTCAAACGGAGAGGACGAATGGTCGTCTTGGTCGTGATTGGTATGTGTGTCATCAGGAGATACGCCGATAGCGGCATCGTCGATAGTTTCGTCGTGTACGACGTCTGAAAGGTCGAGTACGTGGTCTTCTGTGTCCATTAAGAAGCAGGACCTATAAAGAGTGAAACAAGGAGGAGGAAGGGGTGATGAAACGCACCTTGGTAGCAGGAAGCAAGAGCGCCGCTAGTCGGATGTGCCCAAAGCGGATATTACCAAAGCGTTCAACCTTCCGCTCTCGTGTACCTGAGGCCCTTCCCTCATGGACACATACCACATTCCTGGCAAGTTCGACCTCACCCCAAGACGCCATCATGGGTACGCTGTATTGCTTTTCATCATGGGAACTTTGTTCCCCCCTCTAGGTATTACTCGTTTTCTATCCGACTTCACCCACTTACAAGACCAGCCGTTGCGGCTAGATTTGGCATCGGCAAGGACTTTTGGGTGAATCTCTTGCTGACGATATGTGGCTATATACCAGGCAGGTTCTTCCAGTTTTGTTTCCCAATGTCTCATCATCGTCTCCTCAAGGTCATGGGCACAACTTTTATATACAGGTTTGTTCTTGATCCCTACTCTAATGAAACAGATGGACAACGCTAGTTTGATAGAATATCCGTAACAACAAGTCCCATGCGCGTACCCCGAAATGGGTTCAGCGCTATGGCCTTGTCGATACCTCTGAGATCCGACGCAAGGAACGCAAGTCTCGTTGGTCAGGGCGCTATAAAGATCGCCTTCCCGAGTCTACACTAGAGGGTGTGCCTTACGAAGAGGGTCAGATACCCGATCCTAGCCAAGTCGCATCGCAGGAGAACGGAGGTGGCGGTGCAGAGCTGTGGCGGGACGAAGATGAATCATTCTATGCCAAGTCGGAGGAAACTACAAAGTCGGGCCGTTGGCATTATCCTGCCAACTTTGAAGATATCGAGATGCAATCCTCCTCGAAATCGTCAAAGCGCCCGAAGAAGGATAAGAAGAAGGATAGATGGGCGAGGACGGAGGATGCGTACAGTCTGTCCGAAGAACGCGTGCGGCGTAAGAAGTCGAAGAAGAAACACAGGGCGAGTGTTGCCGAGAGCGCCCACCCTTCTATCGAATCGACGGAGCTTCCTGAAGATCCTGATGGCGGCCACTATGGCAAACAGGCTGAACACAACGGGCAGGTAGATAAACCAGAGCCCATTGCCACTACGACCGACGATTTACTCAACCACGAACTGTAGCCTATAGTGTCACTCTTTGTATTATAAAGGATTTGGTCTAGCTTTACACGTTCGTTCGTTTACAATTCTTTCATTGTACGTACTTTGGCGGTAAAGTATATTCCACAGTCAATATCTCTATCTCTATTTTACCAAGATTTGTGTGTCTTGTTCCACAGTCTTTCTGCAGACTGGAGAGTGTTCGCCATGAGCATTGCCACCGTCAATGGTCCAACGCCTCCGGGGACCGGTGTTATCTTGGAGGCCACAGCAGAAGCGGTGGAAAACTCGACATCCCCTGCCAGCCGTTGGCCAGATTTTTTGGTCGAGTCTGCGGCATGTTAGCAACAGTTTGCAAGAGACCACTTTGAAGGACGACTGACCAGGAACGAAATTGATACCAACATCAATCACGACTGCTCCGGGTTTGAGCCAAGAGCCTTTGACAAACTCTGGTTTTCCGACCGCCGATACAACTATGTCCGCAATCTTGACCTGCAAAGCGCGTTAGAAAGTAATCTCGGAGCAGAACCAGTAATTTCTCACCAACTCTTCAACGTTTCTACTACGGCTGTGACATTGAGTGACGGTAGCGTCGCGACTTTTCAACAAATAGGCGACTGGATTGCCAACAATGTCACTCCGGCCAAGAACAACAGCGTGTGCGCCGGCCAAGGGTATGTTAGTGGAGTCTAAAATGTGCATGACGGCTGCAGCAGTGCAAGGGATGAACAAAGGATCTGCAGCACGTGAAGCGAGGTGTCCGACATTGTAAGGATGAAAGCTGTCAGAAGGTTAGCCATATGAGGTTATCGACAAACTTGGGCCACGCAACCCATCGACATCCTTCTGCGGACTGACTGCCTCTGTGACGAGGTGTTCGCCCTCAGGTCCAACGTGATCTCCGAGAGGCAGCTGAACCAGAATCCCGCTAACGTCGTCGTTTTCATTCAGCTCGTAGACGACCTTGATCACGTCTTCAACGGTGGCCTCTGTAGGTAAATGAACATGCTTGAACGTGATACCGACTTCGTCCGCTGCTTTCGCCTTCATGCGGACATAGGTCGAAGAGTCCTGGCGCTTCCCGGCCTGGACGATGGTCAGCTGTGGCTGGAATTTGGGGTGTGCTGCTTGGATGGATTTGATCTTTGCCGCGACATCTGCGCGTATGGATCTCGTGGTTGTTGAGACGAAGGGACGCGTGGAGGAGGGTGAATTTACCTTGCAAGAGCGGCGCCATCGAGGATGGTGGCGGGAGTTGCCATAGAAAGGAAAGGACGGAGATGCAAAGCTCGGAAAGCTCTCAACATTCTCGGGCGAACAACACTGTCTACGCTGCTTTACTCAACCCAGCAACGCAGCCTGAATACGCCAGCGTTGGCCATCACCTTGGTATTGCAGCAGCAAGCACAGTCTAGCCAGATTCACACGGTCATACGTGGAAATTTTGAAATTTAAAAAGCGTTTTGTTCCTCCCCGACAGCACCGACCAAAGATGAGCTTTTCCTCCGCCCTCAACTCTTTCCGCTCTTCAACAGCTCTGCTGTCTTCACGCTCGCTTACTCGGTCCCTTCGCTCTGCTCATCTAACAGGCAGACGCTGGTACTCGGACGAAAAGCCTTCGGAACCGCCAAAAGACGGGTCTTCGACAAAGACCGAGTCACCGGAGCAGGCAAAGCAGGAAGAGAAGCCTGTATCTCCAGAGGTACTCAAGGCTAAAGAGGCTGAAGTTGCCGACCTCAAAGTACGTGACCGACGGTTCGGTGTTGGTCGCAAAAACTGACCCGATCACAGAGTCGTCTTCGTTACCTGCAAGCCGACTTTCTCAACTTGCAGCGCAACTCTGCAAGAGAAAAAGAGCAGCAGCGCGATTATGCCATCACGCGGTTCGCGTCCGATCTTCTCGAGACTGTCGATGTGCTTGGCTTGGCGCTAAAATCCGTCCCTCAAGACGCCGTCTCAACGTCAACAAGTTCATCACCACCACCACCAAATTCCGACTCGTTACCAAAAAGTCATCAGCAATACCTGCAGGACCTCCATACAGGAGTAGACATGACACACCGATTGTTGCTTCAGACTCTGTTCAAATACAAGGTCACGCCCTTCGATCCCACTGGTGAAATATTCGATCCCAACCGCCACGAGGCAATTTACCAAGCTCCTGTGCCCGGTAAAGAACCGGGGACTGTCCTTGAAACCCAAAAATCCGGCTACATGATCAAGGACCGGGTGCTGAGAGCCGCCCAAGTCGGTGTTGTGCAGGATACTTCATGAGTTATGACGATTATATTTATAGAGAGAGAGGAGGACACCGTTTTATTGCGCATTAGACACAGGTAATAGTCAATTAGAACATCTACATAGCATTAAGTTGTGTTAATTAACGAATCTCAACTCCAAATTGATGACCGAGTTGTCCGACCACACGCGATTGAATGTCGTTGACTTCTTCATTGGAGAGTGACCTATGCAAAAAAGTGAATGAATGTTCCCAACTCGTACTTGTTGACCATACCTATCCATTGACCGGTAATTTATCCTGAAGCACTGACTGGTTTTATTCGTTTTGGGGTGAACAAAGTTGTCGATCTGCCGACAGTGTCAATTTTGCTTCCCTTCGGAAGACGTTCCATACCTTTTTCACATCCTCGACAAGGTCGCCTGCGACATCCCTGACGAGATCACAGAAATCGTTTTCGTGCAAAGACTGGCCTGGCGGTATCCAGAAGCTGACGTCTTTGAAGCACGACGGGTACTTTGAGTACGGCTTGAACGTCGTCAGTTTCCCTTGTTCAAACTGCGACAGAAAGCGTTCGTCCGTAGACCAGAACAGCCGAATATCAGGTATGGAGAAGAGAATCATCGCTATTCTCTCCAAGCCAAGTCCAAAAGCCCAGCCGAGCTTGTTTGGTATGCCTGAATCCAACAATAAAATAAGAACACATTTACAAAAACGCGCACGTACTCGCAGTATCCAGTGTCGCCTGTATGATCACACCACAGCCGAGTATCTCTAGCCATTTTCCACGGAAGAACACTTCCACCTCAAAACTCGGACTCGTGAAAGGGAAATACGCTTCGATCCATCTCACTCTCAAGGGGTTGCTCGGTGTAGCACCCGCAGCGGATCCAAAAAGCAGCAACATCAAGCCGTTGAGCGATAGTTTGAGGTTTTGCGTGATAATCTCTGCATGGCGCGGGTCGTGTCCCGGTTGTACGGGATTCGTCTCCGAGATATGCTTCACATCCTCTATCACAATATTCGAAGAGGAGAGGTGGCGCAAGAGTCTTTCGTTGTCCAGCTCCACCTCACGCATGCTGGAAGAATTGGCGTCAAAGATTTTCGCGCCCTCGACTTGGTGAAATACCGGATAGTGAGACGCGTCTATCTCGTCGCGCCGGTACACGTCCGCCGTCAGCAGCCATTGGGTGTCGCCGTTCCGAAAGACTTCGACTTCGTGCGCCGAGGTGTGGGTGCGCAACATGAGGTCCTTGTTGACATAGTAGCTGTCAGCTAGGGAACGTCCTGGGTGGTCCAGAGGGAACGAAAGCTCGTCAAAGTTCTTGAAAGGTGAAACAAGTGGCGAAAAGGCCGAGTGACGAGAAAAGTCCGGAAAATGTGATTCTATAAGCGATCGGAGAGTGCTCAGGGGATGGCCAGGTTGGGTATGCAGCTGTAGCGGTATTTTGGAGATGACTGAAGGCGTTATGTTCGTGAGGTGATCTGTCGGATACCTCTTGCCTTGGATTTCGACATGGGTGCTCGTCGGTGTAGAGCTATACCATCGAACGCGACATGAAATATGCCTTGAGCTCAGAGCCCAACGAGTCCACATGCAACAAGCAAGAAGCTTATGTTTGACTTTATTGATGGACTTGTGACATTGAAAAAGCCGTATATATTTTCTCAAACGTTGATCAAGTCATAGCCCACTAATCTACACTAGCACTGTCTACCTATGTATCACCAAGGCATGGTCGTAACAAACAAACCGTCGAGAGCGTAATAAAATGTCCTTCCATGATCAACGTTCGTTATAGAGTACGTAACAAAAAGGGACGGAAATAGGATAGGGTGTCGCGCGATGACTTATGGCATTGGGATGGAAGAAAAGCAAGAAAAAGCTGGAGCAAGAAAGAAATCAACGAAACAAAACATTTTACCAACCGCCAAACCATCGAGCAGGAGGTCTATGGGAAGCACGAGAACCACGAGACAACCCCTTGGATCTGGGTTCGAACTCTTCATCTTCATCCTCATCTTCTTCCGTAATGACTTCTACAGCTGTTGTACGTGGAATTGAAGCAGTCGTAGGAGGGGAAGCAGATTCAGGATGAGGAGGGGCGGCCAGGCGAGTATTAGCAGGAGGAGGTACAGTTACAGTTTGGACGACAGTTTTTGTTTCGGTTTCGTATTGAGTCTCAGCGATGATGGAAGGAAGCTCTCGTTGCTGCAGAGAAACAAACAAAACCAAATGTCAGCGAACAGTCTACGAGACGGAAGCGAAAGTGAAAAACGGAATAGGCCGACGACCACGTGGAGGACCGAAACGGTGTGCGATGATCGAGATTGTCGATTCGATCGCGACGCCGTGCGAAACATGATCGAAGGCCTAAGGACCGAGGGGACGGTGCAAGCCCCTCGTGTCCCGACGAAGGAGGTTCACGAGGGAATCGTACGGACTAGGAATGTTCTTTGACCTCCTTCGTCTCATAGGTCGAAGCGGCGCTGGGGAGGCGTCGGTACCTTGGTTTTCCGCTTCACTCCCGCTGGTTCATATACGTATTCTTCTTCCACCGTTTGCGGATTCGGATTGTCACTCCCAAGCGCACTGTCCATCAAAGTCAGAATGTAGCCGAGAAGAGACCAAAAATACTCTACATCAGTTGCTCCATGATCCACGACTCGCGTCGAGATGCATCATGCTCTCTTCGGTTGACGTTCTCTTCGCGCTTGCCGATTTCTCGTTCTCTTTCGGCAATTTTGAGTTCGCGATCAAGAAGTTCCTCTGCACGAGGGCTGGACCAGCCAGGCGGCGTAAGAGAATCTTCTTTTACAATTTCTTTAATGATCGTCTGAGCGGGGGCCGAAATTGTCTCTGTAATCGTCGCCGACGTGCAAGCAGGGCAGAGAATGGGTGTCGGCGTGGGAAGTACTCCGCCTGGAGCACCTGCAAGTAGTTCCGCCTCGCGGCGTGCAACCTCGGCTTCACGTACAGCAACCGCACTCTCACGCGCGATGAGAGCTTGAGTCCGTTTGGGAGATAAATAGTTAAGAACAGAGGATGACGACCCTTCACCAGAGGATGGGGTGCTAGAGGGTAATGAAAGCATGACAGCAAGGACAGCTAGTACAAGTGAAAGGACTAGAAGCAGAGTCGTTGACGAGATAGTGCGATGGTGCTTGTGGGAGCGGTCACGTTCACGTTCACGCTCGCGATCACTGCGGTGACGCTCGCCATGATGAGATGAAGAGGGTTGGGCCATCCTAGCTGAAAACCAACCAAAGCTGTGAGTTGAAATTCTGATCGAGAAGCTCGATCACAACGTACCGCTGACCGACGAGTGTGGCGACAAGGAGGTAGTAGTAGCGGGTCGTAGAATAGACGTCGTCGTTGTAAAATAAGGGGGAGTAGGTATGTTCTAGCGGAACAATTGAGGTGTCCACAAGATATACCAGAGAGAACAATAGGTGGGGGGGATTGAAAACAAGATGCGCTTCCCTGACTTCAATTTTCTTCCATTTTCATTGTTCAACTTGCACGTGGTCCGTCATGTGATCTGATGATTACGTAACACATGCACGCGCCTCTGCCGCGTGCTGCTCTGAAGTCTGCAACGATGGCCTTTCGCCGACTAGCCCAAGAAAACTATGGCAGTCCAGACTCTCCTGTACCTCCAACGACGCCAAGAAACAGACCATCTATAGTCAGTGCATATAGATCTCCAGCATCAACAGCGTCCATATCCTCCTCTATCCCCTTTGATTGGGAGGCAGCACGGTCAAGAAGGCCCCCACCCTATGGAAGTCCACTTCAAAACAAGCCTAGGAGAAGCATGGCTTTTCAAACTCCTGGCGCTCAACCACGAAAAGCTGTCATAAGGAAAAAGGGTCTTGTCGACAGGTAACAATGCCTCATCCAATAATGAGGATATACTATACATGACTTTCAGGATCACATCCATTCCCTCTACTATTGCTTTCGAAATTGCAATTTTTCCTCACAATGTCCCACTTCCTTCACCGAAGACTTGTGCAAATATCGTTGGTGGTGTGATGCACCTGCTTCACTTTTGCGTTCGTTTGAGCCATATAAACCGCACCTCGGATTCAGAACTTGGTTGGGAAGATATGTACCAAGAAGAAAAGGCGTGGTTTGATTGGGTTTGGTATCCTCTCGTTGCGACTGATTTGATCATTCTCATCTCTTTGTTAGACGCTGCCAGTGTCTTGTCTTCTCATTGCAAGTGCCTTGGTCAATGCCATATACCTCCTCTCTCGCACAAAAACGTACCACTTTCATCGCCAATCTGATCCCTTGTCTTCTCCCAATGCCAAATTCGTTTCTACTAAGCTGGACTTGGAACCAGAGCCACCCGTTCCTTTGAAGAGGCGTGCACTCTCAGGTGCTTGGCGGGCGTTTGCATTCTTCTGGCGTTTCCTGCTGGGATGGAAGCAACCTACGTCCTACGGTACCGAATCGGGCAAGACCACCCGAGTGCAAGAACTACAGATGTGGGATCCTAGTGAATTCGAGTTGACTCTGTTCAGCGTATACTCTCCTATCCACCCTCTTCTCTGGATGGCTACTAACACGTCAAACTGGATTTTGATGTTCATAATTATGTTTTTGGTCTCCTTCCAAGTGTGTGGCGTACTTTTATTCTACCGATGATTCCTGACCCCGTTTAGCTGAACACTACAATACGTGCATTTACAATACTTGTCAAAGATAAAGCTATAGTTGCTGCAGAGACATTCCACGAGTACAATTCGGGGGTATGGCTAGAGTTACTCCCTCTGTGTGCAATAATACTCACCGTCGTTGTCCCAGTACGTTTACCCGAGACTTCATCCAATCAGAAAGGACGTAGCTGTCATGACGCATCAGGCTGAGATGGTCAATGTCTGGGAGGATTAGTGGACCTGTAGCCTAAATATAGTGTTACATACCTTTGTTCCATACTCCCGCCGCGCCTCTGACATGGCTTATCAGAAACGCTCCAAACGCTGTCATGTGCGTACTACTACCAAAACACCCTCTTTCACGCTCAGGCGACCAGCTACCTCATAGTTTTTCGACGAGTATGGCGGGCCAGTTGGCACCGGGTGCTCAAAGGGTGTAGAAAACTGCCCATTTGTTCATCCCACCGAACCTCTCTGGGACCGGCTTCGCCCCGTCGCCCCAGTATATCCTCGTAGGCGCACTGGTCACCCTCGCTCTCCAGATCGCCTTAGGCGGAGTCCAACTCCACTGGCGGACCGCATATCGCCGCGTCGTGCGAGTACTAGTGATCGAAGCACGACCTTTAGCTCAAGATATCGATCACCTTCTCCCATCCCCAGGTCCCCGATATCTCCAAAGGCGTCCCGTCCGGGACCAAGCTTCGCAGCTCCTGCATCGAAACCCGTCCCTACCAAAGACAACAAAGAATCAAATGAATTACGTGTTCGTGCTGATTCCATCGCATCCTCTGTGCCTAGCCACAGCCATAAGGGAGAACCACCAATTCCCAAGCAATCCACAGCTCACATCCATCAACTGCAGGATCAGAACAGCACAAACACACGTCGACTCACGAGTACTATGTCAGCATCATCAAATCTGCAGCAATCGACTGCATCATTCCCTCCATTACCTGCCCCTCCAGCACTCTTATCGGTAAAAAAGCTTCTTCCCCGCGCGGAGTTGACTACGGAACAGAAACGTCAAGTATGGACAGAGTACATCCAGTGGGTGTTTTTTTTTTGCTTGGACAGTGAACTACTTTTTTGACCATTTGTTCGGTAGACTTCTGGCAGATAATATCCAGCAAGGCTCTGAGGCCAAAAAGCTAGAAGGTGACATCAGCCTCTTGGAGAGGATTTTATCCTTGTCTTCTGAAGAGTCTGTTGCCGGGGCACGCAAAGCTACAGTCGGAACTAAGTTGGCGGCACTAAACGCGCAGCTTAAAGAACTGGAAAATAAAAAACAGGGGACGTTCAGCCGTATCACTGCTGCGGAGAACTGGCCTGTACCGCCCATCGGCGATAATCAGGACAAGGAAGCGTTGAGTAAAGTGGCAGCATACCATGAAGAACTGTCGCAGTGCGTTGAAAAGATAAACAGCCTTTTGGCGCGCTCCGCCTCTGTTATTCCAAGCGACGCTTCTGTAGGTGATGCAGGCCGCCCTCCGAAAAGACGCCGAACAGACGATGGTGGTAAAGAGGAGCGACAGGAACCACCGGCGCGTGCTAGTCCTGATGTTTCCGAGGAAATGCGCGATCGCGTTCTCAAGTTTCATGAAAGCATGACCACCATCCAAAATTACCAGACCACTCTCCGCAATGACTTGACGGCAGAGTACAAGGAATATATCGACGCCAAAATGGAAGATGCCGTTAAGGACGCAGCCACGAGTGTTGAGGCCGCAGAAGAGAAATTCAAAGTTCTAGAGTCCAATATCAAATTGTCAGATAATGACTTGGAGGAATTGGCTGTTGACATCGAGAAGCTGATGCTGGACAATCAGGCGTTTGGAACGCAGATTGCAGAAACAAACCAGACGATAACGGACACGATGTTGGTCTAACTAGTATCTTTTGTGATATGTGACTGCTGACGTT
The DNA here is from genome assembly GCA_000827485.1 of Amanita muscaria Koide BX008. Lineage (NCBI taxonomy): Eukaryota > Fungi > Basidiomycota > Agaricomycetes > Agaricales > Amanitaceae > Amanita > Amanita muscaria. The sequence continues at coordinate 549,591 of KN818225.1, forward strand.
CCATTAAGAGCGAGCATAACCCAACTCCAGCAGAGACAACTGGAATTGACGAACAGACGCGATCAACAGGGCAAGGCAATCGAAGCGCTGCAAGCTGCCGTTGCTGCTCATACCGCTAGACCGACTTCACCGCCTATTTCTCCAGTTTTACCCCCAATTGATTACATTGTGCAAGCCGTTCATGACCCTCTCTTGGACGCTGCGCGGTCTGCTATCAAACCATTGCTCACTAGCACGAAAGAAGACATCGAAGGCCTTCTCAAAGAACGCCACGCTGAGATGTACCAAACATTGTGGAGTAGACTAGGGCTTACTCTGAAGGTAGTGGATGCACTTTCGGCACGCATTGGGCCTTCGGGTAGCAGCAGCAGTGTTGACGCCAGCACATCATAACATCTAATCAATTTATCGTAGTGTACATTACTCTACCTCTATCTCTAGAACATAAATACTAAAGAGCAAAAATATGCCCATGCCGAGATTCGAACTCGAGACCCTTGCATCTCTGACTGCTTGAGCCAAATGGTAACCACATAAGTACAATGCTCTACCGCTGAGCTACACGGGCTTAATGATTGGTCGGATCTATACATATCTCAGCTGTTTGGGTAGGAATTGAAACCCTGATTGCTGAGAAGTTGTTTGGAATTAATTCTAATGAATGTATGTATGTATTAATACTAAGTAGCAAGTAATAACTATGGTTGAGGGGGCATGCCCATCTCCTCTGGTGTAAGGGATGAGCTCTCAATCATCACACCAACGCCAACTTTTGCCGCATTCTGGTACAAGATTTCAGCACAGTTGCGCGTACAAAAACCAATAACTGACCTTGAAATGATCGATTTCCCCTGACACCAAGAAGGCAAACGCTGGCGTAAATCGCTGCTCCAGCAGGGCAGAGACTTTTCCAGTGGAATCAACCTGTGCTCTAAAAGTAGACAGTCTTAGGTCATACTTGGCCCCCAACGTTGCAAGTGCATCCCTACGGGTTGGGGCGAGTATGACCTGGAGGTCGGCAGCAACGTCCACCTTTTCGCTCAATTTTTGCCAGTAGCTTGCCTGCAGCATACCAGCGGGTTGAAGGTGCGCAGTTGCTATCCAATTTTTGTCGTTACCCGTGTACTTTGCTACGTAAGACGTGCTCGTCTCTGACATCTCAGGCGAGGGACGTTGATATAGAGTCTCAAAACCTAGTGCGAGGTTTTTTGTGACCGATTGGAGGTAACCACCAATGTAGATACCCGTAAGGTCTGCTGGCCAAGGGTTGACGGCTTTGAGATTAAGGCTGTAATCCCTGCCTTGGTAGTCGTGCTCCAGCTGAATCATGTTGTGACCTGCTTGCGACGAGAACTGACATGCATCAGGTTGAGGTGAACAATACGACCCGAGAGACTGGAACGCACTTGGCCTTGAGCTTTAGTCACATTGGTTGGAGTCCACCCATGGTTCAGGCGCGCATTGACATTTCCATCGTGATCAACGCCTCCTTGAAGGAACAGCTTGGTGGGATATTAGTAGGTGACCAGTACCGGTCAATTGAACAAAGCACTCTACCTTTGGGTTGGCAAAAATGGCAGCAAAATTGTACGACGCGGGCAATGTCTGGGAGCCAAGAGCGAACGAGTGCGTTACTTGGAATAACGGGTTCATGGACAGACTCTTCGTCAGGTCGGCTCTCGCCCCATCGAACATGTAATTAGAGAGGTGCGTGGCTAGGGAATATGTCAGTACATGAAAGGGATGTCTGAATGAGAGGTTCAGCGTACTCTTGACCTCCTTTTGAAGATTCTCAACATTGCCTGGTTGTGGTAAACCTAGCCCCGTCCGCCACGTGGATAAACGATCGTACACTCTTGATATTGAGCCCAAAAAGCCTTTGGAATCAGGGGGATGGGGTTCGTCACCAACCAAGGACGCGTCAGGCGATGAGGAGGAGGTCATGACTGCAAATTCAAGGTTGCTGGAACCAGTTGAGAGAATGAAAAAAACCGAACAAACAAGCACAAAGCGTCGGTATGCGTCATGTTCGCTGACAGTGATATTTCACAACTCCCATATAGATAGGCCCTTGTAGTTTCTCACAGCAAAAGCTTCCGTGATGGATGCCACCAGCCAAGACACGCTTGGCAAGATACTGCGGGTAAACGTGCTTCAGCTTGGCACAGGATAAGTCGCGTACTACTGCTGCGGACTATACACAGGCTTCGCTGAAATTTGATATGACATCTAATTCTATTCTTGGTTCTTTTGGCTGATTCTCCACTTGTCTTATTCTGCCCCGCAGCATTATGGCAATGATATCGATATTCGCAGGCTATATATCAGGACTTGCAAATACCACCGTTGCTTTTCACCATTGTTGCCTTTCACCGTTTCACCTTTTTTTTTCTTATCCCGCCGTTCTGACAAGCTTCTCACCCGAGCCGAGTGAGCCCCATGACGAATGCGAAGCGTTATGTTTTCTTCATTGCACTTCTCGTGGTTAGTACAATTTTTTTTTCTCTGACAAAGGTCACACGCATTCAATTTTTGACCAGATCTCTATACATCATATGTTGGGAATGTTCCGTGACAGCGATGCTCAACTATCCTCCCTGAGCAAATTGAAGGAACAACTAATTCGTTACCAGATGTGGAACGGGTCTGAACCAGTGCACAACATCACCCATGGGAACCAAAACTCATCTGGGCTAGTCCCCGACCAACGTAGAGCAAACGCGACATTTGTCTTCCTTTGCAGGAATAGCGATGTCAATGAGGCTGTTTCAAGTGTGCAGCAGATGGAGGACCGCTTCAACAAGCGGTATCACTACCCATGGGTCTTCCTTAATGATGAACCATTTACGGATGAGTTCAAACAGTATGGTTAACATTATACCCAATTCAAGGGTTTGACGGGGATTCATAGGCGGATATCGGTGCTTACGGATGCGCCCATCTCTTTTGGCCTGATACAACGAGAGCACTGGCACCAACCGGATTGGATTGACGAAGACCGCGCAACACGGGGCCGATTGCAATTGATGGCACAGGGAATTATCTATGGCGGTGAGTGCCACGTCGTAGTTTCACACTATTGTAATCAACATTCTCCATCAGGGAGCGTACCGTACGTACATCTCAATCATACCTTGGATCAATCTCTCACGACACTGCCAGTTATCGGAATATGTGTCGATTTAATTCTGGAGTAGGTGCCATCTGCGTATCATTCTATGGCGCTTACCGCTCTACCAGTTTTTCTTCAAGCATGAGCTTTTGCAACCTTATCGTTATTATTGGCGGTGAGCTCTCTCGCGGAGCTACTCTATTGTCGATCACTAACATAGCTGGTAGGGTCGAGTTCGTGCCTACATCCATCTTGAAGCAACGAAATTGACTGTAATGTAGGCCTGGAGTTCGATATTTTTGTGACGTCAACTACGATCCCTTCGTTTTCATGGAAGATAATCATAAGTTATATGGTTCGTTGTGCGCTATTGAATAGTTGTAGGCACTAATGGATCAGCTAGGTTTCACGATATCACTGGTTGAATGGGAACCAACAATAGCAACCTTGTGGTCTGCTGTAAAAGGTGCAAGCAGCCATTTCTGGTCCACAGTTCCACTCACTTTACTCGTGCCTATAGAATTCATGGTCGAACATCCTGAATATGTTCAAAAGGACAACTCGTTATCATTCTTGTCGGACAATGGTGGGAACACATATAATCTTTGCCATTGTACGTTACTGTGCACCTGCTTTTGGGGGAGCTTAACTAACCTGTTGCTGTCACTTTAGACTGGAGTAATTTTGAAATTGCTGACATGGACTTCTGGCGTGGCGAAGCTTACCAGAAGTTCTTCGAATATCTAGAGTCCAAGGGCGGGTTTTACTATGAGGTACATCCTTCCTGCACTGAAAATTTCACCTTGCTCAACGCGTGGACACATTGATAGAGATGGGGAGATGCGCCTGTTCATAGCATCGCCGTGTCGTTGTTTGCTCGCAAAGAGCAAGTCCACTTCTTCCGTGACATAGGGTACAAGCACGAGTATTTCCAGCATTGCCCCAATGGCGACATCTGGAAACAGGGTCGCTGTTCTTGCGATCCCAAAGACACCTTTGGTGAGTTTAAACCAAGTCTTTCAGTAACCATATTTATGACCTGAAAGATCATGTACCCGCTTCGTGTACATCGAAATACGAAGCATTGTTTAAGTGATTTGTATAGACATGTGTAGCAAAGTAAATTATTAAAAAGCTATAAATAGCCATTGCCATTGCCAACCCCATCTTACTTCAAGTACGCCACAGCCGCAGCGTCTCACCGCCTTCAAACTGCTACTGTCATCATCTTTCTCCTCCGCCCAAGATGATGTCGCCTACGCGTTATGTCTTCTTGGCTTTCGCAATCATTGTCCGTTCTTGTGCACTGTTCGCGTTGGCGCTCATTGAACCTGTTCCACAGATTAGCTTACACTTTATCTTGACAATTTCCCATGCGGGATATGGGAGAGTAACGTCCTGGGACAATATCAAAAGTCAAATCAAAGGATCCAATCCACTAGACAAGGACCCAGTGCCTGACGAATACTACGTGAAGGGCACGCAGACGCCTGCACGGAAGGCGAATGCCGCAATTGTTATCCTAGGTAAACTTTTTGCGGTGTCATGTTCCCGTCCACCTTACAGAAACCCGTAGCACGGAATACTGACATCAAGGGCGTCATAAGTAGCGTGAAGCAGATGGAAGATAGGTTCAACCACAAATTCCAATATCCATACGTCTTCTTGAACGATCAGCCATTCGAGGACAACTTCAAAAAGTGTGGATGATGTCTCTGGTACCACAGCATTACTCATGGATCATTGCAGGCGCGTGACCGAACTTACGGACGCACATGTCCAGTTTGGACTTATCCCTTCCAACCATTGGAACCAACCATCATCGATAAACGAAACCAGGGCTACTGAGTCCCGTGAAAAAATGGTAGCTAGCAACGTGATATATGGAGGTAAATAGTGTTCTATTACATGCTTCAACTTCACCTGAACCAATTGGGTTGATAGGTAGCGTTCCGTGAGTACCCCAGCACGTGTATTAACCTGCATAACTAACTATAATTTCGGCTAGATATCGCAACATGTGTCGATTCAATTCTGGCGTAAGTATCTTCTGTATGTTCGTTCGATCACATCACAAAAAGTGCAACAGTTTTTCTATCGGCATGAACTTCTCAAACCGTACAAGTACTACTGGAGGTGCGTCCCCATAAGTGCTAGAATCTTCAGTTGACTGAATTTTGTTCAGGGTTGAGTACGTGTTTTGCAACAGTTGATATGCTTGCCGTTTACGCCCTGTTGCAGGCCCAGCGTTACATTCTTCTGCGACCTAGATTATGATCCATTTCTTTACATGCAAGACTTTAAGAAGGTATATGGTATGCACCTTTCTTGTATCCAAGTTTTGCAACCAACGAAAACTGCCGCTTTTGAGGATTTACCCTCTCCCTGTACGAATATATAGAGACAATCCCTACTCTGTGGGATGCAGTAAGAGGCAAGAAAATTTCCCGTTTATTCCAATCACATTGCTAATGTTGAGCAGAGTTCATGGACGGCAACAAGGACCTTATAGCTCATGACAATGCCATGGAATTTATTTCCGACGATGGTGGGCTTACCTACAACAAATGCCACTGTTTGTATCCACTGTCGTCAACGGTCAAACTATGTGCTGATGATACCGATAGTTTGGAGTAACTTTGAAATTGGTGACCTGGACTTTTGGCGGGGAGAAGCATATTCAAAGTTCTTCGACTTTTTGGACGAAAAAGGTGGTTTCTACTATGAGGTATTTATATCTTTCTCCATGCATCAAATATCAAGTAACTTACCGGTTCAAAGCGCTGGGGTGACGCACCTGTGCACAGCATTGGTGCAGCCTTGTTCGCCAAGAAAGAACAGCTCGTAAGTTTCCTGCGATACGTCTCGGACTATTGTTGATACGTCCACCGAAGCACTTTTTCCAGGATATTGGATATCGTCATGAGCCGTTCCAACACTGTCCACAGGGCTCTGCCCATAAAAAGGGCAAATGTTGGTGCGATGAAGAGGACAACTTTGGTGAGCCATCTGCTGTGTTTCTATGTTGTCATTAATGAGTATCATTTAGATCATGAGTGGTATTCATGTACCAGTCGATATGAGAAGTTACTCAAGTGATATCTCCAGCGATCTAATAACATATGTAGCCAGTAATGCTTCAAAACCAATATCTGTGGCTGTCGTGCGACTCTATCGTATTATTAAGATACCCGTTTCAATGAGTGCTCCAACTAGGCCGTAAACGCATCAACTGCTTGTATGCAACGCCTGACCTCCTTGTCAGAATACAATGTATTTAAGAAGACAATCCAAGCTCGCGGCGGCGTGGTGTCATAGAATAGATTGTGAATAATACTGAAACTGAAATCAAACACTCAGCACATAGTCGATGGAAATCACAAGTGAACGTACGGAGTCGTACAAGCGAGTCCAGTGTGACCCTAGAGAACTGTCAACCAAGCGATCAACATACTCGCCGACAAGCGAATGCGTTATGGTTGGTTGAAAACGGTCTCGTAGATAATTTGCGGTCTGTTCCCCGAAGGCAGCAAAACATGGAAGCGTTGAATCTGGTTCCTTGAGGTTATTTTATAAGCTGTGCAGGTGAAACCGAGTCCGTACCTTTTTGCATGAGCTCAACCATTGCTGAAAGAGCGTAAGCCATAACTCTGCAAGAAACGCAACTGATAGTTACTTATGATCCGATCACAATGTTTTCTCGCCGCTTCAAACCCTTCCTTGAATAGTCGTCTGAACTCGATGTAGGGCGCACTGTCAATTCCACCAAGAACCTCGAGATATTCCAAGGGGAATTTGAAGGGTGCTGCCTCAAATCCAATATTACCTGGCGTGTTGCTCAGAATGAAACCGAAATCAATGTGTACTAGATGGCCATCCCGGTCTAGGAGTATATTGCCATTGTGTCGATCCTTAATTTGCAGCAGGTAAGTAATGATTGAGTAGCCTGGAAAGCCATGAGATGCATTAGACCCTTTCTGTTATAACCCACCAGCTAACGATTTGGCAAAGTTTCTCTGGGCCCGAACGAATTTAGCTGAAGATGGGCCCCCGTAAGCCTACAATGCTAGCTCAGCCTGGACGCCAACTACTCTTGTCTCTGATGGACTCACAGACTTGAAGTGATCAAGTAATGTAACATGGCCAAAAGTCCCTTCGGCTAACCTCCGGGCATACTCTGCCTTCTTGATCGAATGGATTGACACAGCGTCCGTGATGGTCTCTACTAAACCAGAGGTCCCACCAGTAATTAGAATGCTAAAACTTGGTAGGTTCGTCAGTCAATATTCAGGTTGGTGGAGGAGGATAGCCCACTGTCGAACCCAACAGCCACATTTTTCCTCCTCCCATATTCGCTGGAACTCTTGTATAAGTTGAACCGCAAGCTGTTCCTGCCGCAGATCCCCGCCTGTCTTTACTATCACGGATACGCAATCCCAATTAGCTGCAAGCGCAGTGTGAATCCACAATGCCGCATGAGACCGATACTCCACTTACCTAGATGTCCATACGGAGAACTGTGCCGTATTCGACTCTTGACCAAATAAGCCAATGTTCTAGGTTATTCCAAATAGCAGCTAACCTTTTTCGTAGCCCAAGATTCACTGAAGATGACCGCGGATGGATCGGCCTTGTTTAGTTCTCGTCGGATGATATTCTCATCTTCGGCAGATTTCATACTTCCGCTGATATCGCCTGCTTGCATTATTTGGCTGCCATCCTCGTGATCGCGCATCCGTTGCATCCGTTCTTCTTCGAGAGCCAACATCTCTTTCATTATTCGGTCTCTGATCGCTGCTGCCTCTGAGTACTGGAGCCTCATACGCATCGCCGCTGGTTGATGCTGTTCCGAATTTCCAGAGGCACTGGTTTGCAAAGCCGGAGCTTTGGATAGTTTGTCAGCCAGCAAGTGCTTATTTCGTTCAACATTACATACTCTTCGTTCCAGTCGGATTAGACGAGTCGGACGGCACGGCAGACATCGGCACCGTTGTTACAGGTTCTCGCACCACGTTGGCATTGAGTTGTGCAAGCATAATCGCAGCTGTTTTCATGCGTTCCGAGTACTCGTCAAGAGATAAGACATGTCCAGGGCGATCCGGACTTTGTGTTGTATCATCGAAAGAGATGTAACGGGTATGCCGTGGCGTCGGTGGTCGTGTGTCCGGACTTGGTGAATAAGACCTTGACCAAGCCGCCATATCTAGTTCTTTGTTTTTGGGTGGGGAAGGCAATACAATCGTGTCCGTTAGGTCGGCGGGATCGACGCGAAGCAATTGGTTTGAGCCATACAATTGCTCTACAAGGTCTATTTCTTCCTCCTCTGTGGGGGATATGGGATCAGAAGGAAGGTCAGGCAAAGGTCTATATTCTCCCTGTTCTTCTGCTCCCTGGACTACGTCGGAGTCGTTGACGATCCCTGACTGTATTTTATGCCGAGAAGGGGGATCGGAGGGAATCAGGTCTTTTGCTGGTCCCTTCCGTTCGTCTTCCTTCGTCACAATCTTCCTCAGAATTTCCTTGTTACTCCGTCTCGTTGGGTCAAAATCAAGATCATCATGTAATATTTCAATGATGAGGAGATAAGGGGCACGTTCTGCTGAATTTAGGACCACAGTCTCGCCAGGGGGTATGCGCACTATGCGGTGATGTGGTTGAGAGTTATGATTTCCATGAGGTACGTCTGATGATGTACACCACATTGGCATACAGACCTATGGAAAACTGTTATCCCTGAGCAATTCAAGGACCAGAGAACTGACCTCAGCGGGTAGCTTGTGATTCAAGGCTGTTAGTTCGGCACGCAAAGCACTAACGCGTGCAGGCCTAGGAACTATCAATAGCTTGTTCGATATACTCTCGAGGTTGAGTATGAATTGCACCTACATCCTGAGTTAACATGGATCAAGACCATCATACGCAAGTAAGCAAGCAAACCTCTGATCGGAAGTAGTGACTTCGTAGCATCTGAGATTGACAGGGGAGGTCGTATTTTTCAAGGAGCAAATCTGTGAAAATGCCTGCAGACGACGGAGGTATGCGACCCGATGCAATCGACGGCGATGATTGGAAGGGACTAGTTGTCTGCACATCATCACACTGTCCAAAAGGGTCTTCCGATGCCCGTAACCGTCGGGTAGAGCGCAGATGAAGTGGGAGAGCAGGTACCGTTTGGGCAGCACCAATGGTCCGGCGGCGCTTGAGGACGCTTGGCTCGCTCCTTTCGACGACAATGGAGGGTATAGAATTGGGTATATCTTCTTGGCTTTTCTGGCTATCGTGATCATCCACATCTTGATTTTCTTCGTTCTCATTCTCTTCAGTCGAATGCGTGGACATGACGCTATCGTCTCTCTCGAGACTTCTCAGGTCGCTCCCATCGTCATCTGCCCTTCCCTGCTCAACCGCAACTTCACCCACGATTTCAGTTAGGAGAGGCATTCCGGGAGCACCTGCAAGCACGAGACCAAGTCCAACCAAGGTGGGCTCTGCGTGAGACTTTATTTTCTTACGCGTCAGGCGTGCATGGAATGGCAGGCCCAACGTCGAATAGGGAGAGGCCCCTGGGGATGGCAAATCCCCAAAAATAATCTCATGGCATTTATGCAAAACCCGTTGACAGATTATGAATGAACGGGAGTCGTAACGATTCGTCGACATGTCTTTAAGAGATGCTTGCATGAACCATAGCGTCTACACCCGTCATATGAGTGCACAATTTGGATAGATAGAATACCTCGGGCATACAAGCATTGCAATGTGAGTTGACCGCTGAGCAATGTCTACCACAAAGCATTCGAGCGCTCGAGATTTAGATGGTCTGGTGACAAGAAGATGGCTAATTATAATCATAAAAAGCTGTAGCAAGTCAAGAACACAATGGAAGGGAAACTGACCAGACAAAACCCCAGACATCGCGTAACTCCTGAATATCTAGATCACGTAGCCTGCGGGTGAGGTAGTAGGTGATTCCGATGTTATCAGCGTATACCAGGAGGTAATGAAGAGCGACATGAACGGAAAAGAAAGAAGGAGAGAGGAAGAGACGGAGCAGAAGAGCATGGGAGGCCATTGCAGCTGCCGATGAGCGCGAGAGGATCAGTCGTCCATGTTCCCCTCTCCCTGCACTTCCCCATTTGGCCCACGTCGCGCCTTACAGTTACACGTCGACACATCAGTCGACCGCCATGTTTCTCTCCTCCTTCCTCCTCCTCTCGCTCATTGCTCTCGTCGCTGCTTCTCCTCACCAGCAGATTGCAGACCTTGCCGCAAAAAGCAAAGGCGTCGTTCGTCTTGATGCAGACACGTTCGATCTCATAACTGCGCCGAAACGCAATTGGTCCGTCTCCATCCAGTTGACTGCACTAGATCCCAAGAGGCGTTGTGCTCCATGCAGGCAAGCACTGACTAACATTTCCTGATCTGTCAATGTGAGCTCTCTCCAACAGAGAATTCGATTCCTCCTGGAACGCGGTTGCGGATGCGTGGAACCGGGTCCCAAAAGACTCTCGCGACCACCACTTCTTTGCTACTCTAGACTTTGACAACAACGGTCATTCCGTCTTCCAAAAGGTACCTTAACCCACCATAGCCAAAGTAATTCTACCTCACCCCGTCCAAACAGCTTGGTCTTTCGTCTGCCCCGGTTGTCTTTGTCTATCCTCCGACAGACGGTCCCCGGGCCGCCGCCTCTGGCAAGACTTCTCCCTCAAAATACGACTTTCCCAAGTATGTTATCCTTCATGATTCCTTTGTACAGGTGTTTGATTCATTTCTCCAGCGGCTTTGAACCAAGGCCGCTGGCTGAATATATCTCAAAACACACGCCCGTCCCTATTCCCTACAAGGACCCCATAAATTGGGGTCGTTATATAACCTTTGCTGCTTCCGCTGTGAGCTTTGCCCTGGTCCTCAAGTATGTTGCTCCAATCCTGCAAAGTCGCTGGACCTGGGCGATCGGCACCATCGTTACCTGTCTCGTCATGACTTCCGGTTTCATGTTCACTCGTATTCGTAATTCCCCCTACACAGGTGGCAATGGCAATTGGATTGCAGGAGGATTTCAAAATCAATTTGGCCAGGAGGTGCAAGTCGTTGCCTTTATATGTAAGTTCGGAGCGATCAACATGAATTGGTCTCATTTGGCTCTTTCAGATGGTTTGTTGTCTCTCGCGTTCCTCATGCAGATCCTGGTCATTCCATATCAAACATCACCGACCCGACAAAGATTACAGGTCTACCTTTGGACAGCAGTCATAGTGATAGTCTATTCCATCATCGTGTCCCTCTTTAGGGTGAAGAATAGAGGTACGCCCTTCGATCAGATAAAGAGGTCTTAGCTTGACACTTTATAGGTTATCCTTTCAGGTTGTTCCTCTAAAGGTTGCCACCTCATATGGATTAGTAGGCCACCATGTATTGCATCTATTGCAGATAATAATAAGCAGAAAACTTGTTTCGGATTAATTTGCTTGTATCCAAACGTGTGAAGGTAGTGTGTATAATACAGTAACTAGGAGCCACCGGCTTCTGGTTGCAAAACATCCACATAACGGCTGCGCAGATTGCGTTTTGTTGATGCTTGCGATCTAGGTCGACTGGGAGATGGGCCATTAGGGCCCAATCTCATCCCTGGAGGCGTACTAGGTTTGGAGTCCAACCCTGGTGGAGGTGCCAGATTAGATCGCACATGTATTGTGGATCTAATCGGTGGCGAAGTACTAAGGTCTATTGCAGAAGTCCCCGTGTTCGGCGGCCTTGGCACATTCAGACGAGCGCTGTTCATGCTTGGAGAAGCTGTTTGCGCTCTAGATGGCGGAGGTGGTGCTGGTTTAGCTGTTGCATCGTCGGTTCCACCCTACGCACCTCAATTAGACCATTAATCAAGATTCCAAAGATTTCGCACATTACCTTCTTATTCACCCAGCGCTTCAAATCTTTATCATAATAGAACGAACTTTCATCACCCAGACTGGCCTTCACAGGACCAGGGGCTGCTGCCTCGCGCTTCCACAAACGGCTGAGCCAAGAGCCGCTGGATGATCCAGTTGTATCAGGAGGTTTAGCTTCTGTTAGTCTGCTCAGTCATCACCTCAAACGACCGCAAGTTTCCATACCATTTTTCTCTGACTCGGCTGGCTTCTGCGGCTCAGATGGAGCTGAACCAGTAGGCGTGCCATTTTCAGTGGCGGTCTTCTCCTTATATTTGGTATTTCCCAATCCCAAATCTTCGTCGTCATCTTCCTCGGGTAGTGTGGGTGGTCGGGGCGAATCGTGCACAGCTGTCGCAGAGAAAGTTGGTGCATCCATTAACGATATGAAGCCGTCTGGAGTAGTTCTCACGGCGGATTCATCGATACGCATGAATGAAGTGGCAGTTGGGGTCTTGGCGGAAGCACTATCGTTATAATTGTATGAGCCTGATCCTCCCCACCATGTATGTGCCTCTTGACCGTCGCCATTTGTCATTTTGTAAGTGGAAGAGTCAGTACCCAAATCAGATGAATTCCGATCTTGACCACCATACAACCGTGATTGTGATTGGGAGAATGAAGTGATGGCAGGACCAGCCGAAACTACACGAGGGGCAGAGGCGACTTTGGGTTTGTAGTGATCCATTGCCGATGCTGCTCTATCCACTGGATTGTAGGGGTTTTGGGATGAGAACGGCATGGCAGAATCAGTCCTAGTTAAAGATACAGTTGCTGGTGTTGGTTGTGGGGAGGATCTTGCTGATGGAGTAGCAGATGAAATTGTGCTAAACGGCCCAGAGAACATACGCTCCTCTAAAGAAGTCCTCTCTTGAGCTTCGGCCGACGAGTCAGCCTCTCCAGTAACGAGCTTAGTGAACCTGCCCTCAAGCCAACCTCCGATAGAGTCAAGGCTAGGTTTGCCGATTTTGCTTCCCATCCAAGAACTCGATTTGTCTACATGAGATATGCCACCGATGCGGTCAGCCAAGCCTCTGAGTTGATCCAGGAGCGTGGAAGTGAAATAGGGTGAAGAACGTCCCAACGAGGCTGAAATTGCTTCGCAATATCTTTATTGATCTTGTCAGCTACAAAGCGAAGGGTAAATCGTGTTCAAACCTGTTTGCCAGTTGTATTTCCCCTATTTCTGCCAAAGATACAGCCCTAATGAACCGGTATGCCTGTAAATGAGGTAGTCCTGCAAAGGCTTCTTGCCCTTTGGTAGTCGGTGACAATGAAAGGGCGAACTCTACTATCTCTGAAAAGATGATTGGTTCCAGATCGGCAGAGAAATTTGGCACTGCAGCAGGACTACTTGAACCGACAAGGACAATGCGTACAGCTGGGTTGCCTAGACCACCCATCAAGGACGTTTGTGGGGCTAACAGGTAACTACCCCAGTGTTATTTAATTTCGAACCGTATGATGACGTAAAACGTACCAAGCATGCGCAGCTTCAACATATTGTGAAGCTAGGAGTTGATCACCAAGAGCCGTTAGAGCTGCAGAGGTCTCCGCATTGACTGCGGTAGAAACCATCATAGCCACGATCTCCGCCCATTTGGCCAGTGTTTCTGGAGGGATACTGGTTGTCGGTGGGGGAGGATGGAAATTAGGTGTCCTGGGTGTCACATGAGCAGGCGTTGCGTTTTGTATTTGCAGTTTTGCTGTCGCATGACCAAGCAGAGTCTGGGGCACCAATTCCTGAACTATTTTCACATTAGTCACCATGGATACAGAAGACCTGCGAAAACATACGGGAAGCAGGGCCTTGACCGGAATACAAGCTGTAGGCCATTTTCAAGGCCTCTCGACCATTTGATGGCGAACCTTGAGAGTCTTTTCCTTTATAGGAGGTCCCGTGCGAGACGTCGTCCTTGACACTAAGCTCAGCTCTTAAGAACTCAGCTATAACCTCCTTCCAGGCATCTTTGTCAATGCTGCTCGCAATAACCATTGCGTGCGCCCACAGCTTCTCGTCCAAAGCATAGTGATACGCCTGACGCCGTTCGCCTCGGAGCAAGTACTCTTGGATTCTGTCAAGAGATGAGGAGCGTAATGTGCTAACAGAAATCACTGATTCGGGACCCATAGAGCTAGCTTCGGAGTGAAGTGCATGTGTGTCAGCTGTCGTCGTGAATTCTGGTGTAGGGACGCCAAGGGTCCCGTCCAGGCGAGGCACTAGGGCTGCTCGAACGCTACCCTCAACGGAGGGACTAGGATGGAAATCAGCCATATCCTTTAAATGTCAAAATTGTCGCACCTCCCAGAAAGCCTCCCGTCATTCTCAATCATTGCTTTGAGAAACTTCACCAGCACTAGTTTACCTTCTGCTTGTCGCCTCTCTACACTACCTAGAGTCAAGTAACCGAGCCCATGCGAGATCTCCTCTGCTTTCTCAGTGAGGTACTTCAAAACTCCTGCTTTTTTATTCTTCTGGCCAGAAGCCGCAGTCCGCACCAGACTAGACGATGATGCTCCAGGATCCGAAAACAAGGGACCAGGAAATGAAGATGCCGAGACATCCAGAATGGAACTTGGAATAACTTTTGATAGCCTATGTATTTCCACACTAGTAGTCCTTCTTGAAGCTAAGGCGACGTCGAAGCCGGTGTTCAAGGTATTGGATCCATGGAAACATGCTACGAGTTTCCCACCAAAGCCGAAACTTATCACAGGAGCCCGTGCCGACGTCCGTCCCAGGGGGTCATTCGTACCCAGAAGCGAAGGTGACGGCGCATATGGTGCCTGTGACTTCGCAAATAGATCGTGGATGATGGTAGGGTGCTCGACAGCCGGGTAAATGGGCTGGCTTACAGAAAGGGGCGCTTGAAGGACAGGTCCTGGTTCTGTGCCTGGTAATTGGGATCGGGGGTATTGTGGTGGGGCATAATGCTCTGAGGAACCTAGTGCAGACCCATTAGACGTTGAACGCCCACGCAAGGCACCTATCCTCGACGGGGGACGGACACCAGATTGAGGTTTCGTACTTTGACGTCCATTCGACGATCGAATTGGTTGAGATCCAGGTGATGGTGCCCTACGTTCATCAACGTTATAACGATTGCTCTTTGGTGGCCCAAAAGCGTCGGAACTGATAGGCGGGGGTGACTGAGAGAAAATGGACGAAGACATTCCAGGATGCGAAGGTATGGGTCCATTTTCGTAGAGGTCCGTGGATTGAGTACCACGAGTTTCAGCCAATGCTGTTGGGGATACTTGTGACTTTCCGTTTGGTGAAGTGCCAGAAACATGCTCTGTCAGGCGTTCGGGTGAAAACGTTCCAGAGGCATCACCATAATCGGAAGATATGCGTGCCCTTGGCGGCGAACTCTTAGGGCTTTGCTTCGGACTAGTTTGATTACTATTTCTGCCGTTTTGTCCTGGTTGGGGCCGCCATGACATACCCGGCGAAAAACTGCCCGGGCGTGGTTCATCCTTTCGCTCGCGAGTTGAAAACGATTCAGCAGAATAGTGCACCTGTCCGCCTTCTACCGCATGCTTTAAATCCTCTCCAGCGTTCTGACGTTCTACTACCTTATTCTCCATGCTATAGCCGTCCCGAGTGTTAGCTTGCATGGTCCATGCAGGCTGATACGCTGAGTACGTTGAATCTTGTCTGGGAAGGCCATCAATTGCGTTACGTCCTAAATCCATGGCGCTGGTAAAAGTTGAGTCATTAGCATAATCACCGCGCGGCAGCGGCATTCCACTCGGAGGTGGTTCAGACGTAGGAATCGATGGCAGTTTGACGGAGGGTGGATAATGCATGGGTGAATCATTGTACGCATTGCTACCGCCTTGATATGGATTATACACAGTTGGTGGAGTCTGATTTGTGCCTGCACGAGATGCTACTCGCTTGGACTTCGTCGGCGGCGGGAAGGGGGGATCGTAGGCATTGGAAACTTTAGGCCTGTTAATAGTGCTTACGGGAGCAGGTGCTGGCGGAGCAGGAACATTTACGGGGGATAAAGAGGGTATGTTGACATTGTAATTAGGTGACGTGGATGCTGCAGTATAGGTCGTCGAGGGTGCAGACGTATACGCAGACGAGCTTTGAGCCGGCGAGGCTGTAGATGGATGGTATGAGGAATTTTTAGGTGTACTAGTTGCAGGAGCGTAGGTGCTTATATGCGCGCTGTTAGTGCTGACGGGAACGTATGAATTATAAGCAATTTGAGATGACGAGTGTCCAGAGCTTTCTGAACCAAGTGAATACGCCGACCGAAAGGTAGTATTCGCTTCAGAAACTTGCAAAATATGAGTCGGCCTCAAATCATGACATGAAGCCTGCACACCTTGAACACTGGCAGTTTGATACTGTCCTGCGCTATACCATTCCGAGTTCTGGTGTTCTTTCACCGGGACGGAGCTTGGGTACGCTGTATGTTGACCGTAATCTTGCGAGGCACCTTGTTGCGTTGGGGGGGAATCCTGAGAGGGTTCTCCTGCAAATGGCGCACCCTGTGCGCCGCCATATGGGTCACCGAACGTAGGGTCATTGTCTGGCATGAGTCCAGTCTGTCGGGCATGGCGGTCATTCAATACTTCGACGTTTGGTGTTAGGTTGTCACCAAGGGAAGCGAACGGGTCAGAATTTGAGTCGTCGGGCCCAAAGAGAGACGCAGCGGCTTCCACGCCGTTCATAGGGACGATGGTGGTATACCAGAAGGACGGTTGGAACGGTTCAGCCAAGTGGAACAGGGACCAATATTTGGTTAACTTTGCGACACGTCACGAATATATTGCTAGAGGACTTGTAATGAATAGTGAGCGACTACGATGAATGACACATTATATGGTGTAACTAAAGAGATTCATATAAATATCAAGACTTGGAGCGACAGCGAGCAGGAGAAGATTATGAATGATGCTTATTTACTATGAGCAGCTTGAGGAAATTGCAGTTGGAAATGCGTATTAAGAACTACCGGCTGATCTCCGACGAGAGAAGTTCGCGTTCTGATTGAGGAAGAGAACACCTTTCAAGTAATCGTTCAACTAAAAGCTGATAATCAGCTTTACAATTTAAAGCGATCAACTTAATGACACGTACTCGATCCCAAATGTTTGTTGTACGCATTGGAATATCTTTTCATGGCGATCAGCTGTGGTCGAACGAGATTGTACAGCGACTCCTTCTCTTCGCCTTCCGCCACAATCAAAGCACGTTGCAGCACGTAATCTTTTGGTAGCTTAGAAGTTGTTCCAGTTTGGCAATGTCATACGACCTACTTGCGAACTGATCCTTCATCATATCGACGATAGGTGTCACACCATCCGGTTTCGGTTGCACGAGTTCGAGAAGAAGCGCTCGTCTATATTCTGGTTCCGCGCAGACGAGCGCTTTTTCACAGACATTGGATGCGAATTTATGTTGCGCCATTTTGAGCATGTTGCCTCTCAAACGATCAAGGACAAGATTTCTGTCGTGCGGCCTACCATGCTCAATAACGAACTGAATAACATAATTCTGTGCCACACGTGAGAATGTGTAAAAGCATGGCAGCAAAGCGTACCCCGAACTGATCTTGCATGAGAGCGTTCGTATAGTTGTGCAACTCATCAAGTAAAGGACGGGTATATTCCTCCGATAGATGTTCGAGACATCTCTGCAACACTCGGCACCCGTAAGGGTGGGTGGCCAAGTCATACACGCTACCACGAAACATGCTGACGAACCCCAACCTCTCTTGAGATATCCTTTCAATTAATTTCTGGATGACCTAGGAAACGTGTACTGAATCGCATCATTGTTCGCGCCCATCGCAACTTAAGACATACATGGTTGCCGTTGGCATCTTTAACACATCGGAGGACATGAGGCTCAAGTTCTTTGACGATCGCAACTTGCTGTTCTGGAAGAACAAACTCGATGGCCTAAAATCGCAATGCCGTCAAGCCCAAAGTCTAATGCGGTTCTGCATTACCCCACCTTCTGAACGACGCGGCAGCCGTACATCTGCAGCGACAAGGAAAGCATGTGTCCGTCCATGGTGTTTGCCAATATTGTTTTCTGCACCTGTGTCCCATGCTCGAATAGTTTTTGCACGACCTGTCGAAAGAGAGTTTAATGTAAAGCCCAGCATCAATTTCAAACTTACATAATTACCAAAAACATCCTGGATTAGTTGTAAAGCATTGTCGGGAACTATCTCGTCAAACACAACTTGCTTCTCTTCACTGGTTGCGGTCTCCAGCTTCTGTTGGATAAAGCGGGATCCATGTTGGTCACCACTAAATTCTACGACGTATCCAAAGATGTCCTGAGCACAGTCATACATTCCCTGTACGTCACGCAAAGACATAGACACTCACGCGCAATTCCCATCTTCTGGACTTATTTGCACGGAAATCGTCTAATAGTGGGCTCCGTAAAGCCGCGGATGGGTCAATCTCACGTCGACGTCCACGCATGCCTTGCGGGTAAACAGGGAAGGGACCATGTCCATAAGGCAGCACCAACGGCAATTGGCCAGAGTAATCGAGACGTGTAAATGATTGGTGAGGGGAGGATGAGGTCCTTATCGCATTGTACGCTAGAGTAGACGCATTCATCTGTTGTTGCATCGAAAACTATGCGAACCATAAGCACGATTAATTTTGAAGATACACTGAAGCCTCACCTGGAGGTCTCTCTTTTTGTCAACAACCACTCGTTGAGTATTAGGCGAATTCATTGGATTAATTATAGGAGAATGTGTCGGTGTGTACATTAAGGGCTGGTGAGAATAGAAAAACGGAGAGCCGTGAGGTCGAGCCCCTTGAGCATAATCATAAAATAGACCAGCCTGCGGGCGATGGACGTCCGAGACTGAATTCGGATGTAAAGTTGGAGGGGAAACGCCGGGATACATGGCTCCACTGGCTGTGCTGCCGAGTATAGGCGAAGGGTATAGAGATGGTTCAGGCGCAGCGCGGTACGGTTCGTATCCGTATGAATATTCAGGATACTCGCGGGTCGGCGCCACTGAATAATACGAGCCATAGTTACCTTGCGCATAGCCTGCGTATGGACCTCGTGGCTGATGCTGACCAGTGGCGCGTGCATGCGATGGGGTGAAGGACTGCTGGTGGCCTTGGACATTGAATTCGTCCTCGACGGCCATACCGCGTATCGCTAATGAAAGTTCGTCACTGACCGGGTCATAGGTCGTGGTGGCAGCTCCCTGCAGCGCTACTTGCTCCTGGCTAGCGTAATTACCGTAAACAGGGGAATCCGTATTAAATCGGGTATTATTGGTGTCTTTGCCGAGATTATCATACCGCTGTGGCGAAAAGCGTCCATTTTTAGACCTGTCGTCCTGAGAAACATTGTGTAAAAACAGTAAAATCTTTGCCTTTTTTGATACGTACAATCCTGGATCCAGTGAAGGACCCCGTCTGAGCGACGTTTACCTGCCGGGACCTTGCATAGCTAAGTTGTGAATGTGACTCCTTCACGTGCGTTATTGTACTGCTGACTTGGCTAGAAACGTGACAGACTTACCATTTTTGCCGCGCTCTCATCCCAGGTTTCGCTGGATGGTCTGGTCGGAGTCCAACCGTCGCTCAAGTTACTGTGATAATTGGTATTATCACTTTGAGAGGTCGACAGTTCATTACCACTCGCAGCAGAGGACACGGACGCATTTCTCCTCGACCCACTACCATCCCAAACCTTAAACCTGAATTTAACGCGATGCAAAAACAATTGGGCCGCGTGACTAACCTGCCAGCCATTGTTGAGATTTTTAATAGCATTAGCCGCGCCCATACTCGCGCCATATATGTTCGTCGCGGAGCTGTGATTCAGGTTCCTCTGTTCATGGGATATCAGCATCCGCCACCGCCACGGAAAAGTAATATCTGACGTTGCCCGACGGATCCGAGGGTGACCGCGCTCCGGAATGCGCAGATCCCGATGGTTTGCGGGAAGAGTCGTCGGCCATTGACTAATAGTAATTAATACGAAAGGATGTTCGACGAGATGAAGCAGATGTACTTACGAATTATACGGGGTAGTAAAGCACAGAATATTATTATGGGAACTACGTTCGCGAGAAATTGATGGGTGAGAAATAGAAGGAGTTGACGCGACTTACACGGGTAGGAAGGGAGGAGCAGAAGAGACTCGAGTTTGGAAAATGAGAGTAAGGAGCGAAAGAGCGTGGGGAGTCAAATTTGGTTAGAAAAACAAACGGGAAGACCCTTAGACTAAAGACCCATTGGCAAAGTTGAACTGAGGAACGCGGAATTAAACAAGTAAACGGAGGCAATAACGTGGTTCAAGAAAAGAAAATCCGCGTTTCAACGGGATCAGATGTGAACGCTAGATTCCCCGATCTGGCGGCTGTCAGGTCCCCGCGCCGCTAGACTGCCGCTAGTCCGTTCACATCAACGTAAGCTTCATTCTCACCCACCCCCGCCGACCAATCCCAGGGTCCATCCCTAGTCCGTTCACGTAAATATTCCTCACCTCGTCAGATCAACAAATTTTTTGTCCTCCAACCTTCACCCTGGGTCACAACTCTCCTCGGCTATTATTCATTGGAGCGATGACCATGGCACACGATGATAGATGCAATGCAAAAGGATAGAAAAGTGGGTATGTAGAGTGGACAAGAAGTGACAAATAAAAACGGGACGCGATGATCATCGTGATGAGAAAAACCAGGACGCCCGTTTTGCTGCAGTGGAGTCGCTGGAATTAGCCTTATCCAGATCATGAAAGTGATGAGGCCTACCGGATCTAAAATTTAAAGGGTCAAGGCTCAGGGATATGTTGTCTCAAGATAAGAGCAGAAGTACTCACCCGCCTTCTTCATTCTGAACCCTCATTAGTGGATTTGCATTCGACGTGCTTATCATGGGCGAAGTGCTATTTGAAGTCTGTTGACCTCCCCCACCTCGCAGAGGCTTGGCAATCCGGCCAAAGCTAAGAGGTGACGCCGCCGCCGCCTTTTGTGCTATAGTTCCATATGGTTAGATAATAAACAGACCTGAGGTTCTTGACCAATGCTTACCTCGGGCTTGATCTAATCGTTCCTTGACGGCTTGCAGTTGAGCTTCAAACTTCTGATTCTGGAGCGATAGCCTGCGATCAGCATCTTGCAAAAGAGCCTCCAAATTCTGTATTCGTTCGTTGCGGGCAAGCAGTTTCCGTTCCGCAATCCCAGCCTCCTTCTTCAAAGCTGTGTTTTGATCGACAAGCTTCCCCTGACATCAGCAGCTAACTAGATGTCCGAACAAATTTATGACATACCTGCTTCTGGACTAGCGTCAATTGTTCCAAGTTTCGTTCCAGGAACGCCATTTTCTTTTGCTGAGCTTTGCTATTGCTATTGCGAATAACATTGTTATATTGTTCCTTGATCTCGTCTAGTTGAATCTCGAGTTCGACAACCTAAGATGATAATCAGTAGAATGATGCGCAGACACGCTAGAGGACGAACCTTCTCACAGCGGTTTTGTAAATCCCGCATCAAAGACTTCTTGACCCCATCGAATTCGGCAAGTTGCACCGATATGGCTTTGCGAGCCCGCTCCAGGTCCTGCGCACTTTCTGCGAGATTCTTGCCACCTTCAATTCCAGCTGAAGTGACGGCAAATGCTCTCTGATCACGTCTACATCAAGAAAAAATCCACTGCGACGTGAACGGGACAGGAATACCTTCAACTCTTCGTTGATACTCTTTAGACCCTCAATGGATGCGTTCAAATTGCGGACCTCGTTGGCTTTAGCCTCCAGTTGCTGCTTAAGATCTACGATTTCACCCAGTTGGGCGTCCCGCTTGGCAGCATACTGCGCTTCAAGCTTGTCCTAGTCATCAAGGCGTTAGTCATCCATTCGATTCCAGAACAAGGAGCTGGAATACCTTGAGATCCGCAACTGCTTCCGCTCGGTCACCTTTTTCTGTGATTTATAAATAGTCAATGATCCGCTTCAGTTTAATGATCGCCACTGACCCAGAAGTTCTTCATATTCCACCTCTAATGTCCCATATCGAGTGTCAATCTCATCTTTCTTCCGCGCCATTACTTCATAGTCCCTTTGCAACTGCCTCAACTTGTCTGTATTCTCTTTAAGGAGGTGTTGCCCATCGACGAGTTGTCGTCGAATTGTCGTCATATCCTCTGAGGTTAGAGTTTCTGTGCTGTCTAACTTCAGGACGAGCTGCCGTAATTGCTCGTCCTTCTCGGAGAATGCCCCTTGCTGCGAAGGTTATGAAAGAAGCAATGAGTTGACAACCGACAATAAGTTAAACTCTACTTACCGCGTCGAATTCCGCCATCATCAAAGCCATCTTTTCTTGTTTGCGTTTCTCTTTATCCTCTTGAGAAGCATCAGCTTTGGCGGACTCCGTGTCCACAATAGTAACTCTAAGCTTCTCCAATTCCTCCTTGAGATCCTGATTCTGTTCCTTCAAAATATCGATTGAAATCAAACCCTCTTTGTTATCATACGTCAAGCGCTCGACCTGGAGTCGTAATTCGTTGAGAGAAGAAGACATAGCTTTATTTTCCTGCAAGACAGATTGAGGACATCTAGCAAAGGATCTTCTAAACTCGACCTGACCTTATTGATGGCGGCTTCTTGCTCTTTGATAAACGCCAATTCTTCCTTTAATTCCTTGGTAAGTTTCTCAGCCGCAGCTAAAGCACTTTCCCTCTCTGCCAATTGATCGCTGAGTTCGTTTTCTCTCCTCAAAAATTCTTCGCGCTCATCCTTGTCTAGTCCCACAACAGTTGGTGTTTGCGGGCGGCTCTCCAACTCTCGAAGGCCTTCAATGATTGGGTTTACTGGGGTCATACTTCGCGAACTTGGTGTGATAGCTGCAGGAGAAGCGGCGGGCTTCTTAACAGTAGACGCAGGGGTGGAATCGGACGCCTTGCCAGAAGTCGCCCATTCTGCTCGGTCCACATGACCACCGGCACGCCATATGGCCAATTCGGCCTCGAGAGCAGCAATGTGTTTCTGATATGATGTGTTTGCAAGCTGTGACTTCTGCAGTAGACCCTTGAGTTCCAGTGGCGATAACTCTTGGTTGACACGGGCTGTATTTTTTATTGATTTAGCCCGTATGCCGAACCTGAGAGTTGACAGGGTCTCCGCATCATTGTACGATGATGGGGAACAGTTAATTATCAGAGTTGTTCGCGAGTTACCACCGAGAGATTCTTGGAGGATGCGTGTGAGCTTGGAATCACGATAAGGGATATGCTTCGCCTATATGCCGATGAATAGGTAGTGAAGATCGCCTCTCACTCAAGTAGTTCGTACCTTTGCATCTGTCAAAGCATTAATTACCATGCCAAGTGCAGAGAGCGACTTGTTGATTTTCTTTGCCTCCTCCAGAGTCTGTCCTGATGCGCCAGTTTTCCCCACTTTCTCGGACCCAGCCAGATCTACTAGATAAAGGTTGCCCGTTTTCTGGGCACCGGTATCAGTGTTACGCTGCTGAATCGTGATCAGGAAAATGGAATGCGATCGAGAGGACTCCGCGTTCATGTCTAGCAAAGTGATCATTAGAAAATGCAAGACTAAACCCGGATAACTGACTTGTGGACGATACAACTCTAGCAGAGCCTCCTGTCCGCATTATTTCGTACACTTCTCTAGCGTTGCTTACATAGTAATCTGAGAGGTTTTTCACATAAACACCTCGTGATTTCTCCTCGTGGACTTGAAGATTGTCATTTTGAGCTGACAAGACGCCAAGCGTGAATGGGCCTAATTAGCAGCGAATTGGCGCGACGTACGAGCAAGAAGATCTCTAATTCTCTCTAGGTATATCTCCATGTAAGACACTTTGACCAGATATTCTAGATGTGGGTCACTCTCTACGATGGACTGGAATATTTGTTCCGTTATGCGGGGAATAATGCCCTTGAGCTCTTCAGAATCTATATCTGCGCCCTGTAGAGAGTTGACGTTGAAACGATCTCAAGCATCATTAACAAACTCACCATCATGGTAAAAGTCTTCCCGCTTCCGGTTTGACCATATGCAAAGACTGTGCCGTTATAGCCATCCAAGACATCTGATGGGTGGTAGCATTTGAATCCATGGTAAATGATAGAATTAAATGATCCCTACCCTTGACGATACTAAATATGATGGCCTTAACCAATGTGAGTGATGAGACTGAGTAGAACTTACTCTTTGACACCGTAGTCGAAGACCTCTTGTTGCTTAGTTCCCATTGGGAAGACTCGGTCAAATGTGAAACCATCCCTTTCCGGCCCCGTTGCCAGTTGGGCGGATTTCATTTGGACACTTTGGAGATTGTCATCGAATGAGACCACGATCTCGCCGCCTTCACGCAATTCGATAGCATTTGGTGGCCGGAAGCTTCAGAACCTGTTATGAATTGTAGAAAACAACAGGACCTTTCTGAACATACCGACAGACGACTTTGATGTTTGTTGAACTTGCCATGATGGGGGCAGTAACGAGACAAAAAGAGGGACTTCAGACGGTTGGTATAGTGCTCTGAACAGAGCGAACGTGTTTGCGGTTGTTGCCGCGTCTCTATCTTGAAATGACTACCGAATTACAAGCATGTTTTACAGTGACTAACGATCCAAGCTAATCCTCTCACTCCTCATCACTATCGACCGAGGCAGGGACTGGTACTGCTCGATGCGATGAAGTCGTGTGCCGCTTCACTGTCTGTTCTTCCTTTTGAGCAGCATCTGCAGCATCAATCCATTCGGAGTAAATGTCAATTGGCTCGGTCAAATCTAGTAAATCAACGTGAGATAACGAAAGTTTGTGACAGCAACTTGGACCACGCACGATTCACTTTACTCTGGTACCGCTGGTCGCAAACCCTACACACCAACTGCGCAACTCCTTCTTTCCGATCCAGTCTCACGGTAACTGACTTGTCATGGTGGCAAAATAGGCAGGTAAATGCCGTATCTGCCAATGTCAAATAAGAATGAGAGTTCAGAAAAACGAATCAACATACCTAGTGGAACCTTTTGTCTCGCAGGTGCACCAGGTTTCCTTGTAGACTTTTTTCGTTTGCCCATTGTATGAGGCAAGAGTCAGCCTGCCTTTAGGTGTAAAAAGGGCACGTGCAGTAACGACCACGTGATTACACGCGCCGATGTTGACATTTCCCGCGCATTGTGTGGCTTAAGATTATGGCGACTCGTCGACCAGCACCGCGGACAGCAAAACCAATAGCTGCCTCATCCAATGCGCAACCTTCAAGACTAAGACAAGCCATGGTCAAGGTTGCCGCCTCTGTGCAATCTGTAGATGCGTCACCTATACCCCAGCAAGAGCAAAGCCATGCCGGACAAAGATTGCACAAGTCTGCTTCCTCACAAGACTATTCCGAATCGAACATCCAGGTCGTTATTCGCTGTAGACGCCGCTCAGAACGAGAAATACAGGACAACTCCCCCATTATCGTTACCTCCACTGGTGCTAAGAGTAAAGAATTGACTATCGAAGCTGGAACACCAGTGTCCAGCCTTGGAATATTACAGCTACCACCCACCCGCAGGTACAACTTTGACATGGTTTTCGGACCAGAAGCAGATCAGGCTATGATATACTACGACGTCGTCCAACCCATGCTTGATGAGGTGCTGATGGGATATAATTGTACTCTGTTTGCTTATGGCCAGACGGGAACGGGCAAGACGTAAGTGCGTACTCTCTATCATCAGATGTTATTATACCTGTGATTGCAGATACACGATGCAGGGTGATTTAGCCCCTACTCCAATGGGTAATCCATCGCCAAATGCAGGGATGATACCACGCGTATTATTCCGTTTGTTCCATGAACTCGAGAAATCGGGCGTGGATTACAGTGTGAAGATATCATTTATGGAGCTGTATAACGAAGAACTCCGAGATCTCCTTGCTGCTGAGCTAGCACCACCTTCGGGCACCTCTCAACCCATGGGCGCTGGCGTCAAAGACAACTACAAGGCCCAGGAGGCTGGTCTAAAAATTTTCGACGATGCAAGCAAGAAAGGCGTCTTCATTCAGGGTCTGGAAGAAATAGCTGTAAAGGATTCCCGAGATGCTCTGGCACTGCTGACGAAGGGCAGTCAGCGGAGGCAGATCGCTGCAACCAAGTTCAACGATCATTCTAGTCGCTCCCATTCTGTGTTCTCTATCACTGTTTATACCAAGGAGACATCGTCCATAGGGGACGACCTTTTGAAAGTCGGGAAACTTAACTTGGTTGACCTCGCAGGTTCAGAAAATATTGGCAGATCAGGTGCAGAGAACAAACGAGCACGAGAAGCTGGGATGATCAATCAAAGTCTTTTGACACTTGGCAGAGTCATCAACGCTCTTGTTGATAAGGCGCTACATGTGCCTTACCGGTAAGAAGGGACCCGATTTCACCCAAAAACCCCAAAGTGATATGCAATACAGGGAATCAAAACTTACACGACTTCTTCAGGATTCTCTGGGGGGGCATACGAAAACTTGTATTGTCGCGACTATTTCTCCTGCCCGTTCTAACATGGAGGAAACTTTATCAACTCTTGATTACGCTTTACGTGCCAAGTCTATTCGCAACAAACCAGAAGTAAATCAGCGCATGTCCCGGAATGCCCTTCTGAAGGACTACATTGCCGAAATAGAGCGATTAAAGGCCGACATCTTGGCTACCCGTGAAAAAAATGGTATATATTTCTCCGAGGAGAACTGGAAGCAGATATGTGACGGACAGGAACTACAAGCGACGGAACTAGCCGAGGCGAAGAAACAGGTCGAGATTGTTGAGAAAGAGTTGAGAAGCGTGAGAGAGGAGTACGACCAGAGCATTGCGTTGCTCAAGCTCCGCGAGCATGAGATTCTGACCACAAGAACCACGTTGGCAGAAAGAAATAGCCAGTTAACTACGACAGAGGCAGAACTGAAGAATGTGCAAATTGCCCTAGAAGAGGAAACGATCATACGAACGGCTCATCAACATACAGAGACTATACTGGATGATGTAGCGACAGGGCTAAAGAAAGTTACCAAGGATAGTTTGCAAGATATTTCCGGCCTTTTTTCAAAGATAGGTACTATCCTTTCCTGGTCTCACGTTTTGGCTCTTATCTTTGCCTGCGTAGCTCGAAAACAAACTGTTCTTTCCGCCAATTCAGAAGCAATGGCCACTCATGGAAGGACAATTTCAACTTCCACAGATTCCCTTATGCAGAGGCTCGATGCCTTCATCAAATCAGCGACGCAACACACCAACCGTATACACAACGAAGCTAAACAATTTGAAGCAAAACAAATCGAATGTTTGACAACTCGCTCCAAGCGAATCGAAGACCACCTACAACGAGTGACAGAAACAATAGCAATAATCCATTCGAAAGATAGTGCAGAGTCCGCTCTGCTTCAGACAGTGCAAAGGACGATACAGGAAGCTGTCGCCTCATTGAGAGCAGAATCTGTTTCATGGACCGAAAAATGGGAGGAAACACTACAGCAACAGCGCCAGGCGCTCGAAACAATGCATAAAGAAGGGTTTTCTACTCTGGAGAACTCGCTCAAGACTTCGAGTGCATTGATGGAAGGCAACGCACGGGATATGATACAATTCATTGAAGCAGAGCAGTCCTTGATCCAGCAAGCTAAGTCCCTTGTTGATAATGCGAGCAACGCAGAAATCCAACGACTACGCAAACAAAATCAAGCACTTGTAAAACTACTGGACGATGAAAAACAGAGATCCCAAAAGACACAGGATGATATAGTGCAGCGCATCTCTAGCATGCTTGGTGATTTCATGTCCGAGCGGGATCGAAACCTTCGGCAATCCCTCGGTCTGGTGCATGATGAGAATAAACAAGCAACGGAAATATTCTCCGACTTGTCCACGAGCCATGGAGGAGTCATGGCGAACGGACAAGAGAGGTTGGTGGAAATGAAGTCGGCTTTGCGCGAAAAGGGTAAAGAGTCTAAGAGGACTAGAGATGTTGCGTTCAAGGTAAGCATAATTGTCTGCTTTGAAAGCGAATCATCACAACCTTCCTAGTCATTGGATGAACTACGCCAAGGGGTTAGCGCCAACTTTGATGCCATCGTCAACTCAACGACAGAAACAACACAATCATATGGAGGAAAGATGCAACAGCACACCCAAAACATGTCGTCTGCATGCAAAACCTGTCAGTAACTTATGCTTCCCTTGATTACCTTGAGCTGACCATTCAACGGCAGCGTTTGAACAACACGGACGCGCTAAGAGAGCTCGGTTAGACACAACATCGTCCCTAATGGTGGAAGTACAAACGGAGTATCATGGTCTTATCAAGGGATTGGGGTCCATGTCGCATCAGCATAAAAATGTTTCCGATAGACTCACCACAGAGGTAAGTTGTACCCCGGAATCAAAGGATCAACACTCAAATTTCTCCCCCTAGACTGCGCATCTCAATGACCTTACGCTGTCGTACCAGACAGATGCATTAGCTCAGCTACGTACCACCAAGAGCGCAATACAAGTTCTGACTGAGGAAGGCACAAAAGATGATGTTGCTACAGGGTCAACTCCTCGTAAGAGGGTGTGGGACTTTGCCGAGGAATGGGAATTGACAAAAAAGCGAGACGAGATCTTGAAGGCGTCCAGGATACAAACGATAAAGTCGGAGAGTATCGCTTCTCCTCAGACTGGCCACCCTGAGGGCAAGGTCGACGACGACGACGATGCAGAAGGCACCGCTCGTTTCGTCAACTCACCAACGCCAGATTTGGTCACGTCCTCTGAATCCCCTACTTCTTTTGTATCATCGCTTTCGTCAACAGCGTCAATGCCTCTTGCAAACCCAAATACGAACAAAAGTAGAAGGACGAAATCTGCAATGCTGCCAGTGACATTAATTGACGCTAAGAATGTGTATATTACACGCGGCTCCAGGAGAAAATAGAGACGCTGGACAATATGTATTGATAGTCTTGTATGCGATAGGCGAGTTTGTACCTTCTCTCACAATGGCAGTGAATTGACGTTGCCCGAATAGGATCGTCAATGAGTTACTGTGCTTTATGGACATTATTCGTTTCACCGTATCATTATTGGAGATGTTTACTTATATTTGGTCCCCATTACGTAGTGTTGCTTATCGTTAGCTCCATCAAAACATTCACACAACATCCTGTACACTGTTCCTCCATGGGCGCTGGACTGAGAAGTAAGGGGTCAATTAAATGTTTCGCATTTAACATTTCCTAAACACATCTCTTGAAAGCTGTGATACTACTTTCCTTTGTGCTGGCAGTAGGATTTCTCCTCATCATCCTGTCCTGTGCCTTGTGGCAGAACTGGCTTCCCCTTCTTGTCGGTATGTTGCTCTCAATAACGCTTTCATTTGTCGAGAACGTCGAATTTACCATCACTTATCCAGCGTTGACTTTTGTTCTTGCCCCACTTCCAAACGCCGTCTTCCCGCATTGCTGCGGCGCAGATGAATATGCAACCAGCTTCGAGGAGGGCTCAGGGCCTGTTGACTTCGGTCGCTTCATTACTGCCTTAATAGTCATCACTGGCTTTGCCTTCCCAATCGTCCTTGCCCATTCGGAGATCATCAATCCCAAAGCTTGTGCCATGTCTATAGTTGGTGGAGGGTACGTCCCACCTTTCCGTATGCACTACTCAATCTTACTCTTCGCCAGCCTAGTGTATGGCACGATTCTGGCATACGCTGCCGCTTTCAAACAAGAGAATTCCGAATACGACTAGTTCTGTCCGTCCATAATCCAGAATTTCACCAATATGTATTGTGTGTATCTATACAATACCCTTCGGCTGGCTTTCCGACTCTCGATTACCCTGTGAAAGGTTAACATTCAAAAAACCCATGCCTGCTAACTCTGTTTGATCACCCTTTGCCAGTCTGACTTCCGCCGAAACTTCGTAATACCCGTGTGCTAAGAAACAGACGGTTGTGTCTATTTCTCGAGATTCACCAGGTTCCAACCGTCCTACTGGTATCTTCTGACTAATGCCGTCGTATATGACATGCTCGCTGGGTTCCAGTCTAAGATTCATCATAAAGATATTTGAATATACTGTAACATGATGTTAGAGTGTAATGATGGAATAAAAGGAAGCACCGACAAGAAAGGCTTTTGACTGTGGCCTTTAAGCATATGAACTCGTACGGCCTAGGACAAAACTCCTCATCCTGTGATTTTATACTGGGAGCTGTCAAGGTTAGTTGCACCTGTACAGTTTCCAGCTTCAATGCATCGAGCATCGATAATGTCATCCGTTGTTTTCTCAGTGATAGTTCCCCCCAGCGAGTCCCTCCTGACTGTTACATCGTCAGAAGCTGAGAATGCATATTTTGAGATTACTTACTTCCCGCCAACGCCCACTCACAATTTTAAATAACTCTTCACGGTACCAGAACAACTCTCGCTGCATTTGTTCTTCGTAATCCGAGAGATTGGACTTGGAAACTATGAACTGCCTGTCTGATAGCGTTGGAATAGGTCTGGACAAATGATCGGCCTCGAGAGACAGTTTCTTCAATGGAATAAATAGCCTATTTGCGTTTAGTTCATATTCAGCGACAAGATCTTCAAGTGTACTTAGCGGTGGACCCTGGTGATATCGTTGCCGTCGTAGATGCTGATCCAACACCTATTCATAGGGTTTCATCTTGTATCTATCTACCTTACAACGAATCCACTCACCTTCTTGTACTCTTTCGAGCGTAACATCGAACGGAGATCCATACGTATTTCGGATATCGAGCGAAAAGAGGCACCAACCGGAATCATCAACATGGAGGATCTCATCGTCCACTGATCCATTGACCCTGGCAGCTGGGTAGGATGGAAATGGCACTACGTCCATAGCATGACACTCAAGCATCTGGTAAACAGTAACCATCATCGAATAGGAGAGTTGTCGGGTGTGGAAGATGTTTGCGCTTTCGGCATCCGTTCGATGTGCATATGCATAGGACATATGGACCGTTCCATTTGTGCTTCGACAGTTATATTGAGAAAGCATCGCAATAATTTGAATAAAAACTTACCAGCCGACTTTCCCGTGACATTGTATTGTTAGTGTATGGCTTTGTCCAGGTAGCATTACAATACCATCGTCTTTGCTGCATGACAAGACCGGTTTGTGCAGAAGGCTATACTCAGTCTCATAAGTATCAAACACAGACAACTCTCCCTCCGCCAAGCTTTGTTGCGCCGGCCCAATCGTAGAGTCGTCAAACGCAAGCCTGACGAAATCAATAGGTAGATGAGAAACATTCTCGATTGTGATTCGTATGGGGGACCTGGATAATTATGAACAAGGTGAACAAAAACCAAGGAACCAGAAAGGAGACTAACTTCTCGCCGTCAAAAAGCATCACTGCACCATGGGTAATCGATGTGCGCCGAATCCTTAAGAGTGGTTGTTCCGGAACGACGTGGCACTGAAGGAAACGCCTTGCGATCCGACTAGAGACTAGGAGAGAGCCACGAGTCTCCTTGCGACTCCAAGGAGGACATGCGAGCCCCGAATATTTGTATCGGCCAGTTTCGGACGCCAGAGCACTTCTCCTACGTGCTAATACTTCTTCTTCGTCGTTTGTCAGAACTGGTACCAAAAATTCCTGCACTGCCCCTCCCATGGCTTGAAGAAAACATCCCCGGACAGTCAAAACCCCTGTTCCTAAGGGTCTTCCAGAAAGGTTGATTTGATGAATGTGATTGCCAGGAACGATAACTCTTGAAGGCTGCGAAGTAAATTCTACTCCAGTTGTACTAGACGCCGGCTGAGTTGCGTAGGCATAGAATCTGGAACATTGCATACCTAAGGGATATCGACTGGAACTCGAGATCAAATACATATGGATTGTGGAGGATGACGGTGAATTCAAGTAGTTCATTTTGAACGACGAGATTTTTACTCTAATGGTAATGAGCACATTAGGTAACAATATACAAGGATAATCTCACCGTCCCTATAACGACTTTCCGAGGATTATACAGGAACGGGTCCGTTGCCCCAGCAAATATGGGTGACGCGGCCGAAACGTTTCCTTGCAGCGCAGACATTGGCTTTTCAACTGGTACACGAATTAATGATAGCCTTCCCCGAGCCGTCAGCGGCGTTCTAAAGGTCAACGAGGCGCTTACGGTGTAATAGCTATGTTCGTTACCGGTCGTTCTGCCCAATATTCAACGCTTCTTGTGGCGCCCCTTCTCCGAGCGATAGATAATGCCCGAGTGGATGTCGAGTAAAGGTGAAGCTGATCGGCAGGAGTTAAGATATGCCTAAGGGTCTTCAATGCGGATACTGAGAACTGTGCAACTGCCAAAAAATCTATGCAAGGTGAAGTCAATAGTCAGCTCGAAAGAAATGAGACGATGAACTACCTGGCAGAGCCTCCGCAATAGCTACCGCTTCCCTAAGTACTCCAAGCTGCAATTCTGGCCAACCATGCATTTGGGTGTGATCGGCGTCTGATTCAAGTTGAACACTGTCGTCATCAATTGCACTCTGCACTGCTCCTTCGACCGCATCGACAGTTTTGACAGCTTCCAGGTCAATTCCGAGAACCTTGCACACATACTTCAACAGCCGTAGGATACTATCGTTGCCATCACTGCTTTCACTGAACCGGATACCAACGGCACCTACTCCAGCAGCTTGACTTGGCGCGATGACACTCTGAATATTGAGACCATTTGTGACTGGTACATTTGTCCTTGATAAGCCGTCCTCCTCGCGGCCGCATACGACAAGATCCATAATGCATCCTAACACTTCCCTGAGGATGTATATCTCCTTGCGCCGATAACCAAGACATGCATATACACTTGCCATAATTTCAAGAACGTTTATGCGGTCTCGAGGGGCGAGATGGAGCAGCCAAGGTCCATGGGCTTGTGCGATGATAGATGACACAAAAGAGCGCGAGATTCCCGACACAGAACTCAGCCGTTCCAAATTCGACCATCGGGTACTATCTTCGTGGGATATGGTTGACGGTAAGCACGGAGTTGGACCTGCTTGAAGCATTGTCGAGAACGATAACGGTCCCCAACCTTTAGCAGACCAGATTGAAAAGAACAAGGACGCATGTCGTAAAATGCACGATGTGTATACCAGAGAAAGCAAGGCATTGTTCTGCTCTCCTTCCGTGATCGCTGATCTTTGGTAAAGGCCAGAAGCTTGAGAGAGTTTCTCCGATATGTCAGTCCATGGTTCTTTTGAAGAGGATACTGAAGTGTGCTGAATGCGGGTATTAGGGCTTTGATACATAAATGTGTAACAACGTAGCGAACCAAACCGTGACCAGTAGTCCATGCTTCTATGATAGCGAGCGTAGACATGCCCTCGAGTACTGATGCATGCCATGTTGAGTCCTGAGTTCTAAATGATTGCAAAGCCTCTGTGTACCTGCATTGAACTAAAGCGACGGGAAAGTCTGAAAGTGATTCGACACACCATACTGACGCATCCTCGATCCTGCCCGCAAGCAGGAAAAGATCACCCAAAACCTTGAACAACCTGCCATGAGATGAGGCTGCACCTATGGTACTCATCCTCTTTTTTGGCGCAGGTGCAGTCAGAATCGATTGACGGAAAGCGGAATTTCGCTTCCCTGGAGGGGCCGCACTTAACGTAACACTGCTCCTCGGGGAATAATCGACTCCGCCTACACGGTTGGGTAGTTCAGAGGTGGATGGGAAAAGAGGAAACAGTGAAGCATTCAAATATTCGTTTCCAACAGGGCTTTCAAGCGTTTGAGCCTGAAATGGGAAATATATGAAGGCACAATCCCTACAATCAAAGGCTAGGGCTGACCACTGCCGCGAATTCTCCCAGTACGTTTGAACATAGATCGGCCAACAATGTGCCGATATACAGCTTCTTGTTTCCCATAGCACTAGGGATGACCACAAAATCATGAAGGTCATCGGTAAGATTCAAGTTACCCTCGTCACTCTCGTCATAGACGAAGCAAGTCTTGACTAGCGGGAAAATACTTCCGGGAGGAAAAATGTCAATGAGAGACTCTCCAAATTGTGCATGTATCGATGGCAGAGCTTCTCTGTGAGAGCACGCAGCAACACCAATTACTGCAAGAGGGAAATGTGAGGGTCGAAATAATGATAAAGGAAGATGGGAGGCCGGAGGAGGAAGTGTCGGGAAACTCAACAGGATTCGACCTGTAGACAATGAGTTTGGCATGAATCGTACTATAACCTAGTCAGATCTGCCATTGGTCAAACTGTCCTTGACACACCTCGCTCATCTTTTGCATCAGAAGGTATGTCTCCAAGACGAATGCTTTCGAAGCTTCGTATCTCCGTCGCCAGTCTTTCGAAAGTAATTCGAGGTATCGCACCCACTGGCACGAGCAGAATGCGAAAATGGGCCAGCGAGCCGAAAGCGAATGGGTCCATGATGCTGACGTTCCAAGATATATTACTACAAGTTTGTTGATGCAAGCGTGGCACGTCAGCGTCATCACTACATAACATCACTTGCTTTCCCTTCTCTCATGGTAGCTATGGATATCTCATCTAACTCTCTGCATCTCAAACCAATCACGTAGGGAACAAGTGATAAAGTCCTTGGTGGCAGCATGCTGCTAGCGGCGTCTGTTGTTTTCACTTATTACACGTTCTGGGCTATCCTTCTAGTACGCAACGGTTCTTAATATGCCTGTACCTTGCTGAAATTCGATTCACAGCCGTTTTTCGATTCTTCTAGCGAGATTCATTCGTACTTTCCTCCCAGGGAGTGGGCGGTAAGAATACCTGCATTCCTCCTCGTTGCCGGTTTGTCGGCTATAGGCGCTTTCGTGGGTTTGACCATCGTAAAGGAGAATAGAAAAAAGGCACAAAAGGCTCGGCTGCGCTCCGCTTGACTTTGTCAACGCCTGAATACGGATACAGGCGGCAAAACAGTCTCCTTCCTTTGATTACGTGTCTACATAGCTAAGCTGGTATACGAACATTTCGTCGAGGACGCTCAGCAGGTCGCTTTTCAAGGGGACCCCTTCCAGTATTTCTAGACTCCAAAATCCTCAGTTTCTCAGCAGCAAGTATATCTTTTGATGCTTGATCTACTAGTAAGTCGAATGGCTGAGACTGTGGTGGCTGAGAGTGAGACAAAGCTGCAATGGCACGAGAAATCTTTGAAGACATCAGGTAACTTCGTGAAAAGAAGCGGAAAGGCCACCTAAACAAACCTTTCTATTTGCGGCCTCCATGCCAGACATATTCCTCAGGCGATCCAATATGGCAATATGAGCCACTGTTTGCAAGCCGAGAGGGGTATTCAATGAATGCAAGAAAGTGAACAAGTCCGCCACAGAAGAAGAAATAAGTAATGCCAAAGTCTGAGCAACTGCAAGGTTAACAGAATAACCGATCCAGTGGTCCTGTGCATACCGTATGAAAGTTACCTTGCCTTCCGACATTGAGAGCAAGGGTTTCAAACGGGGGCCATAGTTCATTCCATACCCGGGTGGTGGCTAGTTCATCTTCTGTAGATCCTGCAACCGTTCTCCCAGCAAGCAATAGCCATAATTTGATAGCAATATATGCATGGTTGATGCTAGTAGTTGCGGGATCCCAATGTGCTGGATCGGTGTGTATGTAGGGTCGCAATGCAAGAAACTGTATGTCGGAGAACATTCCAAGGCACGAGA
The DNA here is from genome assembly GCA_000827485.1 of Amanita muscaria Koide BX008. Classification (NCBI taxonomy): domain Eukaryota; kingdom Fungi; phylum Basidiomycota; class Agaricomycetes; order Agaricales; family Amanitaceae; genus Amanita; species Amanita muscaria. The sequence continues at coordinate 585,315 of KN818225.1, forward strand.
AAAGGATACTAGCGGCTTGATTTTTATCGGGGTACTGGAGTGCAGCAATTGCCATCACGTTCCATGCCCTGATTCGATATTCCGTTGAGACATGTCCCTGGGTATTGTGATTATCATCACAGTGCCAAATGTAATGTATGAATGAAACCGTTTGCCAACCTCAGATCCAAGCTCAGTTAGTTTTTCTGTTACTCGCGCGTCGTCGACGATTGCTCTCCATATAATTTTTGCAGCAGCGACGGAGGAGTTGAATGCGTCCTCGAGTGTACTTTCCGGCCATTCATAAGCTAGCAGGAAATGTAAGGCGTTGTCTACAAGACCCAGAAACATGCTCGGGTAAGTAACTGCCGGTGGCAGCCATTCCGAACTGTCGTCGAACACAACTACCTATGTTAATATGTCATCATTGACAAACGGAAACTCAAGAGGACCAAACCAACCTGAATTAAAGCGGCCAATGTGGATGGTTGTACTCTCGCTTTCAACTTGAGACCATCAGCAAGAATCTCGAAAATTATTGGGGTCACACTGTTGGCAAAGACGAGAGAGCCATTTCTACGTTGTAAGCTCTGCGTAGCACAGAGCAGACGATACAGGCTGGTGAAGTTCACGTATGTCCTGGTTAGGACAATACGAATTTCATTTTCAATGTAAGGTACCAGATCCTGGTTCACGTGTCAGTTATTCCAAATAGCAACGGACATCTACGTGTACCGAATACTTACGCGGATACGACCTTGGTTATTCTCACAGAGAACGGCAGGTATCGTAAACAGGGGAGAGGGATCCAAACGATCATCGTTCGATGCTCGTCGAGCTAGATTAATGAGCTGCTGTCCAACAACTAGAATCGACAGATAATTGGGTTAGCTGAAAAGTGGTTATGGTATTGAAACTTACGTATGATACAATCAAAGTTAAACGCTTCATGGTGCACAATCTCAATGTACGTAGAGAGATTGCGTAAAGCATTTTGAAACGCGTCGTGGTCAAAGTCAGCAGCCCTTGTAATCACATCTCGAAGAAGCAAATTCTTTAATTCTTCAGGAGCCATTTGAGCGTCATTGAGGCCAGAATTAATAGTCTCCTTCAGGACCATAAAAAACTCGCGCGATAGGGGTCTCTTTTGACTTTTAGGTGCTGAATTGTGATGTCACAACAAAGACTCACCTTGAGCAAGTTGGCAAAGAGCCCATTCGAGGCATAACTTCGATAAGGAAGTGAAGGATGAGGATCTACTCGTTCATGGAATAGCTTACAGGGTTAAAATCTCTTCGAGGAACGACCTTGCTTGAATGACCAACATATCTGATGGATGGCGGTTCTCCGTTGCGACAAATTGTCCCAGTTGTTCAATAGCTTTGCTTTTACCATCGTTTTCAGCCGCAAAACACGAACGAGGTGAAGAGCGCCTACTATATAATACTACTCATGAACCCGCTGCATTGCTTGATGAATCCATGCACGAATGATAATGCTATTTGGTGCAGCTCATAGCTTATATCTTCCAAAAGCAGATCTAGTGATCGCGCTACGGCTTGACGCAAGCGATGTTGGAGATGAATGAGAGGCGGACTTTCAAAGTCATGCTTGTATACAATGATACAAAGCGATTCTAAAACTCTCTTCAATGTCAAGACAGGAAATGAAGAGAGGTCTTTCAAAGTGCAGAACATGACCAAGATGACGTCAATGAAGAGCGATCCCACCAAGTGTCTCGAAGGCTTATCGTCCTCTTCGTAGGTGATTGTCATCGTCGAAGGGGTTAGTTCGAAGGGGTAGGACGAGTCTAAAATTGCTACTAGCTCGTTGATGCAGGGAGTAGCGTCGTCAGAAACGGCTTCGATGTCGCCAAATTCGACGCGGGAGATTTGCCCGTCAGGACGGCGTGTAGCAATCACATTCGAAAATCCGATGAAATCGACTAAATGCTTTTTGATCACCAGGAGCGTGGTTGTACTAACAACAGCACCATTCGCCGTCATCTGCAAACTGAGAAGCAGCAAAGAGACCTTTTGAGAGTTAATTATTTAATCCACGTCTCGACGGTCAATAGTACTCACGCGCAGTGCAATCATATCATGGTCATCTTCAGACTTGGAATCTTGGACATACTCACATTCTGACAATGCATCCGTAATGGCACGCCATGACAAGGCTAGACACCGTCAGCGGTGACTGCAAGAAGAGCCTTTCAACTACCTTGCCAATGAGGAAAGTACGATAACACTTGATACAAAAATGATAGCAATCGAACGCGCTCGGTTATTGGTGCCGTGTTCAAAAGCTCGATCCAGCATGCCTGCATTGCTTGCATATAGGCTGGACGCAAGGTCAAAGCTGCCGTTTTAACGGCTAACCGAACTTCTTCCTAGCATCGGTTCCTCAAACAGTGCCAGACACAGAAAATGATGCCTACCTTGCCATCCGTCCACAATGTCCTGAAGTAGAAATAGAGCACAACGGTTATGCTTGACCGCCAATGGCGCCCTTCGACCTCAAACGCCGGATGAGTAATATCTTGAATGACACGAAACAACCGTGTGACAGCGGACAATCTACTCAAATCCAAGTTGCAAGTCATGACATGGAGAAGCACATGAAAACGCGCCTTCCCTCCCAAGAAACACTAGGCAGCAGATTTTCATGACAAATATCGTAAAACGGCTGAGAGTCGACTACAATGGTGCGCGACAACAAACTTGCTCGAATTTCATGGAGTTCCGGCTGATGTGTACTGTAAAACTGCCATGCGCTTGCAAGAAATGAGACTAGGCAAAGATAGAGGCAATCCACGATCACCTCTTGGCCAATACCTTGCCGTTTCTAAGAACAAAGTTATCAACTTCATGTGCTTCCATAAAGGGAGAGTCTGTCAAGAAAGAGTTGAAAAATTTTGCTATAAGAATTGATATCTCATCGTTCTGGATGTCAACGTATAGCTCAAGAGCGCGCATTATTTCACTGTCAATAGTGATGGGGTCCCCACGCCAAGTTTTCCTATGGTTCGTCTTTCTCCTAGATTGCAATGAATCATGGCAAGTACATAACACTGATTCTTCTTACCTCAGTAGCAGGCCTTGTATATCATCATCTAGAATCATGGTCATGTCACACAGCTTCTTTCTTTCGCATCCAAATATCAGAAGGTAGGAAGCCAGAGAGAGGCGTATGAATTGCACGCTGACCAATGTCAAAACATATATCGCCTATTTTCGATAAAAATGCATACACTTGGTTGATATTTTGAACATTTCCCCCCGCAGGGACAATGATGGACGATAAGCTGACGTGTAGTTTGGAAAAAACCAACAGAATATCGTGACGAGCTAAAGGGTCAAGCCACACATTCTTAAATGCAGCATTGACAAGAGCAGTGACATTTGACAGGCTCTTCTCTTCTGATATCAAGCCGACAAAGTGCAAAAATTGAGGCGTTGGTATCTGCACTCCCCCAGAAGCCAAGATGTTGAGCCAGTCAAGAGATCGCGCTAGATCCTGTCCCCGTCGGCCAGCAAGGACAAGGATAGGTCGCCAAGGGTCTATCGCAATGGTCTCTGAGTTATCTTGATCCGTCATTGCAGAGTCGGAGGATATACTAAATCGCATTGAGTTATTACGTTCAAGACTGAAAACTTTATGCAGAGTCGGCATGGGCTTCAAACAGACCTATCAGTTAGAGCTATATGATGAGATCGTTACAGTACCTCTTTCAGCTTTGACATGGATACTGATTCCATCCAACGAGATGTCAATCTATCAAAAGTGCTGTATATGACTGAAGCTTGTGATAGTTTGGTGATGCATCGAAGAATGTTTTCATTTATGTTCGACTCCTGTTATGGCTGAAATTAGAGCAATTTTAGCGAATCGCTGATAACCTACGTGTCTTCCTGGAGGCAGTATCAGAGATGCCTGGGAATTCACCGTCTCTACATTCACGAAGTCTACACAAGCATCATACAGGACCTCGGCATAAAGAAGAGCGTCTTGATCATGCAAAGTCAGTAGCCATCCCATAGCATAACGTGAACCAATTGTTCGTCGGAAGGCTATATAATTACCCGCATTGATTGAAGAGCTGACTGGAGGCCGATATGAAGCCCCTTCAGGCCAAGTTGGCGACGTTCTAATCGAAGGTACTCCAGGCATGTGCCTCCCTTGGGCTACAAAATCGCGGAGAATTGTTGCAACAGCGTCATCCTTTGCCGAGATTAGAATTCATCAAAACAGCTGACTCATAATCTCACCTCCATCAAGATCCAAAAAATGACGCTCCTGGCAAGTCTTCTCAGAGCATATTCTGACGACATACCATTTGGTGCCAGCCTCCGAGTAAGCAACAAAAATCCGATCTCGTTGACCGAAAGGTTCTCGTCGGAGAGACAAGCCTCTATAGCTGCAACAAGAATTTCCACTTCTACAGAAGAGTCAAAGCTAAATGGGAGTATGGAAGAGCATAATTGTTGATTGGGAAACTCCTTCGAAGATTGTAGCATCTGAAGGAAGCCAAGAAGGGACAGGTACTGGGGGAAAAGGCGCAGTGTAGATTCAGATGTTACATCGAACATATGCCCAAGGGCCCTACGTATATGGCTGAGGGAGACTACATTGAACGTCTGGTCTTGAGAAGAGGTTTCCTCAGCAGGAGGTTCTGGGTATGATGCATCTAAGAATCCTGCCGTACTTCGTTGTAAAAGTTGTGCTTGAAAACACGGCCCCCTGATGGCCGTAGAGATGAATGCCAAGCATGACCAGTCAAACATGAGGTTGTGTTCATGACGATCAAGACGATTTTCGAAAAGATAGTCGTCCATCGCCTGGGAAATTCTGAGATCGTTGGATTGCAGCAAAGTGATGTAGTGTTGGTTCATGTTGTGCAATTCAAAACCATCCAATTGAGAAATCTGTCCAATAATTCTTCCCTCCTGTACGATAGCGATCGTCCCAAGAGCGATACCGTTAGTTAATATTTGCAGTTGTGTCCACAGCAACCCAGACAGAATTGACGTTTCCTCAAAGCTCTGATGCTCGGGGCTCGATGTAGTCTGCAATATATCCTGGTAATGATCAGTGAAGGTATTGCGTAAGTCTTCCCGGCCGACAGTCAAATGGCTAAAATCAAAAGCGTGAGTTTTACAGGACGGTAGCCCGGAGAGAGCCGCGGTGAAGCAGGCAGGGTGATAGAAAGTGGAACAGTTTGGACACCCGATAGCTTGCAGGTAACAACCCCAGAGAGGCTGTCGGCACCGAGAGCAAGGAGTCAAAGTGAACAAGTTGAGGTAGCTAAAATGGTGACCGTTGAATGGAGCACGCGGAAGGGTAGCTTGGTCATCAGTCAGAATGCAACAGAAGCGATGCATGGCTGCCTTCTTGACTTCGTAGTCGGTAGCCATAGAGTATTCGACAATACGGCAGCCTTGGGGGTAGTCGTAACAATCAAAATGTACGCCGCACATACATAAATGACATATCAGACCGAACCCAGCTATTAGATTCGCACAAGCATTGCAACGACTCCGACTCGTGCTAGGGTCAGGAGTAGGCGACAGAGAAAATCGCCAAGGCACAAATTGATGCAAATGTGGATGATTTAAGCTTGATAAATTGTTGTGCATGATTTGTACATCTGGCAAAGGTTCGGTTACCACTATGTGACCCACAGCGTTACGCCAGAGGGCCATCAACACGGTACAGGCAGATAATCTCGCCCGCGGCGTGTGGTAAGCGATGACTTGCAAAAGATCGAGAGAGACATCGAACTTCAGTCGCGACATGGAAAACAGTAAACGTCGAAGCTGTTCGTGGCGCTGAAGGCTGACGTTCTCTAAGATAGCTGAGAGAAGAGGAGATATTATGGAAGCCGTGAGATAAATTGGCTTCGACTGCATTGCAGAATACGTTGATGCAACTGTAAGCCCAGAAGGAAGTGCATCTTCTTGGTCATCTTCAACGTCTTGTTCTACACCTTGGATTTGTATCGTGATTGCTGCATCATTCTCGCCCACAATATCAGATGGAGTTGACTCTAAGCGATATCATGAGTCAGCTTGAATTAACGCCAGTGTTGGTCCGCGCACCTTCAGGTAATCGCCGAGGTTCGCCCCTTTGACGGAGGCGCAAATCTTCCAAGAGACACAAAATAATGCTTTCTTCGAAAAACTTCAACACCCTTCCATGCATATCCTTTGGAAACGTAGAGAAAGCTGGAATCGTTGCCTGAGCAACGTGCGATAAGAGTTGAGGGTCGTGCCACTGTGATCTTGCGAGATATTGAGCCACATCCAAACAAACTGCATGCAAGGCATGTGCAGGCCGACGAGGACCAGGCGCAGTTGCCTTGTAGCGACATTCCTCTTGGACAACCGAGGCAAGGATAGATACACACTGTAACCAGAGCTCTGATGCATTGATAGTTGACTGACGGATCGGCGAGGGAGAATGTGGCGAGCTCCCTTGAAAACTAGACACCGATTTCCGGAAAGCAGATGCAGCCTTTGATTTATCTGCATCCAGTTTCGCTTGGGCGATACTGGAAAAAATTAACACCATACATCCTGAAGTAGTGCAGGTCGTGAACATACTCATCATCGAACAAGGGCCAATTCCGGTCTTTGCAGACAACAAAGATGTCACGTATCTGTAACATCAGTTCATAGGTATCATCTGTAGAGTACACCAGCCGAGGCTCGTCGTCTAGATCATCCTCTACAGCAGTACTTTGCGACTGAGTTCTCACAACCGAGGACCCAGCCCGCCCAAAAAGGTCCTTGACAGAATCAATTACGATGCCTGTGTTTGGGCCACGCGCGCTGTCAACCAAGCTCGTGGCAGATTCATATATTGTGGGAGGCCTGGGTCGTACTTGTAGCTGGGCTAGGACGTGCAACAACAACTTTCTTGTTCCATTGCGTGATTTTTTGTCGATCTTGGACGACGAACGATCGAGGTCGTTTGAAGTGTACTCGTCAGTTGGGGATGCGGAGATGCGAATAGAAGAGAAATGTTTCAGAACGGACGCGGACTGCAAGCCAGAATTGTTCACTCCATCCGCCCTGGCAGTGTCAATTCTCAGTGATGGTGTGGGTGCCATCTGTTACCGTGTGACAATCCATGGCTCCATTATCTTAGTCAGTGTAGCAGTAAGTCCGCACGGTACTTATTCGCAATGCCCAAGGAAAGACGCTTAAGGCAGACAACCCTGTTCAACTACAATAGAAAGACACCATCTGCTCCAACACCGGCGCGTCCATCGCGTCCATTGCCTTCTCGACGCAAACACGATAGAGCCAGAGAGCCTGAAAGCTTGAGCGATTCATCAGAGTCCCAGGCTATCAAGGTTGAACCAAAACCGTCTGGAAGCTTGAGGATCGCGGAGAAACGACGAAAGGTTCGACCTATTGTCGATGATAGCTCAGAGGAGGACGCAGTCGTTGCGTCTGCCAACGACGAAGATAGCTCGGGCATGGCGAAAGTCGCCTCTGTCAGTCGGGGCAAGCGCAGTAGGCGGATGCGATTAGAATCATCCAATTCGGATTCGGACTCGGATTTACCCGTCAAAAAGAAACCGGTAAGACGACAAATACAAGAAGTGTCCGGCGAGGAAGAGGATTTGGAGGAAGAGGTTGACAAGGATTGTAAGTATACTAGGGCACAACAAGCAAACAATGATATCAACTGTGTCATAGCTATATTGCCCACTCGATTTCGAGCGCGAGGAAAGAAGACAGCGTTTCAGAAAAGCTTAGAGAAACTGAAAAGTGAGGCCCTTCTCAATAACTAAGGTTTATGAATGCTACCACGAAACGCCAGGAAAAAAACTTAAAGAACCGGCGGTATCTTCCTCACAGTCTTCTGGTGAAAATGAAGAGGAAGAGATTGAGCATGTTAAACCCATCAGAGGTGCCAAGCCTCGCAATGTCCATGACGATCTCTTCAGTGGTGACAGCGATGGCAGTGATGCCTCTTCAGATTTTGTCATTGAAGACGATAGTGCTGTGCGGCAAGAATTACCAGCTCAATTTAGTATGCAAACACACCAAGATCTTTCTTGCCAGTTCAAAAATGTCTTTCAATTTTTTGTTCATATCGCCGTCCGTGCCCCGAGAGAGCGACATCAATTTATGTCCAGGCAGATGAGAGGTTTGATTCGCTTTCCGTGTCCTGTCATGGAAATTAACTCCAATTTAGATGAGGAATATTTTTCCATACCTCTGAAAATGATGCGGCGCAAATTAATGGGTTTAAGAGATTCCTTGGTGGCATCTTCTGCTTGGAAGCCTGAATTCAAGATGACACTAGAAAAATATCCGGAATTCGAACTTACGGAGCTCAGCTACGCAGAACCAGGCTGTGATGCATGCCACATTGGAAGCAGAAGATCGACTTTAATCGGGCGTGTGATGGGTTTTCCTTATGACTGCCTTGGGTTTGAAACAATAGTGCGCTGCAATTCAGTCCAGAAAAAAATTCTTTGTTTATGTGACAGATTCAGGATGAGGATAGCGAGGATGAAGACGAGAAACGGGAATTTCATCTGGGACGTTTCTGTGCAAAGAGGACGCGTGTTTATCATGAGCTTACACACTGGGAGGTACACACCTAAGGTGACTAATTCCATGGAAACCTGACCAATTCGATGCCTAGAATACCCTGTTCAAGTGTATACGAGAAGAAGTGGACGACCTTCATGCTACTGAACAAAGCAAAGGATTTATCCGCGTGGCGTATGCTGGACGGAGACAACCCCCAGATGATCTTGGGGATGCTGATGGTATTTTCGAATGGCTTGACGACCGCAAAATCGTTGACATGGAATGGCGGCGCGTGAAGGATGTCTTGGAGAGTGCTCGACATCTGGACGCGTTCAGCAAGGAAGATGTTGATTGAGGTCTATATAAATTTATGTTTCCCACGATACTTATTTAATGGCATACCCTCACTATACAACCCCTACTGGCACTCCAGCGTCCACAACATATACGTATGGTGCCTATCATCCAACAGCCCTCAGTGCCTATGCACACCCGCAAACTCCAGGCGCATATTCTTACCAGGCCGCTGGCTATCAGACTGGTGTGACCGGTTATGGATGGACATATCCCTACAGCTATGCGCCACAGCACCCGGCACCAGCAGTTCATCCCCAAAGGCTTCAATCGCAGGCACAACCAGCTACGGGTACACAGACCACCACGTCAGCTCCTCCAAGATCGTCGACATTCACTTCGTACACGCCAAGCTACCTGCGTGACAGTGCTGCCGCTGCCTCAGGGGGGGCTGCGACAGGCAGAGGTTCTCGACGGCAGTCAAACCTGAGGGGTCTGTTCGCAAAAGAACGTGAGAAACAGGTCCGAGTGTTGGCAGGAATTTTCTGACGGCGCTTGTTACAGTGAGAAACCTAATGTATGGCTTTGGTGACGACCGAAACCCTGCAAACGATACAGTCAACGTGATGGAGGAGATCTTGATCGAGTATATAACAGACGTCGTAAGTTCTGTAATCGAACCCTGATGCATCATCTCAACCAATTTTAGTGTATGCAGGCCGGTGCATCCTCGAGAAAGACAAGGTTGGCCATCGAAGACTTGCGAAAAGCTCTTTCACATCCTGCGGACGCTAAGAAACTTGCAAGAATGGAAGAGCTGCTTTTCATGCAAGAAGATATTAAGCGTGCCCGTGCTCAGTTTGAAGATTCAGAACTAAACAATCCCCAGGAATTCTAATGTATACAAACTGTATTATACCCGACTTAAAATAATGTTTGCTCGACTGGTAGTGCATGCAGTAGGATAACACAGATGAATAATTGTCAATTCGATTATCTTAAATCATTCTTCATCCATGGCGTCGTCTTTTTCAGCATCCAGTTGCAGATCTTCTGCCTCTGCATTGTCATTCTTTTGGGCATTTCGACCTTGTACACCTGAAGAAACCCTCTAATCTCTTGACAATACTTGAAAGTGTAATGACTGACCTCCACTTTGAGCCAGAGGTTTGGCATACTGTTGCAGCCAATCTTCGGATTCCCAGACTGGTAGCGTGTCAGACTTTGACATGAAAGCGATAGAACGCTACCCACCAGCTCTGTTGCCCAGCGGTTGGATTGGACCCTTCATAGGCCTTGCAATGTTGACCTTGACGACTTTGCCCTGCAGTTCGTTGAGATCCATGTTGTCAATAGCATCCTGCGCGTCCGCGGGCGAGGCGAAGGTTACGAAAGCGAAACCACGATGTTTATTGGCCTCTGCAGGAGAGGATAATTAGATAGGACAAGATCAAGATCATCAGTTTATACCTTCTGGCCGATTCGGATTTGTGGCGGCAGACGGAAGCTGTACCTCTATGACATCCCCTGTCATAACGCAGCGGACGATTAGTTTGGCGAACATCGATTGTGTTCTGGCATACCAAAAGTTGAGAACTTTTCATACAATTTCGCTTCGTCGACTTCTTCTGAAATACCGCCTACAAAAATGGTTTTCTTGTTTTTCGTGCCCTCTTCCATGGGCAACCGGAGTAAGCCTAATGTGGTGAGGAAGTACCCACCCAAAATTCCTAATCCGGTAAGTCTTTCTAGCAAACGCCTTGGCTGGTTACTTTCAAAGGCTATCGTTTCCTTCGATTTCTAATTGCGTTCTCACCCATTCCGACGTATAAAAATGCTGTACGACATGTGGACAGGACTTCTTTCCACCCATTTTTCGGGATGACAAGGCATTGGAACTCGAATGACGACTCAGACCATTCATGGCCTTCCACTGCTTCGTCTTCCTCGCTTTCAGAAGTCGATCTCCGCGTAAGGCCACAGTGGGCTTTGTACAGTCATCTCTTCCAGTTGCACGGGTTTCGATTGGACACTGTTCGTGATGCTAAAGAGTACTACAAAAGCCAAGGATCGGATCACACGCTGCTGACTATATCGCACTCGTTTCTACCAGAGTACATCCAAGCATATATCAACGTTAATGACGATGACACCCTGTGCCCAGATTATGGATTGGTGAGCATCTACAGAAAATTGTCCATGAAGTGTTTAAAGAGACCGTTATCTCCAGCTTGACAATCTCTTTCGGGGCACTCGGATACGTGACGGCATGAAGATAGTCATTAAGGCGGTGCACTTGAAGAGCCGTGAGTACGAGGTGATTCGCTTACTATCATCGCCACCACTGCGAGACGATCCCATGAATCACACAATACGTTGGTACGATTCCCATCTCGGAAGGAATCTTAAATAATCGAGGATGTAGCTGTCGCCGATTTCATCGAAGTTGCAAAGGATGATATCGCTTTTATCATCATGGAGCAATGGTCTTCACGTTTCGTTCCTGATGCCTGCTGTCTCAAGGCGTTTCTTGTTGCAGTGAGACAATGCATCGAGGTAGGCCCGAATATTTTTTGATCGCTTTCATTGAACAAAAACTCTACCCTAGCACATAGTGTTTATGCACAGGAGCCAAATTGCACATTTGGATATCTCAATGTATAATCTGGTCACAGATTATAATGGTCACTACGCATATATTGACTACGGACTCAGTCAGCGTTTCGATGGAGTCGAACATCCATCTGTATCCTACTACCGGTGCTCCGAGGTTCCTCCTGAACTGGAGAGAGGCGACCGTTCCAACCCGTATAAAGTAGACATTTGGGCGTTGGGGATGACAATTTTGCGTGCCTGGAAGGTAAGATCTCTTCCTGATAGCAACTGACACCGGTCCGATTTCACGCCTATCAGGCCACAAGGAACGATATGAACATAGCGGAGCTGTTACCACTTGTGGATCCAATGATATGCGAATTGCCTGAACATCGTCCTACAGCCTCCTCCATTCTGAAGGCCTTTGAAGACAAAATAGCATCAATCCCTGACCATCATTTTTGGAGGTGCCACCGCTGTACATTAAGACATGATCTGAGGGTTTAGATGCAAAGTGGGCATAAATTACATTCCTAGCATAATGTGTACTTAGTAAAACGACTACGATGCATCCTCAGTGGTCGGCTCCGTCAGTCGCTGGCGCTTCCTCTGTAAGAAACGCTCACGAGCACTCTGCACAGAAGTGTCATCGTTTCGCCGTATTACGACCCGCTGTAAGGCATCTGCCTGCGACTTTTCCTTCTCTTGCGCAACTCGCTCTTGTTCTTCCTTCATCTGTTGTTGGATCTCTCGCATTCGCCGCTCATTAATCTCGCGTCGACTCGCGGCAGTCCCTACTGCTGTATGGGCCTGGACTGGTTTGTCCTCATCTGTGGTCGACTTTGACGGAGTGTTCAAACCAAGTCGCCTTGTATTCGGAAGCGACAGGTTGAGACCAGCTGAGAGTAGCTCCCGCTTATCGATAATTTGGTTATCATCATTCAATTCCACGTCCTTTCCTTGATCCCTGGCAATATTTGCGAGCTCCAGGTCGGATATGGGGGTATAATCGGCCGGTTTCGTGATAGTTAGATTAGGCGGCCCAGCTTGGGGGCCGATTATGCGCTTCTGTGTCGCGGCGACAGTGGCCTCGTGTTTTTGCTCGTTGTCCTCGAGTAATTTGCGGTAAAAGTGAGCAAGACCTGTCGATTGACCTCCTTGCTTCTTTTGTTGCTCTACACGAAGAAGTGAGAAGGAGCGATATGGAGTCTGTCAGGATAACTGACCATCTCTTCTCTTTTCCTCCTCTTCAAACCTTCTAACTTCTTCCATCTGGTCTTTGTACGCCTGGGTGACAAACACCTCCTTGTCTTTGTACATGTCGCCTTCTGCTTCCCGCTCCCTCTGCATCATCTTTTCTTCGGCACGAAGATGATCTAATCTACGTGTTGCAGCTGCAGATAGAAGCCCATGTATGTACTTGGGCTATACTGGACAATGAGGAACTCGTAGCATGCAGTGGAAATTACACACACTTTTCGTTCTTTGGCCTCTTGCTCTTTGACTTCCTTCTGCTTTGCTTTACCTTCTTGCATTCGGTCCCAAACCTCATCGTACTCGTATACAGAAGGATCAACTTGTTTCTCTGCGTCCATGCGATTCTTCATAGCTTTTGTCTGCCGGACATTCTGAGCTAGCAGCTTCTTATTGGCTGTGGTGCTAGTGTTAGCGTTGGTTGAGGTGGGAGCTGCGTCAATAGCATCATCTTCATCTCCGAATACAGCAGGACGTTTGAGAGAAGGCGGCTGTTCTTGAGCCTTCGGTTTGGCATTAAGGGAGAATGAGAGTTTCATGGATGTCCATGACGTTCCCGTTTTGGTCATTCGACGGACTTTGAAATTTCCGTCCTATGGCTCAGACTGGCTCAGATAGACGGAGAATAGCAGGTCCTGAGGAAAGCAAACCCCCAATCTTTCTGTCGGATGAACAACAGCTTCATACCTGGAAATTGGGAGATCCACGCCAGGGGCGAACAGCTTTAGATGTGCGGCCCATTTGTGCGTATGATTCGAAGCATCTAAAGATATTTCTCACTAGCGCAACAGTCCTTCAACCTGGACTTATCGACCAAGCTAACGGGTCGGCTTATATAGAAGCAGAACGAACAAAAATTGCTTGTGCAATGTCAGTTGGATCAGGGCAACGTATAGACCTTTTTAGCTAACAATATCTCTAGCTATGGCCCCCGACAGTCAAGAAACGTTCCATTCCACGATAAAGGAAAGTTGAATGTAGAGGTCAAATTTGCACCGTTCTCTTGTCCACAGAGACGGGCACCCCTCCGCGTAGGCTATCAACATCATTGATGGAAATTGCATTTCATAAGTTACAGCATACAGGACGCGGAAGATCGTTCTCTGGCGTTGGCGATATATCAAGCTCTCGTACCAGCAGTGCGGCTTGAGCTGCTTCCAAAATCCACGATCGATGTATTCATCAACGTTATCGAAGCGGATGGCATAGATGCATGTATAGCAGCAGGTACCACAGCTGCAAGCACAGCATTAGCTGATGCAGGCATCGAGATGAATGGCCTTGTCGCGTCATGTTCAGCGGTATTATTCTTATTCCGGTATCGAAGGAGCTTCAAGTCTGACGATTATCCAGGCTATGGTGGGCAATGAGGTTTGGCTAGACCTGACTGAAGTTGAGTCACGGTCCACAACGGGTACGCTGGTACTGTCATGCCTCCCTGCACTGGGAACTATGACAAGCGTCTGGCAGACTGGTCGGATGACCACCGAGGAGAGCTTCCAGGTAAGTGTGGCAACTCCTCTTCAAATTTCTTTTTAATCTGAGCAACCCAGTGTATGGACCAGTGTCAGTCGCGATGCACAGATATACACACAATTGTCGCTCAGGCATTGCGAGAAAATGCATAAAATGTCATTAATGAGTGTAGCCAGAATCAGTAGTTTGAGCTAGTTGGGGCAGCATTTATCAGCATTTGATTGTCTCGGTCATGTCTCAATATTCAAAAGCATTGACGCAGGCCCAAGAACGAAGACTAGTAGATTATCTAGACGAGAGGTTTCTGGAACTGACAAGGGGCTTCAAAAAGCGGTCAGCATCCGATTTGCTTTCGTGGCTATTGACTTGGCGGGTTAACAACTTAGCTTTATAGTTCAGAACCTACTTCTCCTTTCCCTACGCTGCTCGACTACTTGTCCGCAGCAAGCAAAATCATGGCTCTTATTCTTCAGATTCCTCCCATAGATCCTTCAACTTCACTTCGCACACAATATATGCTACGGTTTACTAACGAGGTTTTGCTCTCCATTCCTGGCTATCCCTCTAGAACGTCTGTGCTAGAAGACTTTGTCAGCTGGGTAGATGACCTCGACCAAGCATGGCTGGTAGTATTGGAGAGTCAAGTGTGGGATCCGGAAAAGGGCATCGGGAAAGATCTTGTAATCGACACAGATGCCGCCGCTTCTGGGACCAAATCTACGCCAATGAGCCAAACCGAAGTAACGCGACTGAGGAGTTTGCTGGTGGGAGGGATGGCAGAGTTGGAGAATTGGTTGACGATGGGTTTTGATGGCGAAGATTTGGAGACAAAATTGCAGCGGATGGGATTACAGGACAGGTTTGACAATTTGTTCTCTGGCACCCTTGATTTTCTCGGGGGTTTTGGGGGTTTCATAGTTGAACCGACGAGCGAAATCGAGTAACAGTTTGCATATTGTAAACTCGCACGCATCTTTGTGTACGTTTTCTAATGACCACTATATCCAGAGACGACAATGTCTCTGTCGGGTCCACCGTAAACGTTGGCAAAGCGTATCTCCCCTCACGACACTCCGATGACTCTGACGACTCCCTACGTGCGCTCGAAATTACCCAAGGTCCTATGGCTGGTTCCTCCAGATACGGACGGTGTGTGTTATTCCCAAAACTCTTTGTGGCGTCCTTACCCCGTCTCTGAAAGCGGCCGTTCGTACTCTATATCTGGTTTCGAATTCCAGCGAGACCTTGTAAGTCTGTGTTTAGCCTCCTTGACTCACCCTTGAATTGGCAGCTAGTTCCCTCTTGCCAGTACGTTAGCTGAATCAGAAATGACAAGGGGGGAAGGCAGTGAAAAGAATGTAACTCTCATCAACGGTCCGTAGAGAGTCCAAGTTATCTTCTGGGATACGAATTCACACCATGTATCAAGGGATTGCACTCATTGTAGGACTACAGGTCCGTCTCTTTGTCTCCATGGTATACACAATGTTGATCGCATTCAGATTGGCTCGGGGATCTTGTACGTGGGGCTCACAACTCGTCTGACACCCGAGCTGAACCCGTGGCTATTCCAGCTCCTCACCTGGAGTCGTCGTTGCAAATACCAAAACCGTTGGTGCCAGCCTTGCCGTCTGGCTTGTGTCCGGAGTCTTAGCTTGGACTGGCGCCAGCAGTTTTGCAGAGCTGGGCTCTGCCATACCTCAGAATGGCGGTGCACAGGCGTACCTCTCTTATGCGTATGGTCCACTGCTTTCATATCTTTTTGCATGGGTCGCTATTATAGCATTAAAACCAGGTGAGTCACTAAAGAATGTTCCAACCAAGCATACTGAACAATAAGCCAGGGTCCAATGCCGTGATAGCCCTCATCTTCGCAGAATACCTCAATAGACTTTTCTGGCATGCTACCCGTGCTGATGTATCGCCGGATGACATCCCACAGTGGGCGATAAAGCTCACTGCAACTGGGGCCATCGTGGTTGTTACTATTCTTTGTGCAGGTGCGCGAAAATTGGGTACAAGGGCTGCTGTTGTGTTCACAACGGTGAAGGTGGGATTTTCCACGCATCAACTTTCGAGAACTTGTCATTGAGATGCTAGCTTCACCTGTCATAGATTGCCGCTTTGGTCCGTCTTTCCTTTTTGCAGTTGGCAATCGACTGAAGATAAACAGGTTTTGGTTACTGTGCTGGGCTTGATACAACTTGCTCGTGGCAAAGCGTCGGTGTCATTCAAGGAGTCATGGTTTGTGGGCTCCAGCACCAGTCCGAGCTCTTACTCGCTCGCTCTCTATTCTGGCTTGTGGGCTTTCGATGGCTGGGACCAAGCGAATTATGTTGGCGGAGAAATGCAGCGACCGGAGAAAAACATCCCACGAGCCATTCATTCAAGCATGTTCATCGTTACTGTGTGTTCGGACTCCTGAATGATCCGACTCCATCTCATCGGTTTATGATAGATTCTTTTCCTCCTTGCTAATGTGTCCTACCTGGTGGTCCTCGACAAGGTCCTTTATTCGACGTATTTTGTTGTATCGGTCTGACCTTCCCCGTAGACGATCGTTGGAGTGAGCAACACTATCGCGATGGACTTTGGACGCGCATTCTGGGGACCAATAGGTGGTTCGATTTTTGCATTTATGGTTGCATTTTCCTGCTTTGGAGCATTAAATGGTTAGTACATTACTAGAGTCGTTGCCCAGATCTCATCTCTTCTGAAAGGGGCGTTTTACACCAACTCGAGGCTGATATACGCCGCTGGTCGTGAGCGTTACATTCCGGCTTTGTTCGGGCGCTTGCACTCGACGCGAAGGACACCGCTGAATGCTGCGTTACTACAAGCCGCGATCACAATAATTTTCGTGGTCATTGGTGGAGGGTTTAGATCTTTGGTCAATTTTTCCGTAGTTGCCTCTTGGGCATTCTACTTTCTAACAGTAAATATTCCAACTGGTCCACGAGTCGATTTCGCTCAAAATGTCTCTAGGTGCTAGGACTGGTGATCCTTCGTATCAAAGAGCCGATGCTCGAAAGGTATGGTGTACGGCTGTGGTAGACATTTAACGGATTCTTGACACTGTCTATCGCCAGACCATACAGAACATGGATTATCACACCCTTGATATTTTGTGCTGTGCGCTTGTTAGATCTGATTGCTAGCCCTCATCTCTGACCAAGCAAAATCAGGTTGCTTTGTTTCTTCTATGTATGCCGATCATTGCGGCTCCTTTGGAAGCCTTGGCTGTGCTCGGTACGATGTTCCTTGCGCAGCATATGCAATTTACTTAACCCCGCGCAGGATTCATACTTGCGGGTATACCGGTTTACTATATGACACAAACGCACGAAAATTCTACTCCATGGATCTTCAGTAATATCATATTTTGTGTATGACAATCGCAAGCATCTTACATGTTTTGACAGATGTATGCAAGTCATATATTCTTAGGTTGGTCAGACGGTCACCGCTAGCTGAGGGATGGCAGGCTGTTGCTACTGACGAGGCAGTAGAGATGGTGGAGAACAGATGAGTGGATTGCAAGGACCAATACCCTAATTCAACCGTGTTGTGATACCAATCACGACATTGACGCGGTACAGAGTGTTATAAGCAGAGCATTAGAGAGCATTACCCCAATAAGATCTCAGTGCAGCACTCGGCAGTTGCAGGATGTCGTGTACCTCCGGAATGACCGATTTGTATATAGTCAGAATCCCCGACAATATAGTTCTCGAACCGTGCCATCCGATACCTGGCCTCTTTCCACTTTCCGCCTCTAGTGTTTTCATTGCGAGTTTGTGCTAGATCTATCGAAATGGTCAGTTATCACCAAGAAGAGCTGTGTCTTCATCCCTCACTGGCTTTTACAGTCCAGCGCTGAAAACACATACAAGTTCGACGTCAAGGTGGGTGACGGAGGGACTAAGAGGAGCCGACAGTCTCTTATTGCCACATAGATGACCTGCGGCGGCTGTTCTGGTGCTGTTGACCGTGCCCTTAAGAAGGCTAAGGATCAAGGCGATGGTCAAAGCTCTGTCATTGCCCTAATCTCGGCTGCTAACGTCCAGATAGGTATAACAGAGTATAAAGTTGATCTCGCTACACAAGAGGTCGTCGTCAAAGGGACAGCGACCTACGACGTCGTCTTAGAGAAAATCAAGAAGACAGGCAAAGAGGTATTGTATAAACACAGATGTGCTTTCGATCAGCTGCTTACACTCAAAACGAAAGGTGCGATCCGGAACCACCGTCGAGTAGAGCGTCAGGTTGATGTAACTTACAATTATCTATCTTCTATCTACACTTTGTGCCCCTTTGCCACATCGGAATGTCTTGCTATGGATGGAGCGATTCTTTAGATCGTGCTTTCTTGTAATGTTATCTCTGTTCCACCAGGGTTGCCGTGATACCTTGTATGGGGTTTGGCATTTTGTGTCGAAATTCCAGGTCACTATTCTCATTACACACTCTTCGCAGAGCACCACACCTACGTTCAACGCATGCGCAGGCGTTATCAAAGTCTACAATGATGGCAGAAAGCGATGTCACTGTCCCTGATGGCCTCCTGCTACATAAAGAGAACACGACGAAAATTCTGTTTGATCCAAACGAGACGTTTCTGAACCCTGTGCAAGAGTTTAACAGAGATCTCAGTGTTGCTGCTATTCGGGTTTGGAGCGATGAACTGAACAGGCTAAAGGAAGATAGGTGGCAGCGGTCGAAAGAGAGAAAATCTAAAAAAAGTCAAGAGACACCACAAAAGAAATGGCTCAAAGGTCCGCTGAATGATCACCGACTCTACTATTGCAAATCCATGACGATGCACACGTTTCAGCGGAAGATGGGAAGCGTGTAGATCCATCCGAGGAGGGTGTAGACCCGCTAAATGAGCCTGTCAACGCACCCGAACCACCCACTGTCTCTGGTGATTCAAAAACAATCGAGGTATTTGCTTAACCTTGACAAAACATATCGAGTGTCGAGCCAATCTATTAGCACCCCGATTTCCGGCCTTACGAGATAACCATTCTTGAGGCACTTTCTGCAACGGGTTTGCGCTCCATCCGCTATGCCAAGGAGATTCCTTTGGTAAAGTTCGTGTGCAATATAAATAGTCATTCCTTGACATATTTACTGTCATGAAGATATGTCATTGCAAACGATCGTCTACCCGCCGCCGTAGTTGCCCTGAGGCGTAACGTTGAACTCAATGGGCTGGGTCCAACTGTAGAAGGCGGTAGCCCATCTGATGGTCAGACTAATTCTCTTGGAAAAGTTCGTGTAAACGAAGGTGATGCCTGGTCCGTTCTGTATTATCTATCCCTTAAAAACATTACTGAATGGCAGTTGAAGTACTTTGATGTACAACCACCGAGAAGAGAACAGCCGAGTCGACGTTGTTGACCTAGATCCTTACGGAACTGCAGCGCCGTTTCTCGATGCTGCCATCCAGAGCATAAATGACGGAGGTACGCCAGATCGTTAGTACATCCACTTTCTGACAGCGATCGCGCAGGCCTTCTATGTGTGACATGTACTGACCTAGCGGTCCTTGCAACGAACAATTCTCCAGAAAAATGGTTTGTGACCTCTGATGTTACTTGCCGAGGCATAAGTCTGAGTTGTGATGCAGCTTTTCAAACTACGGCGGAATTTCTCTCAAAGCAGAATATTGCCACGAAGCTGTAGGTGACAATAATCTCAGAAAGACACTTGCAACTGATGTATCCGGAAGGCCCTTAGACTAGTATTGCACGCCATCTCGACGATAGCCTCTAGATATGGGCGCTATATCGAACCTCTGCTCTCTCTTTCCATCGACTTTTACGTTCGAGTCTTCGTTCGCGTCCAGTCGTCTCCGATTGAAGTTAAGAAAGCATTGACGTAAGCTATCTACTGTTTAATGTCGTCGTGGCCATCATTTGATAATCGATGGTGTAGCAAAGCCTCCATCTATTACGTCTGCTCGTCATGTCAGTCGTCTTATGCACAGCCCCTTGGGCGAGTAGTGGAAAAAGTGCACGAGGCGTCGGGCAACGTCAATGCCAATTACAAAGTTCAAGCTGGCCCAACTATCGCTGAAAAGTGTCCTGAATGCGATTCGGTCATGCACGTATGTGCCACACGATCACTTGGATTTATGTTGTACTCATGATACATTATGATACACTAACAGCTTGCAGGTCCCATGTGGTCAGCGCCCATTCATGACCCGAATTTCGTGGAAAAGATTCTTCAACATCTAGAGTCTAACCAAAATAACTATGGTACTGCTGTGCGAATGAAGGGCATGCTCACAGTGGCCAAGGAGGTAAGCAGTCATCTCAAGCAGGGGCACATTGATTAAACGGTCGAAAGGAACTCTCAGACCCTTTCTACTTCACGTCTTCTCGAATGGCCAGCCTTTTTCATTGCAGAACTCCTTCGCTGGATGACGTTGCGTATGTCATTTCAACCGTTGCTTTGCCAAACTGATGCGGAGAATGAATGGCAGATCTGCCCTGCTTAACGCAGGTCATCGGATCTCGCGGTCTCATGCATGTGCGGGATCTCTGAAGACGACGGCGTCACACCGCGACGTGCATGACATCTTCAGGTCGTGGGTTAAACTCAACCCTGTCAAGATGGAGACATTATCAGACAATTCACCTTCACGACGGCTGTTGGCGATCGAGCCAAGGTAAGTGCGCTATTGCTACGAGGCGAGGCGATTATAAATTTTATAATCGCAGGACGATTGCCGACTTCACGAAGCATCTCAACTCAGTAACACCATCAAACAAGATTAAGCTGGTCAGGTATCAAGAGCACCCTCGTAATTGGGGTCCTGGTGCAAAGCCAGGAGCGAAAAGAAAGCGCTGTAATGATTGATAGGCTTATCGTACTTGACACACGTGTCGTCTGTCAAAATTATTCAGTAATTCTATTTTTCAACGGTATTCTACATATGTTGAGTCTCTGCACCGGTAGGTACAGCTGTGGAGTAGATAGATTATCAGCATAAGGGGAATCGACAAGGTATGATATCAATTCAAAATGAAGGTTTGGCAATCCATGGATGATGGAGAAGCTCTGCAGCGCATGGTCTTGCCACGTAGTTGAGTTCAAATGTGCGTTGCAAGAAATCTTGTGCTTCAGCGGAGATGTCTGAAGGGATAGCAGGTTTTTCAGAAGAGCCGATCTATTGCAGACATCATAATGATTAGATGGGACATAGCGAAAAGGTTAATCACTTGCCTTGAAGATGGCTTGCATCTGCGTCAGTTGTGCCCAAGGATGTTCGCCTGTTAGCATTTCAACAACAAGGCAGCCCACACTCCAGATATCGGCTTTCTTGGTGTGACCGCTTTGTTTCACAACTTCTGGCGCCATCCAGAAGACAGAGCCTTGAAGAGATGGTCGATGCACTCTATTACCACCAAGCAAATCTAAACAAATGTAAAAAATGAGCATCACGATTGCGTATACCGAAATTGACCTCAACTCACTCGTATCAACCTTCTTGGAGATACCGAAGTCTGATATTTTGACGCCACCTTTATTGTCGACCAGGATATTCCCTCCCTTGATGTCGCGGTGCATAATGTCGCGTTCATGGAGATAGTTGAGGCCCTCGAGAATTTGGCGCACAAAATTCTTTACGAGAGGCTCTTCAAAAGCACCGTAACTGCTTAACAGGCCAGTTAGTGAACCACCTGGGACATACTCCAAAAAGATGTTGAGGTGGTCGTCCTCGATGGAAGAGTCTGAAAGCTTTGTAAGTGGTTAGAAATCCTAGGGTTGCAGATCACATACACAAGTATTGGACAATGTTCTCATGTTGCAGGTTCTTCAACAATTCGATCTCCCGCTCGAGGGCGCTAAGCATGCTCTTCTTTCGGTCTTCGTTTGGGCCCGAACCCGTAGGCAGCTCAACTTGCTTGACAGCCATGAGGAAGCCGGTGGCAGCGTCCATACCAAGATAGACTTTGCCAAAAGACCCAGCACCAATAAGGGCGCCTTTGATCCATTTGTTTGCTGTGGTGTTGATGGTCTATAAGTAATTCTGACAAGGTTTTGTTAGAGATACCTTTCTTTGTTACTACAGCGTCGACTGGCACGTCTTCATTTTGCAAGGTAGCCTCGTCATCCTCCTCCTCAAAGTCGTCATTGGCGTCTTCACCACTTTCTTGCCCTTCGTCAGTGCCCACTCTAGTCCATCCATCGTCTGTGTCGGAACTTTGTTCACTTTTACCCACAGTATTGTCGGTCGCACACTTGCTTTCCACTTCGGCTGTGATTTCGTCAACGGTCACCATACTAGCAGTATCCGATCGATCTCGCTTGCTTCGCAGTTCGGTCATGTAGCTCATACGACGAGATGCGATTGACATAGGGCGCGAACCTCGCTGGCCGGTGCCTGCAGTAAAGTTCTGCAACGAATCAGACAAAGATTCACTTGGAAATGGTATCGGTGGAAGTAATTTAGGCTCGACGGCAGTAGTAGTTTCGCTTTCAATATCCAGTGATGTAGAATGACCGTCGTCCGTTGAAAGGGACATGCGCGGTAACTCTTCAGCCTTGACCTTGACCTTGGAGTCTTCGCTAATTACGGAGGAAGATGAACTTGCAATCGGTTGAGGTGCGAAGGACACAATTGATGCCCTCGGAGAATTTGTCGTTGTCGCGCCTGATCCTTGCGTACTAGTGCTGAACCTCGACGGTAGAGGGGGAACGAAAGAAGAAGCAGAACTATCACGGCGTGTACCAGATTTGAACATCATACTGTTTCGAGCAGTACGCTCCAACACTTTTTTCTCGGTAAAAGGAAAGAAATCTGACAAGTGGTTCGTAATGAGTTCGCTAGGCGGACGTTGGCCAAAGAAGTTGCGAAGCTTGGATGGCCGACGGGCGCTCGCGGACAGAGCGGCTGGGCTCACCCTTCCACTCGAAGTAGAAGATGGTGGTTCAAGGTCTCGCACACCTAAACCACTCAACACGCTAATAGTGCTTGCTCGTTTAGTGGCTTTCGTGCTATCCATAGCGGAGTTTATAGTCATGCTCTGTGGGGACGAAGAAGAGCTGTGGTCTTCTGCACGCCGTGACTTGACTGTACGACGGAGGTACAGGCCTGGCTCCCGACTAGGATGATCTGGAGGAGCGTGACATATAGACATAAGTTCAGCCTCGGTTAAGGGTTCACCTACGTTTCCGTCAGCAATGTGTAATATGGATTAAATATATGTATATAGAAAACCTGGTATGTCGTCGCCTGTCTCAAGGTAAACACCCCAGCCATCAATAGTGAGGCCACCGCCGTTGGCTTGTGTGTCCGTGCGCGAATCTAAGTCCGGATTGCGGGAACTCTTGCCAAACTTTTTCAGGACTTTTTCGAGAACTTCGATGCCATTTGCACATGGTGTAACATCAATTGTGAAGGAGCTTTCTTCATCAGGACAGATGAACTTGACTAGTTTCCAGCGTAAGTCCCCCAGCGAAGGAGCATTATTGTGAGATGGACTATAACCAGTGCGTGGACCTGCGTGTGACTGAGATGCCTGTGAAGTAGAACCAGAAGCTGAACTTTGGAGAGTGGCAAATGACTCCGCTATGGGCGAGAGACCTTGAGGCCCCGGAGGAACTTGGAGAGTGGGCTGCACATTAGCATATGGATGAACACTTGTTGCTGTTGATGGTCGCTGTGGCAGTTTGTTGGAACCATTCAAGGAAGATTGTGAAGGAACTTGTAGTGAGCCATTCCTACCATGACTGGTATGACTAGCGGAACTGAGAACACTTCGGTAGGGGAGAGGGGATGGTTTCCCTGTCACCCGTGACTCTGGCGATGATTGATAGGCGGGCGGTGCAGGCGGAAGCGGATGATGGGAATAAAGCTCAGACGGTGTAGGAGTCCGCCGGTCGTTGCTGGTAGGTCGAGAAGGCGTGCGCGTACTTGCCTGTGCCTGTGTCGGCGGCGGCGGTGGTGGCGGCTGGTGCCGAGGAGGGGGTGGTGCCGGAGGTAGATTCGACCGATTCGACTGGGCGCTCACTGGCGTCGCTGAGTCTTGAAGGGCAAGGTTAATTCGTGGAAGAGGGCGTATCACCTGTGGTATCGTCCTTGCAGAGTCAGGATCACGAATGAGATCGGGAAGATTACTTCGGCCAGTATTGGGTTGAAGCTGAAGAGGAGCAGGTCTACCTACGTCTAGTCGACGCTTAGTAGATGGCGACGGTTCCATGCGATCCTGGACGCTGGAAGACTGGGATTCCGTTGCCTTGGCAGGCCAAGATGTGGAAATAGGTGGTACATTTCTACCTTGGACGCGCAAGCGCAAGGTCTTGATGGCGTCAAGGATTCTAAGCCTGTCCCCAACAGTCAAGACGCCCATTTCCATGAGACTGACTTGATCAAGATCCAAGATAATATCGCCCCTTATATCGTTTGCTTTGAAAGTCGGAGCGTAGGATGTACACTTGATATCGGCTAACCATCGAGCGACATGAACATCAGACCAGCTCTTTATGAATTCGGTATATGAGACGCCCTGAGGGGGGTCAAAATAGGACCTGGAGGAGGTCGAAGAAGAGGAAAGGTTGATGAAAGAGCGCTGCTGAGCATTGGGAGAAGCAGGCGAGGAAGGCTGGGACATGGGTGTATTAGGGTGGCTGTGCTGCAGTAGAAGGTGTTTGGCAGGGGCGTCCGTGGCAAACAACTGCCTGGATGTGGTCATAGCCTAGTAGAGTTGGGTGCATCTGGCATAAATATCGGACGTTTCTGCGTTGGCGTGTCTTTCATAGTCCTTTCTCTTATAAAGGCCTCGGGCGTTGTTTAAATCCACTCTCGTCTTGCTCTGGAGCATGCTTCTTCTCTTCCACCTGTTTGTTCTTTCCTTCCTCCCTTTCTTCGTTCATCCGTCTCCTTACCGTGATGACCTTGTTGACTACAATCTCAATGTAAACAGCAATGCTACTTCGCCGTTTCAATATTTTTCTACTCGCCAAAATTCAACTTATACCCCTTCCCCCGATAATTGGAGATCTTTGCCCGCTTACACCATCCTTTTAGACAAGTTTGCAGATGGCGACCCTTCAAACAACGATTATTTCAAGACTCCCTTCGAAAACGACTATAAGGAAACTCAACTTCGCTATGGCGGTGATCTTAAAGGCCTGGTTGCCCGCTTAGATTACCTCCAGGGCATGGGAATCAAATTAATCTTCATTGCCGGAACACCATTCCTGAACATGATATGGCAGGCTGATAGTTCGTAATCGTTTGTGTTGATTCTCTTTTTCTGACTATGTCCAGGCTATTCTCCAGTTGATTTCACTGTTCTAGATCCCCACTGGGGAACGGTACAAGAATGGAGAGACACGATCGACGAAATTCACAAACGGGGAATGTATTTGATGGTTGATTTTACCATCGGAACAATGGCGGACCTGATTGGCTTCCAGGGGTATGACGTTTTCTACAACCCAGGCGCCTATCTAAAAATACCTCAGATTTCTCAATACCAGCGCCCCTTTCGACCTGAATGAATATGATGCAGTTTGGAAACATCCGAACTATATGCCTTGGAATTTCACCGAGTATCGTGACTTTCAGGTGCGCGCCACGAGCACTTTGACCAATTTTGATCCCGAGAAGCTTATCCCCATTTAGGTCAATAATGTTCGGAATTTATCTTGCACTCTCCCACACTTCTACGATGAAGATGGCACCCGCATAATCGGCGTTACAACGAATGGATGTTATATGTCAGACTTTGATCAATATGGAGATATGGAAGCCTTTGGCGTTCACCCAGACTGGGAGCGTCAGCTGTCCAAGTTCGCCTCAGTGCAAGACCGTCTACGGGAATGGCAACCACAAGTCATGGATAAACTCAAGCTTTTTTCATGCATGGCCATTAATGCCCTCGATTTCGATGCCATCCGAGTTGACAAATCTACTCAGATTACCTTGGATGCCCTATCTGCTTGGGCTTCAGGCACTCGCCAATGCGCTGCAAATCTTGGTAAAAGAAATTTTTTCATTGCTGGAGAAGTTACCGGTGGAGACACATTTGGTTCCCTTTACATGTATGTCTCATGTTTTATTGCACCCCATGGTCTGACTGGCTTGAAGAGGCCGAGGCCGAACACCTATGCAACGTCCTTCTTACTTCTCGGTTGCAGCAAATTTAACTGCGAACCAAACTGCGTTTTTCCTTCGTGATGCTCCCTTGAATGCATTGGACGGGGTTGCTTTTCACTACTCCATTTATCGTTCCCTAACGCGATTCCTTGGTATGGATGGGAACTTGCAAGTTGCCTTCGATATCGACGTCAATTTCGTTACTGCATGGAACCAGATGTTTCTTGATAATGACTTTCTCAATGCAGCCACTGGGAAGTTGGACCCA
The DNA here is from genome assembly GCA_000827485.1 of Amanita muscaria Koide BX008. NCBI lineage: Eukaryota > Fungi > Basidiomycota > Agaricomycetes > Agaricales > Amanitaceae > Amanita > Amanita muscaria. Next base: position 611,854 of record KN818225.1, read on the forward strand.
AGACACATGTATGGCACTAGCAATTTTGATGTGTTTCGTTGGCCATCCCTCGTGAACGGAACTCAGATGAGCGCTTTAGGAACTTTTATAACGTCTTTGGTTTTGCCAGGAATTCCATTGGTACGGAAACCACGCTAGCTCGAGCTAACCGAGCTCACGTATGCACAGTATTATTATGGCGAAGAGCAAAACTTTTACCTGTATGACAATAGCGCTTCCAATTACCTTTACGGGTAAAGTCGCCTGCTCCGGCCACGTATTGTCTCATACAATGGATTCCTTTTTTTAGGCGCCAGGCAATGACAAGCAACACTGCTTGGAAACGACATGGATGCTATCAGCTAGGTTCTGAGCAGTACTTTAATATGCCATTGGGCAAGGCATTGGTTGGTTGTTACGATGACTGGAACGGCCTCGATCACTTCGATCCTACCTCCGATGCGAGGCGTTTGTTCGCTCAGTTTAACTACCTACGCACCGTTTATGGCGCTTTACAGGATGGATTCGATTTGATACAGCAAGGCAATTGGACCTATTTCGTTCCAAGGCCTGGTTCCAATCGTACCGAAACGGAGATGGGATTTTGGTCGGTATCGCGAGCTGCTATCAAAAATGTTCAGGAACTGGGTGGACAACATCAAGATCAGATCTGGTTGCTCTATACGAATGAAAACACTACAAAAACCTATCAATTCGATTGCACTGGGCCGATGTGGATATCTTCCCCCTATAGGTCCCAGACGGTGGTGAAAAATCTCTTCTATCCGTACGAAACCTACCAGCTTGAAGACTCCCTTTCTTCTTTCTTCAACGACAGCCAGGCACCGTGGTATGGTTGCTTGCCAAATGTTACATTCGCTCCCTATGATTTCAAGGCTCTGGTTCCGGTTGAGATATGGGTTCCGCCTTTACCTGCTCTTACAAAGTTCATTCCTGGACACGACTACCGCATTCTAGCGACGCCCAATGCTACGACTGTTGACATCACTCTCGAGTTCAATGAACATATGGATTGTACCAGCGTGACCAATAGCATCCGCCTCTCTATGTCATCGTCTGGGAGAGGAGTCACTCCGAAGATCACCAACGTAGAATGCAGCATAGTCGAGAATTCAGACGCAACCCTCATGACAGGCGCCTCTAGGTCGGCTTGGGCTTGGTCCGCAACACTTACCGAATTATCTGATGGAGTGTTAACTATTACTGTCAACCAACCTTCTTCAGCTTCGGGCAGCCAGACTACAAAGGTATCGGTCTCCTACAACGCGATGCTTGATTCTGTTGATGTTCAAATGTTATAGTCGGTTGATCATCTTCTACTGAGGAAAGGAAATTCAGACAATGTTATGGTTTTCCCAGAAAATGACTACGATATTTCGCGCGCGTTCACGTTTTCCAATGACCAATATCACTTCACGCACCAAGCCTTCGGCGCAGATAAATTCCGATATTCTTGGAATTTCGGGAGAAACTGGACGAATTGGACTGATTGGGAAGATATTACCACCATCAACAAAAGTGTCTTCCATGGGAGTGACTTGTTCTGGAGTGGTGCCCATATCATGGTGCAATGTTAGTGAAGGTTCGCATTCAACCTCTTCATGCTAATTTTCCTCGTAGATTGGAGCCAATCAGCCTTGTCTACAAGTGCTGTCATTCATGCTGACCATGATTATTCAGGTCATAAAAGACGGGTACCTCAGTTCTTGGTCCGTGGTCCATATAATAGTTTCGGTTTTGACAAAGGCCTCCCTTCTACAATGCGACTGAACAGCCAAGGCCAATGGGAAATGCAGATCATGGCGGCCTGGCCAACCAACGTCCAGCTGAACATTTGGGATTTTGACGATTACTACTATGGAGATGTTGACAACGATGGCGTACTCGATCGCTTGCCTCCCAATACAGTTTCTCCCAACTTCCTTAACCTGTCTGCACCCCCACCTCCGCACTTGGCATGGTCTTTACTGGTCGACGATGCTAACATGACCTGGTCGCTGCAACCGCGTGGACAATCTATCGTCGGAGCTACCATGTTCATTCTGCTAGCTACCATCCCATTGATCACAGGAACTATAGCTGCTCTCATTTTCATGCGCTCCTTCTACGGCATTAAACACAATCGTTTCGGCGTCAAGATTAAACCTCATAAATACTTCCCCATACTCGGCAGCCTAGGGACGAAGTCAACCTCTGATCTGAAGGAGACTGTTCCCCTTTCAGAGAAGAAGCCTCTTGGTCTCAGATTAAAGCGAGAAATCATCGGATGGCCGGAGGATAAGCACAAAAGACGCAAAGTCCTAATTGCTACACTCGAGTATGAGGTCATTGATTGGAAGGTGAAGGTGAAAATCGGTGGCCTTGGTGTCATGTCCAGTCTCATGGGCAAAGCGATGACGGATGTCGATTTGATTTGGGTTGTACCCAAAGTCAAGGACCTCGACTATCCAAGCGGTGAACCCAGTGATCCAATCGAGGTTATCATTTTTGGTGAACGTTATCTCATTGAAGTCGAGACTCACGTATTGGACAACATAAATTATGTTATCCTGGACAGTCCGGTCTTTCGCGCTCAAACTAGAGCCAATCCTTATCCTGCTCGTATGGACGATTTGAGTTCAGCGATCTTCTATTCAACTTGGAATCAAGCAATTGCTGCCACTATTCGTCGTTTCCCTGACATAGACATCTACCACATCAACGATTACCATGGCGCTCTCGCTCCTATATACCTGCTACCGAAGGTCATTCCGGTTTGTCTGTCTTTGCACAATGCAGAATTCCAAGGCCTTTGGCCGCTTCGTACCAAAGAAGAGATGAAGGAAGTCTGCTCGGCATTCAATATCAATAAAGAACATTGCACGAAATACGTCCAATTCGGCAACACATTCAATCTTCTGCATGCCGCTGCCTCGTTCATCAGTGTCCACCAAAAAAGTGTGGGAGTCGCCGGGGTTTCAGACAAGTACGGGAAGCGCAGTTGGGCTCGATACCCTGCACTATGGACGCTTAAGCATGTGGATTCACTCCCAAATCCAGATCCCAGCGATATCGCGGCTTTGGACGAGAACCCTATAGCCCCACGCGACATACAGATCGATGCAGTAGCCGAAGCTGCTCGACCAGAGCTGAAACGTCAAGCACAGGAGTGGGCTGGAATCAAGCAAGATCCAAATGCCAATTTGTTTGTCTTCGTGGGTCGGTGGTCAAAACAAAAAGGAGTCGATCTCATTGCGGATATTATGCCAGAGTTGTGAGTTACTTCCTGACACAAGGGCGATGAATGTACCTGAGACCATCATTAGGCTTGAGAGGAATCCTACGATTCAACTCATTTGTATTGGGCCCGTGATTGATCTGTATGGACGCTTTGCGGCAGAGAAACTCGCTCGGCTGATGGAGATTTATCCTGACCGGGTTTTCTCCAAACCGGAATTTACTGTATTGCCACCATACTTGTTCAGCGGTGCGGACTTCGCCCTGATTCCGTCTCGCGACGAACCATTTGGCCTTGTCGCCGTCGAATTTGGTCGTAAGGGTGCATTGGGCGTTGGAAGTCGGCTCGGCGGCTTAGGTCTTATGCCTGGCTGGGTAAGTGCAATGAAACTGCTTGATGCATTCGACAGCTGAGGTTGACCGTGACAAGTGGTACCCTGTGGAATCGAGCTCAACTGCACACATGTTATCACAATTGACTAAAACGATTAAGATGGCACTTAAATCAACAGAAGAAGAAAGAGCAATCCTGCGAGCTAGATCTGCAGTCCAAAGGTTCCCTGTGGTTGAATGGCGCCAAAGAATAGAAGACTTCCACCGACGCAGCATCACGACTAGTCGGGATGCCTCCGGCGTAAATGCATGGAGGCTTTCTGATGGCGGGGATAGAAGAACGCAACCATTGTGGGAGAGCGAGGATTGGAATCCTGTATCCCAGATATACCCAACTCAACCCGAATGGGATGGACGCAGTACACCTCCAAGTCGTTGGAGTCAAGACTCTCTAACGCCTCCTTTCCTGCACGGCAGTGGTAGCGCGCGGCAATCGTTCACAAGCGATGACTACTACTCAGCTCACTCAAGAAACGCCAGCGTGGTAGATCTTAACAACAACACCAGCTATGACGAATTTCTGGAAAAGGCCAACAGGACTATATCGCGTGATCAGAAAAATGCGCCAGGTCCGTTCGATGATAGAAATGTAGTACCAGTGCGCCCATACGGTTCTCATTCTCGTACACAATCAGTCGAATCCATCTCGTCTATCGTAGAAGATAAATCCAGCTCACCGCTGAATAAGGCGATTGCATCAGTGAGCTGTTATTCATAAGCCCATATCATCCGTTCCTGAGACTTGTGATAGTTCACAGATGCTGACGGAGGCGTTGCTGCGGAATTTGTTCAGAAGTTGCGGATGTTGGACTCGAAAAATTCGCGACATGAGCTCTCTATTGAGAAGTTCTTGATAAAGAGTGAAGAAGCCTTCTTTGGGAAAGTTCGAAGAGAGAAGCTCTCCAGCGCTGCAAGTATCAAATCAACCCGACGCGATTCGGAATGGGGGGTAGGTTCCGCCTCTCTTTACTCTCGATCCAGCAGTATGTCCCGTATCCTATCTCGCTGTGTAACAAAAAATTAACTTTTGCAACAGCCCCGTTTGCGCAGGGCGGCTTCTTCACGGAATATGATGTGAATATGCCACAACCGCTGGATGTCGCTCCTATGACAAGATTGCAGATAGCTATGGCGAGAGAAATAGCAGGTTGGCCGCTGTACACCATTGTTATTGCCCTAGGACAGGTAAACATTGACATTGCATATGACATCTCGTCCCTATTAAAGTTTGTAGATGCTAAGCGCAACGAGCTTTCAAATTACACTTTTGAGTGGACGTAGCTCACAGGACGACATCCAACTTTATGTATTGGGAGCGGTATTCATTATCTCATCAGTCGTCTGGTACACGTTGTTCAGGGTAAAGCCGTCTGTGTATGTTTTATCTGTCCCATGGCTTTTCTTTGGCCTTGCCTTCTTCGTCATTGGACTACCTTCCTTATCGCCGGCTCTGGTTCCGACTCACAAGGTGCTCTCCAATGTCGCGACTTGGTCATATGCTATTGCCTCCGCCGCTGCATTCCTGTTCTTCGGGCTCAATTTTGGTGAAGAGGCGGTGAGACTCAGCTGTTGTTATTTGAGGTAATAAGACATTGACCATGCTTTAGGGAGCTGCAACGGAAGTGTGGACGCTCCGGGCATGTATTGTGCAAGGGTCACAGCAAATTTGGGTGGCAGCTCTCTGGTTCTGGGGCTATTCTCTAAATGGGCGTCCAGACGGTTATCTTCCTCCATGGTGGATCGTGCTGATCCTTTGGCCCCTGTCCTTTATGAGTTTCCTATTTGCATACGTTATGCTCTATGGCCTCCCTGGTACGTCCATGGACTTGGCTTAACAAAGTTTGTGGAATGTTGACACTAATTCAAGACTATTATTGTCAAACACCACCAAAAGTACCTCAATTTCTCAAGACGCTTTTCCGCCGTAAACTTGTACTTTGGTTCTTGGCTGCGGAGATCCTTCGCGATTATTGGCTCAGTGGGGTATGTCACAGTCCCGTTCAGGTTGTCATGAATTGACATGTCTTTCCAGCCATATGGACGTAATTGGTCCTTCTTATGGAGCGTGCCCATTTCCAAGTTGCAAATCTTGGTACTCGTCATCGCATTCTTCGTCGGAGTCTGGGCCGCTATGTTGCTAATCCTCACACACTTTTCCAAAACCCATACATGGCTTCTTCCCGTATTCGCAGTGGGTCTCGGGGCACCTCGATGGTGTCAGGTGCGTTATATTCTTTCTGACCTTTGCCATGGTCGTAACCCTGTGGTTTTGTCTTAGATGTTGTGGGGAACGTCATCACTAGCATTGTATATTCCTTGGGCCGGCAGTGCTGGAGCCTATCTCGGTGTTTCCTTATGGCTCTGGCTAGGCGTTCTTGATGCTGTCCAAGGTGTCGGTCTGGGGATGATCTTGTTGCAGGTGAGTACAACATTCATGCTGCGTTCCTCCTGCCCATTGATGTGCGCAGACTCTATCACGCCTTCATGTTTGTGCAACACTTGCATTCTCACAGATTATTGGCGCTGTTTGTGTCATGATGGCGCGCGCGACTGCACCAAATCGTTTGGGACCCGGTACTGTGTTTCCCGATGCTGGACAGTGGAATTTCTCGGATGGACTCGGAGGCAGTCCGTTAGCACTTCCCCTGTTCTGGATTGCCTTGTCTTGCCAATTGGTAATTGTCGTTGGCTATTTCTGGTTCTATCGTAAGGAACAACTAGGTAAGCAAAAGCCACAGCATAACATACAGGTCTCATGTTCTTTTTAGCTCGTCCATGACCACTACTTTCTCAAAAATATTCCTTCTGTTAAATCTTGCTACATGTTTTTCACGCGCACACAGGGACTTGAACATGGACTTCTTGGACTTGTAGTCATAGTCATGCATGTTGGATGTGATTAGACTCTTCAGTACTAATAGAAGTATAGTTAGTTTTACACGTAGACAGGTCGAAGCACCTATGTAGTTACATGCCTGTATTATGAACAAAATGGAAAAGCTGACCCAGACTTAAAGTTGAAGGCTTATTTCGGGATTAGTGATACCCACTTCGTCCTCAGGCTGTGTAACTGCCATCGAGTCTGCATCCGTCGAGGAACTGAGGTAGTGACGGTTTGGATGCTGGTCTCATCCCTAATATCGTCAGCCAGCAAGTTTTGCAGACGTTCCAGGTGTTGTTTACTCTGATTGAGACGAAAGATTGTGGGAAAGTATCGACCTGCGAAGTAATTCTGATCACTGCTTCATCGTAATGCTTGGCATTGAAGACTACGGTAGCGGCAGCGAAAACGAAGAGGGAAAACCAATCAAAACGTCTGCAAGTGCAACCTCCAAGTCATCTATCTCCACTCAGCCGAGAGAGAAACGTGCCCTTGATGCTACCTCTGTCTCCAAGACAAAACGTCCAAAGAAAATAACTATAGGTCTTCCTAGCTTGCGTAATGCTGATGTCGATGCTCATGATGAACCACCACCCCCAAAGAAGGCACGGACCGCCGGCGCCGGCGCGTCATCCTTGCTGTCCATGTTACCTGCTCCAAAGCAGGCGAATCCTGCTCCGCAGCGAGTGCTTGGCGGAAAGGCAGGACCTGGCCTAGTTTTTACTTCGGCCATTGTCAGCCAGGAAGAGGTCGACGACCGTAGCACGCCGCTTTTCCAAGACAAGCCAGCAGAATCATCATCATCATCAACCACATTTCTTCCGCCATCACTTGCGAAAGGAAAAGCTAATGTATCCCTCGAGGATCGTCCGCGACCTACTTTTGCTCCTACTATAAGCAGTCAACGTACAGTCGACCCCTTTTCTCTAGGTACAAATCCTACTTCTGCAATTTATCTTATGCGTGAACCAACTCATTCTATAGGTACCATCTCCCGTGCATCGGGCTCATCCGCTCCTCCAACTTCATCCTCGACAGCAAAAGTCTCCTCTGCCCCGGAAGTGCCAACATTTGTTCCCCCAGAGCCCATTCCAACAGACCCATATCCCGGTTACTATCAACTCCCCTCTGGTGCATGGGAAGCCTACGATGCGACATACTATGCATCTTTCCTCAAGAAGTGGAAAAATGAGTATGACGCGCATGTCCGTGCACTCGAGAAAGGAACAGCAAAGGGCTTTGAAGGGTATGACGATGGCACGCTGCAGGAAGTAGACACTCAGAAAGAAATGGAGAGAGCAAAAGTAGAATTGAAGGAGCGAGAGGAAAGAAAGGCTCTGACCAAAGGAACAGGAGCAGGATCATCAGCACCAAATATGAAAGTAACGGTGGGTATCTATAACTTGATGATTTTTAAAGTGGTGCTCAGGTAACCCCACAGGCAAGCAAAATGAGTGGCATTGCGAAATCTAGGCATCAATTGGCTACTCTACTGAGAGAAGCCTACCAAAACCGTGAAGCGTTGGAAGATAGGATTGCTGAGGGGAGGAGGAATAGGAAAGAGGCGGGCAACAAATATGGTGAGATATGTCCTTTTCTACGAGAAACTGAATTTGACGATGGTTTTCAGGATTTTGACTGTTATATATCCCTGAGGGGTTATATTTACAACACTGTTTCAAACATCCTTTCTTATGGTGCCAACCATGCCGATTATCCCATTCTGATCAATGCACCATAATCTGGCCGTCACGTCGTCAAGCCATGCCCCGTGTATTGTCATCCTGTGGTTCACAATCATGGGATTGACAGCTCGATATTCAAATGATTTCATCTTCAAAGCTGGATTATTGAGAGTGGCTGTCTCTAACAACATTAAAGCTGTCAGTGGCCCATGGACGAGTCGTTCTAGAGAATGGTGGAAGGGTGGACTTGGCATCCAATATTCATATTACTGTGACACTTACCAGGGTAGCCTTCGCCATTAGTGATGTCTTTGTCGAGATGGATATGGTGCGCATTGAATGTCAGTGCAGAGAACCGGAACAGGGTTGTCAGAGTAGGCAAATATGTGAACGAGAAATCTGAGTGGGGTGGTATATCGTTCACTATGTAGGAAACGCGATGAGCTTCTGGTTTACACAATCATATCAAGAAACACGCTTGCCTTCGCGAGGTCGGTTACTCGGCCGAGAGGTGCTTGGTAGATAGACATGAGACCTGGTTTCTGTCAAGGATGGTTCCGAGCTTCCTTGCATGGCTACCTGGATCTGTTGGTTGACAAAGATCATTGGCGTTCCTTTCTCGAAGCCTTTCTTGTCTATAGAAGCGGTGGTGGAAGTCGCTTTCGCCTTTGAACCGACTAGAAGAGGATTGGCATTGTTCCAGGTCACTGCACCTCCTGCCCACATTCGACGTGTGAAAGGCTCTGGTGGGCAGAGTACAGGATCTGTCCCGTCTGGCCTTAGCTTTGTTTCGGGCGTGCGGGGGTGGAAAAATGCTAGGTGGTGGCCATAGCCCACAGGTTGCGAATCCTGTGGCTCTCGATAGACTGCACTTGTCCCATCTCGAGTAGGGAGCGTGATGTATAGGTCGGACAAACGGTCCTCTGTGAACCTGTCGGAGAGCACCAGCCTGCCATGAGAGGCGATCCAAATATCAAGGGCGTCAAGCTGATTGGCTGTGAGCCCGATTGAGTGGCTGCGTCCGCGTATTTTAGTTAACAGATTCGAGGCTCGATACATGTGTTCAGGCTGGGAATCTCAGTTTCGTTAAATACAATCGCACATCATTGCCCAATCAACAAACAGGAGAAGGGAATCAGTAGAGACAGAGACGACTATAAGTATGAGCGACATCGCTCGTGGTCTGTTTTAGCACTCTTCCGCTGCTCGCGACTCGTTTGCAGGGAATTCAGCCTTGTAGTAGCCATAAAGGCTGAGCAAAGTTGCCAGCTTGGGGTGCACTTCGACTTGGAAGTCTTCAAATGGCTTGGCTTCGCCATCAACGGACAAGGTACCGTGATTTCTCACAGGCTGCACGCGATATGCATGGGCTTTGACGTAGACAAGCTGTATAAGATTACTTAAAACTGCGATGCCTTTGACAAAGACAGACATACCCTAGGATGCCAAAAACTCTCGCCGCTTGGTCCATCAGCTATGGCTCGTACCATGTCTAAACGTTTGGTCTAAACTGATGAGGACAGGTTGGATGACAGAATGCAATATTAACTCACCAACCGCAAGGCCATGATGTCAATTAACCCGTCATCAGGTAAGGATACTGGAAAAGCCATATAATCCCTTGAATGAATCTGGTGTTAAGGTTTGCAATGATTATGAGAGTTGACCATTTACCTCCCCACGTAAGGGCCTTTCCCCGCATACACATACATTATCGGCTCTTCAAGAGTTGTCCAACCTTCGTTGTCGTCTGTTGAATACTTCAACGGCGGAAGTTCATCACTAAACAGTTCGTCCGATGTTCCCGAAGCCCGTTTGGATATAGGCTCCCGAACACTGGCACGTCTGATCTTGAGATTTTCTACCATTTTCGCCTTGTCGGATTCCGCCACTTTGTATGACAAGCGCACAGGACAAGGCTTGTGTAACATGACTAGAAGGTGTTTACGCCAGGAGCGTAGTCGGTAAAGGACCACTTACTTCCGTAGAGGAGACCCGCGAAGAATCGTGTGTCACCCATCCAGCGAAGGTGTTCCGTTCCAATATCAAGGTCTGCCATTAGACCCATGGCTTGAGACATGAACGATAGATATCGTTTTCCACCTTGAACCACAGAAAAGGCATCCACTTGCATTGGCATTCCTGATTTAAAGTTCAGAGATAAACAGCACGCGCTGAATTGAAATTCTCACTGACCTTTGATAGTATTCAGCGCGGCCACGACGACGTCAAAACCATCCTAACAGAGGTAATGAAGTGAGTCCCATAATCAACTGACAAAGCCAAACGCACTTCAATCCCCAGCAAGTTGAGGGCCAACGCATTCCCAGAACCAGTGGGAATGGGTGCAACGGGAATGGAGAAGGCTAGGCGAGGGTTCTCGTGGTCGGCAAACCCGTTCATAGCTTCGTGAACGAGGCCGTCGCCGGACACGGTGACCAATACATCGTAGTCAATAACAGAAATTTCTTTGGCGATTTCGTACGCGTGACCGCTGTGGGTGGTCACTATGGTATTCTGTGTTATGAAACTGTGCTATGCATTAAAGGAGCGACATGCTCACTAGTCACATCCAAAATACATCCTGCCGCGAGAAATATGGGCGCGAGTTTTTTCGCGTAGATAGACACGGCCTTTCCCTAAGACCGTACATTGGAAACTGTCTCGGGCGAGAGTAGCAGGCGACTCACCTTGCCTCCTCGTGGATTAACCAAGACTCGCAACCTCCGTGAACGCTTTACTCCGGCTCCTATAACAAGATTCAATAGACATATGAGAATCAAGTCACTATATGCACCTTCGTAGGCCGAGTACATCAGCCTCTCTATCCATTGGAATACCAGCTTCTCTTGTCCCTCGTGTAGCGACCCAGCACAGCGGAATAAGGAGTATTTTTTTGTTTTCTGCTTTTTGGCTAGGTAGAGGACCTCCAGTATACCGTCAGAGGAGTTAAAGATTGCATTGATTACTTGACGGTAAGGGACCACAAAATGGCCGTTCTGACCCGACAGGAGGCTAAAACACGGGAAACAAGACGAAGAAGTGTCATTACTGGTCGAGATGGTCAAAGCCTTGTCCGCCAATGCAAGGGTTATATGCTCTCTGGAGGGCGACACAAGGGTAATTGAGTCCCCAGACATGTCGTGGACAGAAAACCGGGCACATTGATCACAGATACTCAAAAGTAGGCAGTTGACCCGTGGGAACGCGGCACCGCAGTCCCTTCAATATGCACTTCATAGCTCAGAATGGTTTTGGCACTGGAACTAATGATCTATACCACAAGCAAGTTCTTGCCCTCTATTATCATGCGATGCTCATCAACTCCTTTCACACAGAGCTCGACCGTCGTATATACCCGAAGTGATTGCGTACGTCCGCAGCAAGATGAAGTCGGAGCCACAATTCAATGTTGTTGAGTTTCGTACCTTATCCATCTTTGGTGACGAACGGCCAATTCAATCTAACAATCTAACACGATAGGATCGGCTCCGGCACTGGCATCTTTACTCAGGCGCTTCTAACCCATCCGGATTGGACTTTGGCAATTAAAAAACTTCAGGCCATTGAGCCGAGCGAAGGAATGAGAAATACGTTCTCTGAGAATGTAAAGGACGAACGTGTCTCTGTTCGGGAGGGGGCATTTGATTCAACAGAGATAGATGATGGATGGGCGGATATTGTCTTGATCGCACAGGTATATCACTCTATTTTTGCGAACGATTTGTTAGTGACATTGAGTGAGGCTTTCCATTGGTGTCCCGATTACGATCGGGCATCAGCCGAGTTTGCTCGTATACTGAAACCAACAGGCATCGTTGCCATGGTTTGGAATCTGGAGGACCGGTGATTTGCACAAGTCACATCGCCCTTCTTTAGTTGACCATCCAGGATATCCGCAGGGAGCGGGCTAGATGGGTCGCGCAAGTACGAGACCGTGTTGAAAGCCATGAAGCAGGAACGCCGCAATTTCGCCTTATGAAATGGCGGCAGACGTTCAAAACAGTATCATACAGCCAGTTTTTCGACTCGCCCGAGGAGACGACCTGGCCTGTGGTGTTCCCTGCGACAAGGAGCACTGTTATTGATCGAGCGTGCAGCAAGAGTTACATTGCAGTATTAGACGAGCAAGAGAAGGAAAGAGTCAAAAGGGATGTTGAGGAGATAGTGGAAAGAGGAGAAGACAAGGTGTGGATTGATGAACACGCCGGCGTCTTTGAATATCCTTACAAGACTTGGCTTGTCATTGCTTCTAAAAAGTAGTCACAAACGCGCCCTGTCACATTCTGTCAAATATCTCACGTGACGAACACGTTCATAATTTAAAGGAGGCAGTTCGCGCGTAAAGTCCGACCATAGCTTGTCTCTTTCTCTTAGATGGCTCAAAAGGTCAGTGAGGTTTTAACCGTTGAGTTTAATGTTTGCTTGACCAGTGCTATAGAAGGTGACTGAAGCTCCGGTGTCCAAAGTATCTACTGTGCATGAAAGCAAAGCCATCAAAGCTCCAAAATCAGCCAGCGTCGCTGCTCCGGCTGAGGCTGAGAAGAAAAAGCGTCGTAAGGCGAGGAAGGAAACATATAGTTCATACATCTACAAAGGTAGGTATTAGTGCCATTTTTATTGGCTGCAATTCTTCATTCATCGATTAGTCCTGAAGCAAGTGCATCCCGACACTGGTATTTCTAACAAGGCAATGGCAATATTGAACTCTTTTGTCAACGACATCTTTGAACGTATTGCAGCGGAAGCTTCCAGTACGTGCACGCGTAGCGCTATGTTCGATGTTAAATATTTTCAGAGCTGGCTGCATACTCGAAAAAATCAACGATTTCCTCTCGAGAAATCCAGACGGCAGTTCGGCTCATCCTTCCAGGAGAGTTGGCGAAGCATGCTATAAGCGAAGGTTTGCAACTAGCCCTCGAATTGAATAAATGTTGAGAGCACATTATAGGCACGAAGTCGGTCACCAAGTTCTCGTCTGCAACCGCAAAGTAGATAGGTTATTTTTAGATACATATTCGTAGACTGTTTGGTATTGTTAAAACACAACAAAGCTTGACCATTCCGTACGCGCAGATTGAGCGTCAGGATGGCCACTTTGCCTCCTTCGACCCCACGACGGTCTGCAAGAAGCAGGCCGCCTGCAGACTCTTCTCCAAAGAAGATAAAACTTACTTCGAGGCCGGCTTCACGTTTGGCAACTCCCGGTCGTGGTTCCGCCAGTCCACGCATCTCCGTAGCTTCGGGCATGGACGTTGACGAATCAAAATCAGAGAGAAGTGTCGCCAAAATGACAACCGACAGCGTCTTTGCTAAATCTGACGAACTTACCGCGTCATTCTACGCCAATTCGGCCTTGGAAGTCAGGCAAATTCTCAGAAGCGCAGGTACCGTTTTCCAAACATTCGTACGCGACAGCATCATCGGACATGTGCAGACTTTTACAGGGACGCCTATACTGGTGAGATAGACACCGTCACGGGCTTTTCGTTGGTTGCGTCGGTTCAAACGTGTTTTGTATGGCAACACGCCCAAGTGAGTGTCCTGCTTATCAACAATCATGGCCAAAATCTCATCGTCGTAGCCTGTCAGACCCATTCCCACCTGCTACATCTTTTCCTGTCCCTCTGACGTCCTTACAACTGCACCTCCATTCCATGCTCTCGTTCCGTACGGTCTGAATCGTGAACCAGGCCTCATTCTTCTATCAGTAACGGGTGTGATTCGCTTTTGGGATAGCATTGGAATCGGCCTTGCTGGAGGCGACCATTATCACACTGCAAACCTCAATCTGCCGCAGAACGAGAACATTACCAATTTCATTCGTTCAGATGTAAGTCCCACATTTTTATTTGCAAGACATATGACGCGAATGCTTTCCAGGCAACCACTTACATCGCATCAACCAGCCTTGGTCGCTTGTTTCGTGTCACATTGACATCCTCAGGTGTAGACGACCAGCTGAAATTCCATTCTTTCGCTCCAGCTGCTTCCTCTCTGTCTTTGACACGGCTATTTCCCTCTATTTTCGCCTCCACTTCCGCTCAAAAGTTGCCAGAGTCTGGCAACATCAACTCAGTAGCTCTTGGTGCTTGGACGCCCTCTGGAGGCCGAGAGCTTTGGGCTCTCATCGAAACTCGAATACAGAAATGGTGCATGCATCCAGAAGGCTGGGAAGAACTTTTACTGGATCACGCTGTGCTCTCGCTGATTTCAGAATCTCTACTGGATCCCTTGAAAGGCAATCACAGAAAAGAACGGGGTCACTTGGATCTGGAGTTACTAGACATTGCTGTAGATGGGTAAGCACCTAATAATCTTCGCTCGTCAGCCTCATCACTGTCCATCGCTGTTTGTTTAGTGACGGAAAACTGATTGTTCTTGTATCGTATGCTGGTGCTGAAGAAGACAACTACGTGGGAGTGGAAACGTCCGCTGCCAGACGCGTCTATGCTTTAGTGAAGCTAACGCGTGTCAATGACGAGTTTGAAGTCAACAGATTTACAACAGTCCCATACCAAAGCGTATGCCATGATGTAATGTCAACGACCATTTCTTCTAAGTACGCTTTAGACCTCAAGCTCTGGTGCCCCAATGCACCCTCGCATCAAGCTAGTACTGGGTGGCGTGATCGTCATCGTTCAGTTTGGAGATGCTGTCGCACTCTGTGCTCGTGGTAAGTGTGTTGGTCCAATTTGGTGGCGATCTGACAATATCCTTGATAGAATCGGAATATAGGGATCGCCTCGAGCTCAAATCGATTACAGATCGCACCCTCGGCATCGGAGTTGTGCAATCGGACAGCACATTCTTGTTGCTTACAGCGAGCTTGATGATGAAAATATACATTGATGTTGACAAAGTCCAAACCTTTGACCCTCAGTAAGTTTCCTCAAACACCATCAGTACAGCTTTTTAAAGATGCCAAAGTATCGGTCATACCAACCTTATCAAGTCAATCATGACCCAAGCTATACTATACGGTGCAATACCTAAGGTGAGAAGCAAGTAGAGGTGGACATCACATACTAATTTTGTTAAGAATCCATTGTACTTCAGTTTTCCGCCCGAAGTAGACGAAGAGCACCTGATGCAAGGAGCAGAGCAGCTGAGCCAGGCGATCTTAGAATCAGGTTTGCACAACCCCCTTTCTTATCAAGGACGGCTTCTGACCAACGCAAAGATTCAACGCTAGTACAGAGGGACCATGACCTGAGTGCTCAAATAACCGCACGAAAAGAAAAACTTAGCTGGCTGATCGGTTTTATCAATGATAACGGGGTGCTGGTCAAGGTGAGCTGTTGTCTCTTCCGCAAAGATGGGCTTGACCGTCCATTTTAGATTTCACAAAAAAGTCGCCAGAAACTTGGAACGGACGCAGAAAAACTTTACGCTGCTCATCAACTTTGGCTATGGTACAACTCCTTCCTTGCGTATGTAGATGCACAATTTCTGCTATTGATTTTACTCATTGCTATGATTTGACAGATCGTCACCAACACGTAGCGTGCTTAATGACGCTGTTTATGCCTACATGGAAGAAGTGGGTGACCTGCAACATGAAGACGTTATGCGAGCGTTTTTCCGTTCGAGGATTTCTGAAGTGGGCAAGCTGATTAAAAGGGTTATGAAGGTGGCCTTGCAAGCCCCCGCTGAGTTAGATCCAGATCTGAACAAATCGCTGCCAGAGACCAATCGAATCGTGCTGGTGAGCTCTCATTAAACGACCGAGAGCATACCGTACTGATTTACCCACAGACCCTACTTCAGTCAGCGTTTGAGTACCGAGAATATAACATGGGTGTCTATGGTGTTCAACGTCCTATGATTAAGCCATGGTCAAGTCGGCCGAGTATCATTGACGCTGTACTTGGTCTATTTGATACCACAACCAAAGTCGTCGATAAACCCCTGCCTGATAAATCTCTTCTAAATGTAGGGAATGAGCCCAGCTCACAGCTACCGGAATTGGCAGAGATTCTCTTTGCTTGTGTGCAAGAACGGCTTGATTGGTTGGGCAGGTGAGGCTGGTGTTTGTGATTTCGTGCAGGTGGTGGAAATAACCTTGTGCTGTAGTGCAGTGGCTGCCGAAGAATCGGGGACAGTCGCTGACAAGGATGAGCTGGAACAGAAATTTGCCCTTTTGCGGCCTGAGGTTCTTGAGACACTTCGTATGTTATTCTTCCTTACATTACAAGTGTTCATCCTTACGGGAACAACAGGCAGGACGGGACATAATGAAGCTGCATTTAGTTTAGCTGAGAAGTATAGGGATTTCAGCAGCCTTGCTGCGCTCTGCCACCGGGACACGGTCTACCCTCCGGAGGAAAATCCCAACATAGAACGGATTCAAAAGTATATGGACCGCTTCAAATACGAGTTTGCCCAGGAGCTGTATAAATGGTATATTCAACACGGTAAGTACACAAATTGACTTGTGAGGTCGGGCACCAACCTGTAGCAGGCGAGCTCCGGGTCCTATTTGCGCAGGAAGAAATTAGCGGGGGATACATGGATAGATTCTTCGCCGAGCATCCTAACAATAGCATCGCTTGGCTCAATGATCTCGGAAAGGAGAGATACGGCACAACTGCGACCTCCTTGCTGGCAGAGGCGGAAAAGAGCAATAATCTTGAAGTATCTCATGTAAGGCATTATAAAGTCCTCTCGAAAGCCTAATCGATAATCCATCTTGCCTACAGCTTATGCTAAGTGTTGGAAAGCTCTCCTATCTTGAACAAACATTCGACGACAGTGAGCGGGCAGAAGATGGCATCCTTGATGGTATGTGTCCTCGTTTTGCACCAGGAAAAGTACTGATAGATATCGCAAAGCATTCCACAACGGCCTTGACTTCATTAGTGTCCACGAGACCCTTCTTCAGGGGCTGAAGACAGCCCTAAGTTCCCTCCGGGGACGCCAGTCTTTAGATCACCAGGTGGATGTCATTATCAAAGTAAAAGCACCATCGCTTCTAGAGCAAAAGGCTTTTTTGCAGGTATGCAGATCACACGACATGCGATCCATTATGAGGGCTGATCTGGGTTTAGAACTTCAAAGATGATGTCCGCCAGCTACTCCAGGGCAAAGTCCTATCAACAGAAGATATGGTAGATATTATGACATTGAAAGATAACACGAATTCTGTGGAAGATTACTCGATCGCACTGAACTTGCTGACGCGGACCCAAGTAAGCGCGGACTAATTTTATTGCAAATTAGGTCTAAGATAGTACTAGCGAAAAAACATTCCGGAGGCGCGTCGTGAATCTGCATTCCGAACCGTTTGGAGACGTGTTTATGTTCACGATGAGTACGTTTCGCGACCTGGGGTGGGTGAACGGTCTTATATGTTATATTAGCTGGGATTCCATACGCAAGACGGCCAATATATCTGACCGTGAACTAACCTTACGATATCGAAGCACAGCGTTATACGCCACCCTTTGTGCCATCATACAAGATGAAAACGCGGATATCCCCTACGTATCGCCCGACGAAGCCCTGATAATACCTTCTTCGATTGAAATTGTGTCTCGCTGGCCAGGAATGTCAGCGGAGCAGGTAGAGGCCATTGTCCAAGATTACGATTTCGAACGGGATCAACTTGGCGATTATGACCTGAACGACGTGTACCATCGAGTACGAGAGTTGGCGGAGGAGGATGTCTCTTGGCGGCAGTCACCGTGAATACAATGTAACTGTCTAGTGAATCGTATTTAATTGGTATGCGCCATTTTGATTTATGGTGGCAGGTATTTAATGACTTTGATTACGACACGCCACTTTGCGACATGAACACATGTTCTTTGTCAAGGGATGAATCGATTAAGCACACTTAGAGTGCACGCGTCTCAAAACGAGGCCGAATATCAGACTCAGGGTCGACATGATCGACAGTTGCTTCTACTGACTAGGTTGGAGGGAAACATCGTCATGTATAGAATGAGCCACTATGGCCACATCTTATATTACTAGGCTTTGCGAGCTCCGAAGAAAGGAAGTAAAAGTACGCGTGTGCATCTAACTGATTACTTTTAGTACTCTATGACAAAAACTTTCGCCAATTCTTCTTGGTTTCAGCCCATGACCCTAAACCCAAATCGTCTAGAACGTCGGATACAATTCCATCGGAACGCTGAGGTCCAGCGCTGCTGGATACCACCGTCTCGGTTGGTGCCGTATCAGTATCTTCTAGGCTTTGCGTCACTGCACTGATATGATGCGCTTCCCCGCCGGCGACGAGGAGAATTTTTGGTAAGGGTTGTTCTTGTTCCTCCGGCGCCTTCTTCGAGATCGTGGAAGATTCCCAGAAATCGGGCAAGTAGGGCTGTGGCGTATATTAGACAGTCTGATGGTGGAAAATCTATTTTAGTTGAAACTCACAACTTGGATGGGCGGTGTTGGATAGGGTTTTGTTAGGTCAGGTAAAGTCACGCTTGAAAATGCAGTTGTGGAGCGAGCGGTTTCTGAGGCTGGTGGGATGCCAGGGGCTATGCCCTTTTCCCCAGCCGGAGCCGGAACGGTCTCTGGCGTGGATACACGAGCATCAAATGCAACGACCTCAGTTGATGCGTGTCTGGAAGGTGCGGCGGTTGGCGTGCTCAGAATAGTGTCATGCTGCTGGATTCTAGCGATGATTGTTGCCTTGTTTCCTTTCCTTTCGGACAAGTGAGACGGACTCAATCGTATTATTGTTGCACTGACGTAGATAGACCACGGCTTCTAGCTTCCGTGCGCAATGTTGCAACAGTTTCTTGCTCCCAAGAGCGGTTGAGTAGAACGGTTGAAGCGAGCGAGCGACGGAAGGAAAACGGTTGTACCGGACGGGGAAGAAGACGGAACATGGTAGAGACGATCACGTGGGAACGATTATCTGGAATGATTGCCTCGTGTAAAAGTCGTGTTTGCGAGCCGGAGCCTTTGCGAATTATTGCAGGCTAGCCATCGCATCTTACTTATATCATGCTGCATTCCCCTGCGTACGCATCTCCTCCTCGCTTGCTTTTCGCATCTCACCTTCCCTCCCCTTCTCAATCCCAGATCAACCAGCGCCAGTCTGCCTACCGCAAGCTTCTGGGGCAAGTTCAAGGCCAAACAAAAGGAGGAGCCCAAGGCTCCTCCTCAGATGGCCTTGCAACCACAGCGCCATCTGACCCTTCTTTTCGGAGATCTGGAAACCATCCAGAAAGTAAGAATACCCCTTCCACCATCATACGTTCTTATTGACTTTTCGAAAGCTACCCAATACATTTGCTGTAAGTGGCGAAGGATGAACATGACCTCTGGGCCTTAATGTGAAAATGTAGGAACTTGATGCAATTGCTCGCGACTGGACGAAGCCGCCTCCAGATGCCCTTTTCACACTCAGGGTCCCTATCGAATATGCTTCGCTCCATGCCGCTGTAAGTACTCTTGGTAAATCTGCATGTTCATTGATGTCGATATCGTTTTAGCGGCTGGTTTCTGGACCATACATCTATGTAAGTTAGATGGCTTATCGCACTCTTCTAGCCAGATTGATAGCGGTCCTTAGCTTAGCAATGAAGACTCTTTCCAAATCGCTACAATGGGCGTCATGGGTCTCCGCGTCGAGATCGTATCAGACGCACCACCTCCACCCGATGAACCTCCGTAAGTTCAGCTTTGATTTGGTGTTTGATAGGTTAGCTGACAGTATGCAGCCCACCTCCGTGAGTATCGTAGCCGAGTTAAACTAGGAATAATCTCATACTTTATCAAGCCCTCCTCCTGTGCTTGAAATGCCAGCTTCGTTCAACCTAGAGCTGGCTCCAGGCCAGCATGTCGCTCTCGATGTGAACGTGAATTCCGAGGAGCTTGATATGGCTCGCATGGAAGACGGCACAACTGTTGACGGCATGTTTTGGGGAAAGCTAGATATTGTTCATCAGGGAGATGTCCACAAAATGGAATTTTCTGGAACAAGACTTCCTCAAGGGGATGATTACTCTCCCGACTTCATGGTTGATAATCGGGTCATAACGAGATTGGCTGCTGTGGCTAAGCCAACTACGGCAAGATGTCATCTAAGCATTCTAACCCCTACTGCCCAGTATTGTGACGTCATCCTAACTTTCTCGACTTTCTGGAAGTTGGGCATTACATGGCCACCAGCAGAAACGATTGGAGAAAATAAAGTCAAGTACTTCCTCCGAGCTCATCCGGGAGGTGCTTTGGAACACTTCGAAACCGAAATGGTGGCAACTGCCTTGTATTATGAAGCAGTGTGAGTTATTTCCATGTCATTTACCCGTGGATATCTAAATCAAGGTGCAGACCAGACCCCGCTATGATCGATCCCAATGAGTTGCTCAGTTTACGGAACGGCTATGCGATGTCTTTCAGAGACTTCGTTCCCCATTTAATGCATGTTCTTGACCAACTTGGCATGTCCATACATGCTCGCACGACATTTGTCAAGTGAGTACAAGTGCTCCTTACAAAATAGTGTCATTTTACCAAATCTCCGACAGCAATAATCTATCAGCATTTTCAGCACATAAAAATATCGCTTATCGGTTCCTATCTCCTGGGAAAATAGCTGCAGCTGTTGACATTTCAGTAACAGCGGATCCTTGCGTGTTCACACGCCTCTTCCTTATTTGGCGTGGGCTAAATGACGAAGAAGCGGGAGTCTTCGCAGGCGCCGGCGAGAAAGAAGCGAACTCCGCGAATTGGCGAGAAGTCGTAGGGTGGTCCGAAGATGCCAAGGAACCGACTCTGTTCCGTGTCCTTGAGATGTCGATTTTAGAGGTGGCCTAATTATGTCTGCTTTCCACTTGTTCTTTTCTTCTTGTAGATTTTCTTCTGATCATATAGGTGTTATTCTTTTAGTTCGTAATAATGTATTGCTATCTGTAATGTACCCAAACACGACTGTCACAGAGGCACGTGTCATGTGACCTTAGGCGTCATCATTATTGCTCCGGTATATCCAATAAGTTTACTAATGCCACAACTCTCCGAATAGTGAGCTTGACATTTCTATCATTTGGCACCACTAACCTCTCTTGAAGTGAAATTGAGCGTGAAGCAAACATTGCGCGTAATCGTGCACTCCTGGAGGAGTTGGAACTGAAGAAAGCTGTTGAGGACATCGTGCTATCTAAGCCCAAAGCAAAGTCTACAGCAAAGCCCGTGCGCGCTGCAAAGCGGAAACGTGAAAAGAATGAACAAGAACCACCAAGGCGGCAGTCTGCAAGACTGAGGAACGTGATTGATCCAAACGAGAGTCCCGAGAAGAGAATGAAACGGGAGGTACGTCACTAAATGCCAAACATGATAAACAGAGGCTGTATGCAAATTTTCAGGAGGAACAGCGCGCCAGAGACGAGGAGGAACGGTTGGAGGCTGAGGAACAAGCACGCATAGCCCGATTGCCGCGCCGCCAAAGTCTAGAACTGTCCGTACTCTTGGACGAAGCAAGTCCAGATGAGGTGGACGCATTAGCTTCCCAGTTGTTGAATTTGACCCACACCTCTCATCCACGTCGAGTGGCTGACATTGACGCATATACTTTCAAAGATGACGAGCATGCGACTGCTGAGGTGGAGGAGTTGAGAAGCAAACTGAAATCTATGAAAATCGTTTCTCGAGCCAAGGTAACGGACGACAGAGTCTATTCCTGTGCATACCACCCAGAACGAACGAAAGATCTCATCTTCTTTGGAGGTGAGTCGTTTCGGTTGTAAACTTCGCTGTTGATGGAATAATGTGCACAGATAAGCATGGCCAACTTGGAATTTGGGATGCAAGAGCACCACCAGAAGAAATGGAGGACGAAGATGGCGACGTTGCTGCTTCTGAAAACAGCGAAGGTGGGAAATCCTGGCGTCTGCAGATTCATTGGCCAGCTACGTCGAAATCGTCCATTTCAAGCATCAAGTTCGATCCTGTTAATGCACATAATGTAAAGTATCGTCGTCATCTGGAACTGGTCACTCGCTAACCTGTCAAGAACAGGTGTATACCAGTTCGTACGACCAAACCATCCGCTTCTTGTCGTTTACTACTGGCATATCCCAAGAAGTGTTTTCTTCGGACGCGTTGATCCATAGCATCGACTTGGACCTATCAGGGCATGGAATGTGGATATCAGACTCGGATGGCGGCGTCACACATCTTGATCTCCGGCAACATAAATCCAAGGCAAAGAGGTACATCGTTGACAACAAGAAGATTGGGTGTATCAGCATCAATCCCACAAGGCCGAATTTTTTGTTGACAGCCAGCAATGAGAGATCTCTCAAGTAAGTTTCGATGAATACAAATCAACCAGTATCATTGATCATCGCTTAGGATCTGGGATGTTCGCAAATTGCAAAGCATTGTAATGGATGTGTCCGATGCACCCCCTACACCACCTGCATCATCTCCAAGTGGACCAAACAATTTGGCAACGCATTCACCTACCGAATTTGATTTAGAGACTGTAACCAAGTACACCAAATCAAAGCGCGGAAAAGGGACCTTCCGCGGCGAATGGAATCATGACAAGTCTGTCAGTTCTGCCTATTGGGATTCTCGAGGACGCCAGATAGTCAGCACCTGCTACGACGACACACTGCGGTGTAAGCTTCGAATCATTAATTTCAATCCTCATTATTTTAAAAATCTTCAAGTATGGGACTTTGAATCTCGCATCTTTGCTTCCAATGAAGCATTCCCAACTATGCGGCCCTTCAACCGAATAAGACACAACTGCCAAACAGTGGGTACTATATCCCTTAAACATCTCCGCATGCTTGACTCACACTGGGCAGGGCAAATGGTTAACAATTCTCAGAGCTCAATGGTCGCCTAATCCCGACGTTTATCCTCATTTCACGGTAAGTATGTTGCGTTACTCCCATTGTCCTTGATGTTGACTCCTGACTGTCAAGATTGGTAACATGAACCATTCCCTGAATATCTTCTCTTGCAGAGTACGTTTTACGGGTTTCATGAACGACGTGATTTTGACGCATCTTACAGGGTGAACTAATTACAAAGCTACACGACTCTGAACGGTTCGTGGCCTCCCATTCGGTCGATTAGATGACTAGATAAAATTCCAACAGGGTATCAGCAGTCCAAGCCGTTACTGCGTCGCACCCCAGCATTGTCGAGAGAGCTGTTAGTGGCAATGGTAGTGGACGTTGTATCCTTTGGGCACCACAGGATACGGAATATTCGTAATAGACTGGATGTCATTATTATTTTTCTAGGTACATGTACAAGTCTATAATATTACACTCTAGATATACATGTCTTCTCCCCAATCTTCTTCCTCTTCGGCCATCGTTGATCCCTCTGTGGCATCTGCCATTGGCACGTCTGCACTTGGCACTGGGACAGGCGGTGCTGCTGCTGAGGTGAAATACTCGTCCAATACCGAGGGATCGTCATCCCAAATTTCCTCATGGGGTTGCTTGGAATACTCTTGGATCAAGGCATCCATGTCATCGTCTGGCAATTCATCTACTGCATTGCTTGGTTCTGACTCCACATCAGAAGTCGGTGGATGAGAAGCAGCACGAGAGGAGGGAGAGGAGGGAGGGTCATTGGCGGAAGGCGTCGGGACTTGGTCGTGGGCCTGTGCTTCAAGGTCCTCATTATGATCATCAGCTGAAAGTTGCACATCTGTATCCAATTTCCCGTGTGCCTCGTCCCGCCAAACGCTGAGAGCAGACTAGAACTGTGTCAATCTCGGAAGCCTAGAATGTGTGTGAGGGAGAGAATCGAGCATACCAACATTCGGCGCGAATGACACAACTTTTCAATGCGCGAGACTGTATCTCTAAATTGTGTCTTTGGATGCAGCTGGTGCGTCCAGAACTGGTATATTTGCAACAGGCGATTGAGATCTGTGACCTATATGAACGTGGTTCATGCTCGATGCGAGGTGATGACACGAGTATATGCACACCTCGTGTCCTTTTCCTTTGATTTTGAAGTCTTTGGTATGTTTGATAAGCTGCTGGAACCCTTTAGAACTCAGCAGCAAGCCTTCGTCCAACCTGACAGGTTTCTGACGCGCTTTCTTCGCAGCGGAAGAGTCCTGCTGCGTGTCTGGAGTTTGGGCAGGTTGGGAAGACGTGGGGCCAGAATCGGATATGACTATAGACTTTCTTGTCTTGTTCAGCTCTCTTTGATGACGAGCGAGAGATTCTTTTTGGTATGCTTCCAAATCGAATGTGCGACTCTTCCTGGAAGGCTTGTTGGACGCGTTGAGCTCTGGTTCAGAGGTAGGCTCCACCATCGCATGGTCAGAGGCTTCCTGAGCTTCCTGGCCTCTGTCTGCACCGACAAACTCGACATCCGAGTCATCGTCAAAGAGGAAGAGTGGTTCGCTGTTCTTGGGTTGCGCGTCCACGTCCATGAAGCGCGTTGTTTTGTTTTGTTTGGACAGTAGCCAAGATAAGATGACCCCCGAACCTGTTGTAGAAGCTGGCATCGAATACTGGAACGCCCAACCTGCAACTTATGATGGCGTCTTGGGTACGATTCTAATCTATACAGTAGACTGACTGACTGGTCTTGCTCAAGGTGGTTTTGGCACTGGGGTAACACTTTTTGTTGCGCAAATGAAATTATCAACCGATGGAAGCTTTCATAGCCCCTCCCACGTATCGATGCGCTCGATTCGAGACTATTCCTTCTGAGTCTCTTTCCAGAGCTATCGACTGTCTCGTCCGCTCTTCAACCCCTTAGCCCCGATCACCGTCTTAGCCGACGGACTCGTGCACTCGATGTCGGGGCAGGGGTCGGACGTGTAACCTGCGACGTGCTTCTTTACCTTGTGTCGGACGTGGTCCTTCTCGAGCCTGTAGAAGTCTTTGTGAACGAAGCCTTGACACGCGCAAAGGGAGTGGTCTCGACCACGACTAGTGCGAAGGAAACGAAGAACATCTGGAGGGGTCTAAAGGATCAAACAAAAAGCGTGACGTTTCTACAGGGTACACTCCAGGATTTCGATCCGCAATACCCGCATCGAGTCGAATTTCTGGATCGTGTGGGGTATCAGCCTGTTCGACCGCTAGATGACATTGGATCGGGATACGATGTGATCTGGTGCCAATGGTGTTTGGGTCATCTCAGTGATCCTGATCTCGTCGCCTTTCTACTTCGAAGCAAGGCAGCCCTGCGCAAAGATGGGAATAATACCAGAAGCCTGATCGTGGTCAAAGAGAACCTATGCCAAGACCACGAGGACGGTAGCGCTAGAACGGAATTTGATGAACAAGACTCTAGCTTGACGAGGTGAGATATTCTGGCCCCAGAAGCGATGTTGCCTCATGTCGTCAAGGTCAGACATGGCTTTCAAGGCCCTATTCAAACAAGCAGGACTGAAACTAGTCAAAGAGCAGGTGCAAAAGGGATTTCCAGAAATCTTGTATGCAGTAAAGATGCGAGTCAGACCACCGCTATAGTCAGACACGAACTAATCTATTCATCTATTCACCTGTAGGTATGGCCTACGATAGCATAAACAACATAATTGAATTATTTACTGGCATTGAGACCAAGCCGACTGCTCAGAACGGCCTCGTTGAGACTGCGTCGCTTCCGTTTCTCTTCTGCTCCAAGGACGTCGACACGCTCCCGCAACGAAGGGAAGCCACCCCTGACGACGGCATCGAGTTGCGGCCAGATTTCGTCAGATGTAGAACCTGAGAGACTTCTCAATTTGAGAGGCGACTGTGCAATAGACAGCTGGTGAGGATGGAGATGAGGGTTGCGGGACCTCTCGACCAGTTTAGTATAGTAGTCGATTATAGGAGCAGTGGAAGTATAGAACTGGGCGAGACGACGAGCAAAGACCTCCGGGTTATCGTCTGGCCTCTTGATGAGAGGCTCACCAGTGAAGTCGTCATGGCCAGGAACACGCGGAGGGTTGTATGAGAGATTGTAGACTCTGCCTGAAGGGAGATGAACCCATCGGTCTGATATGCGGCGGAGAATAATGTCGTCGCGGACGTCGAGGTTAACGACGAGTGTAAGCGGCATGTTGCGCTTTCTGTTTGTTGTCAGTCAATGACGACGCTCCCCACCGAGCCTCACTCACTTGAGATGTGCATCCAACAGTTCTGCCTGCTTGGTCGTTCGGGGGAAGCCATCCAATATCCAGTGCTGTCCGCGCAGCTCGTCCAGTTCGCTGCTCACGACCCGCAACATCACCTCATCTGGTAAAAGTCCTCCAGATGCGACTATTTCTTCTGCCTCTCTCCCAACTTCGGTTCGCTGCGCGATGTGTCGTCGCAGGAGATCTCCAGTCGAGAGGGAGACAATTTCATACTTCTTGACAAGGCGTCCAGTGAGCGTGCCTTTGCCAGCACCTGGCTTGCCAAACATAAGCATTCGCAGCATTCGACGTCCCCCAACCTCGTCAGAGTCGAGGACATTGCGTCCCCGCGCTGTGAGGGAAAAGGGAAGAGCCCGTGAAGGGTCATACGGGCTGTTCTTGGGTGGAGATTGGGAAAAGTTGCGAACTGATTGCTTTGTAGTTGGCAATATCGCCTCCGCTCTCGAGACTGAGCTCAAAGATCTGGCATGGTGTGCACTGCGCGAAATGAGATTTCTCATGCGGGTGAGGGCGAACAAGTGTGGGTGGTGCCTTTTATTATTAAAAGCGAGGTACATATATCACCATCCAATCAATTCCCGCATTCGCCCCACATCCACAACCCCATCCACGTTGCTACTCGGCTCCAAAGCTACACAAATCGCTTGAGCAACGCTGTCCACGTGAATGGGTGGGATCACCAGCGCATTCGCCACCGACTCCAGCGGCGACGTATCCGCGATCTCCATTCCAGCTTTTGATGACGCTCTCGGTATCAAGGATCCGAGTGCTCGCAGCATGCTTGATGGGGTAGGCAAGCTCGGAGATATTTTTTCGTGTAGGCTGGCTGACAGATCCATGAGCACCGCAGGTAGTGTCGTTAAAGGTCGATAGTGTGCATGGTATACCAAACCTTGCCGCATTGTAAGCATAATCTTGCTATATCATATCTCACAGACCTACTTGGACGAATAAACACTGGTCGATAATCATCACGCCCTTGCATCATCTCGGTTATTACGTGTTCTGCTTCACGCTTCGTCTCGATATAGCGTGCTGGAATCAATGGCCGGAATATATCCTCGGCAGATATATATACGAATGGACGTGGCCTTCCCTCCGGAATAGCAGTAGCTGCCGGAGATGATGCCACAAACGCCTCACAGACGCGCAGCGCTGTGAAATACATTGTTTTAGTACCATCAGGGTAGAACTAGGAATGGAATAGAAACGCACCAGCATCGCGATTCAGAGTCTCGTAGCTTCCCTTTCTCGGCTCCCCACCTAACCTTCGCTTCGCTAGCGGATTGCTTCCTGGCCCATCGCCACTGCCGAGTGCAGAAGTGACAATGTGCCCGACGAGGCTAACCAAGTCACCACCCTTGAGCGACTCTTTGTACCCGGGCCGTTCTCCTTCCTCGCGACTCTCCAACACCGTTCCGAGTGTGTGCACCACACCGCCTACTTCCGGAAAAAGACGCGCAAACGTTTCTGGCTTTAACGCGTCGCCTTTATGCCATTCGACCTATTAGTTCTTTCGTGTTAGTTACCTCAGCCTGAATTAGACAAGTCAACTTGCACCTCATTTGTCCAGTCTGGACGGTGTCCCTTTGCAGTTTGGAAAGGCTGGCCTGAGGAACTGTTTCATTGAGACGATATAGAACCCATCGTGACGCGCCAAGGGACCTCACCTGACACTGACCACCTGCATGCCCCGCGCCAGGGCAGTTTTACAGACAGCAGATCCTATTCAAAGGGGTGGTTATAATCCAGACAGCAACCGTCTGGAGAACACTTGATACCTATGAAGCCATTGCCGCCTACAACGAGGATTTTGTGCAATGTGGCACTCATCGAGCATACAAGTTACGTCATCGCCTTTACGCGCGCTAACGTGCGTCGAAATGACGAGTCCGGCGGCCTTGATTCAAAACTCGTCGACGAGTCGGCATCACTTTCGTCGGCATCAATGATGTCCGATGTCTGGATGGTTGCATCCAGGTAGCGCAGCATCTGATACATTCAGTAAACAAACCGACCACTGCAGTCAAGAACTGGCTCAAGTCGCAAGGTTGAACACATACATTTACATTCTATCTCGTACAAAAAAGGAACCGGTAGCCAGCTATCAGGTAACGCAATATAGGAACGAAGTCGAGGAATAATAAAACTTGGTAAAAGTGAACTACCATGTGGATTCATGTCCGTCCGACTCAGTCAGGCATTATAAAACAGGGACGTCGGGGTCACTGCATCACGCATATACCCAGGTGACTGAATGCAGTTGAACAGTTGATCAAGCTCAACACATGACGACAACGTACTGCTAACTATGCCTTGACTAAGCTCGGCAATTGTCTTGAATGCACCCAGGGAGAGATCAATCGAGTTGCTATTGCGACAGGTAGGGCATGCGTCGGCGATAGTGACGAGAACGGTCTGCGTCGACTATGTAAGCCAGATGTGCACTATATGCAATCAAAGCCAAGACTAACCTTGCCGTTGGACGGGTTGGTAATCTTGACCTTTTTACCACAAAGGTCGGATCTAGCCCCAGTTAATCCATAACGGTCGGAATCTACATGCCCTAGATAAGCTTATTGCCAAGATCCTCGCCATTATGATACTGACCAATAGCTGCGATCAAATCGTTGTCGCTGTGTACTGTGCCGCAAGCGCCAGCGTTGCCATTCTGATAGAAGTATGTGGCACTGCTGAGTATAAGCGACTGCAGAAGTAGATCAGAACGAGACTTACTAGCCACCGGTATTAACTTGACCCGTGTTGGAACGTGTCGGCTGGTGCATCGATGCGATGATGTGACCGTGCTTTTTCATCGATGCTAATCTCGAGGGACCAGATATATGCGCCAAGGTTGGCCAAACTGAAGTCTCAATGGCCGTAGAGGTCGCAGAAGTCGTCAATTGCCTTCGAGCCGAAATGGTAAGAGAATGTGATACGTCAGGATTATCTTTGCCAATCAACCTGTTCGTCGGTTCTGGTCCATTAGTGGAGGCGACCAAATGATCAACTTCTTCACAGTACTCGCCCGTGTCACTGTTAGCGACGGTAGGGGGTGTACATTGTTTACTGGGCAATTCGGACACCTGTACACATTAAGTCAGGCTACGACATGTTTGGTCATGAGTCGGCCCGCACCAATAACGGGCGGCAGCATTGGTTAAAGAAATGCGTGCCATGCTTTTCGTGACATTCGAGGAGCACGTATCTATGATGATAGACGTCATATTGCTATGTGAATTTGGTCACTCGATATCAAGACACTGATAAATCGACCGAACCTCTAGAGTAGCAACCCAGCCGGCGTGTGGGGTTACGCGAGAGGCGACAAATGCCGGACAAATCGCGATAAAGATGAAAGACACGAAGTAGAATGTGTTAGACATGATGGGTCGTGAGCGAATGGTGCAGATGATAGGGAGTGCTGAGTAAAGGACAGTGCCAAGGTCGTTATATAAAGAGACACAAAAACAAGCTTCCGATGAGATATGAAAGAAGCAGGAAGCTGGGGCGAGACGGTCCGTTGGGAGGGCGAGGAAAAGAACCAAGGCCTAGTCATGGTTAGCTCATTGGAATGGAAATAAGCTCTGGATATCTCGAATCGGCCGTCTTCCTGCCTAACGCTCGCCGGCGCCGCGATGTTGGCTCAGGAGATCCTCGGTAATCTTCTCAGGGGCTCATTTCGCTTTGTCACCAAAGCCCTTGCCAAATATCGGCGTTTTCCGGCCGCCGACACGCTCAGCTAGGCAACACAGCTACTCTCACTGCAGTGACGACCCATCATGTGTACGAATTCATATTTTTTTTGTCTGTCATGCTGACTCAAATCTGAATATACAGCTTCCTATGCTAATCCGTTTTCATCGACTCACTCACTTGACGCAAATCCTTTTGATGATCCACCTCCGCAGTCTACTGCTGCAGAAGCAGCCAGGTTAGAGGAGCTACGGCGCCGCGAGCAGGATATCGAGCGGCGAGAAGCAGAATTGAGCAGAAAAGCAGATCACCTTCGCCGGCATGGAAAAAATAACTGGCCATTCTGTAAAGAGGAACTGTTTTTGCTTCGTGTTCATGCTCTGACACACCCTTTTCCAGTCTTTCCCCTAATCTTCCACTCCATTAAAGATGAGATCCCCGAGGCGTCTCGGCCGCTAATAAAGCGCTTGTACCAATTATGGCTTGTCCTACTATCGACTCTTGTTGTAAACATGGTAGCATGTATCTTCATCCTCCTTGGGGGATCACAAGATGGTGGCAGAGATCTGGGCGCGAGCATTGGGTGCGTGATCTTGGCTAGGTGTATCACGCTACATTTTTAACATGGCGCAGATACCTGTTCCTCATACCAATTGCCTCTTTTCTATTGTGGTACCGGTGAGCGTTGTTCCTTCATGACGTTGTCAATACCCCCTGATCCGAAGTAGTCCCGTCTATAACGGATATATGAAGGTTGGCAGTCACCTATTGTCACTCTGACTGCGCTGATTTATGGTAATCATAGGAGCAAGCACTCTACTATTGTAAGATCACCCGACTTTTGGATTCACTTTACGGCTGAGTTACATCGAATCTAGATCTGTATTTCTTCTTTGGCGGATTCCACCTTCTTTTCAGTGCCTATATGTGAGTAGAAATGGCATTTCCTTGCTCCTCTTTAGTGAGAACTCATTTTTCCCCATAGGATTGTCGGTGTTCCAAGGCACGAACCTTTTTCTCTCTTAAAAACGAGGCATACATTAATGATAGCTCTTAATGATAGCACGGGCTCAGCCGGCCTCATCCAGACAATCCAACAGTACGTCAAACACTCTTGGGTAGCAGCTGTGCTTGGCACGGTCGCTACAGTTGGTTGGTTCATTCAAGGGCTCGGCCTTGCATTTTATTATCGTCAGGTTGGTATTCTCCCTACCTATGTAGCTGACGTTTCTGACGTTCTTTCAGATCTATCGACACCATAACGCTGCTGGTCACACTATGGAAAAGGTAAGTCCACTCGGTTGCCGTGCATTGTACTGCCACTGACAGAGGGTGCACAGGCGAAATCAGAATTGGCAACACATGGGGCAAAGGCGTACTTCACTCGGGGATAAGCGCTTGTGCTGTGCTTTTAGTGCTGTTTTATATCCATGTATTTCTTTGTAACGCGGAGATATGATAACACTGCCTTGGCGGTCAGTGCGCAGCGGAGTTTGAAAGAGTGGACAAAAACGCCAGACCGATTACTTGATGTTTCTTCAAACAACCATCATAAAAGGTGATTCCATCCTTTCTTATCACCCGTTCTCTTCACGCTGACACCAATGAAAAGCAAAAAGTTGTTATATAAAATCCAGAAAATCCCATATTCTAGCAGTTGCGTTGTTGCGTGTGTGGGTTTTCGCTATTTGTGACTAGCACGATCTAAACGGTAGCACCATGACAGCCCCAGAAAAAGTACACAAAACAGTAACGACCTTCTATACCAAGAAAAAAATCTAAATACACCATCACCATGTCTACTCCTGCCGTCGTCCAACCCGAAGCCGTTGCTCAATTGCCCGAGGCCGCTGGCATAGCTCCTGTTCCCTCCGTCCCTTACAACCCCCCTGCTCCCCAGGCCTCCGTTGCGGCTGCTCCTTCTGCGTCCCTCTATGTCGGCGAATTAGACCCCACCGTGACGGAGGCGATGCTTTTCGAGATCTTCAATATGATCGGACCTGTCGCCAGGTAAGTCCATGTTTTACTCATTGAACATGTCTTACATCTTTCTAGTATTCGTGTATGCCGTGATGCAGTCACGCGTCGCTCTCTCGGTTATGCATATGTCAATTACCTCAATACGAATGACGGTAAGTAATTGCTGTTGCGTAAAGTTTGATCATCCTTATATCGCGTGTGCCACAGGCGAGCAAGCTCTGGAACAACTTAACTATTCGCTGATTAAGAACCGCCCATGGTATGTCAAATGCCGATCAGAATTGTTGCCTCGTGTTCATCATTCATCGCCTTTAGCCGGATCATGTGGTCTCAGCGTGATCCCGCCCTTCGTAAGACAGGGCAAGGGAACATTTTCATAAAAAATTTGGATGAGCAGATTGATAACAAGGTCAGTGCTGAAGCATGTCTTTTTGTCATTATAATCTCACCGTATTGTTGGCTGTAGGCTCTTCATGACACGTTCGCTGCTTTTGGAAATGTTCTATCATGCAAAGTTGCCACCGATGAGCACGGTCGCTCCAAAGGATATGGTTTCGTTCATTACGAGACGGCGGAGGCGGCCGAGAATGCTATCAAGGCTGTAAATGGAATGCTTCTCAACGACAAGAAGGTTTATGTCGGCCATCACATCTCACGCAAGGTAAGTGTATCTTTTGGTCCAAGTACATCTTACCGACTAGTTCTCAGGAACGTCAATCCAAGCTCGATGAGATGAAGGCGCAGTTCACGAATTTATATATTAAAAACCTTGATACCGAAGTCACGCAGGAGGAATTCGAGAACTTGTTTATTCAATTCGGCAACGTCACTTCTGCTCTTGTCGCAGTCGATGAAGAGGGAAAGAGCAAGGGTTTTGGATTCGTAAACTATGAAAACCACGAGCAAGCTCAGATGGCTGTCGATGCCCTTCATGATACGGACGTTCGTGGCAAGAAATTATTCGTGACTCGAGCCCAGAAGAAGTCTGAACGCGAGGACGAGTTGCGCAGGTCGTACGAACAAGCCAAGATGGAGAAGCTCAGCAAATATCAGGGAGTCAACCTTTACATCAAAAACCTGGATGATGACTATGACGATGACAAACTCCGCAACGAGTTTGAGCCGTTCGGGACGATCACGAGCTGCAAGGTCATGCGAGACGAAAAACTGAAATCAAAAGGTTTCGGTTTTGTCTGCTTCTCGTCTCCTGACGAGGCAACTAAAGCCGTTGCTGAGATGAACAACAAGATGATTGGAAACAAACCACTCTACGTTTCCCTTGCTCAGCGTCGTGAAGTTCGCAGGCAACAACTCGAGAGTCAAATCGCTCAGCGTAATCAACTCCGCATGCAGCAAGCTGCTGCCGCTGGTCTGCCTGGAGGTTATATTAACGGTCCCATCTATTACCCCCCTGGTCCTGGATTCCCTCCTCCTCAAGGTCGTGGCATGATGGGATATGGACAACCCGGCATGATGCCTCCTCGCCCCCGCTATGGTCCAAACGGTCAAGTAGCAGGAATACCCGTTCCTGCGCCTTATGGTCAGGCTCCTCAAAGTTATGGGATGCAATACCAGCCCCGCGGCGGTCCCCGTCCACCTGTTCCCCGCGGCCCAGGTTCCTCCCCGACTAACTCCAATGCACCTATTCCTCGTGTCAATGGTCCTCCTCCGCCTAACGGTGCTCCTCGCCCTACAGGTCCTCAATCTGTTCCGCCTCCACGCCCGGTCAACGGGCCTGCAGCAGGTATGTGGAATGTTAATGGAACATTGTTTCCCTGATTCACCGTGATGTAGCTCCTGTCCCTGCTCCCTCCCAAGCACAGGCGTCGGCCCCTGTTCTGCCTGCTCCCGAAGTTCCATCGCTAACTTCTGCTCAATTGTCTGCGGCCTCCCCCATGGAGCAGAAGCAGATGCTCGGCGAAGTCATTTATATGAGGATTGTCTCGTATGTATTATACTTCCATGTTTACGTTATCTGACATCTATAAATGCAGTACGGAGCCTGACTTGGCCGGCAAAATTACCGGCATGCTACTCGAAATGGATAACAATGAACTGCTGCACCTTCTTGACAACGCTGAAGCCATGAACGCCAAAGTCACTGAAGCACTTACAGTCCTGCACGAGTATGCCAAGGTTGCCGAGTAGACTGCCGAGATGGTTATGGTTTTAGTCGTTTGAATGTGCTTATGTCGCGTAATGGGACCAATTTAGTTTGGAACCCGTCCTCTCATTTAGATAATGCCTTTCTGTGTACTGCAACAGCGAAATCTGATGTTGTGCATTTTTAACTATGCCAAGCAAGCAGCGTCTAAGGAGTTTGATCGCCTTGGTTTTCTATTTAAATAAATAATTATTTACATATATTTATTCATTTTCCCAAGTAAGTTATCGATGATCGTGACGCTTCTCAGCGTAAACTACATGAACAAGTGCATATAAAGGAGCTGCGGGATAATATAGGTCTCGTTGAGCTTCTGTGATTATGCGATCGACATTGCTCTCCGGTATGCCGGAAAGAAGAAGAAAAGGCCTCAGCGCAGGTATAAACAGGTCATAATCAAGCCATTGCAGCTGGCCAACGGTGAGTTGCTGCTCGTCTTCAGCATGGTGCCTTCAGTTCAAGCTTAGTTGCAATATATGATATTAACCAACCTTGAGGCCAAAATCCCACAGGAATGTTCCCATCGTGGGTCACAATATTCTCAAACGCCTGCGTAGCTGCAAGGAGCACTGGTAATCGTTGTGGTACAGTGACGTCAATGCCCTGCCTCCGAAGACACTCCCGGTGCGTTCTCCAAAGGGTGTACCAACCATGAAGTATAGGTTGATCCTGTCGTAAGACAGAAATCTCTCCGTTTGTTGTGATATTAGGCGTAAGGCTCGGTTCGACCAGCAATACAAGACCACCGGGCCGTAGAACTCGCACGATCTCCCGCAAGAGACGCGGATAATTTCGAATCTATCATTAGAAGTGAGCACATGTTCAACGTGAAGTTATTTCGGTTCCATACGCCAAAGTGCATTGAGCGTGCGTGGACAAAATCGAAGTGATCATCTGGATAAGGGATGTTCGATTGATCAAGATCACATAGCTCAAACCTAGAATGGATGACAGTTAGAACTTGAAAAAAAGCCGGTTGCCGGTGGGAAGACTAAAAACACATACGTGCAGTTTGGCGGAACCGACCTATCACGGAAGTGAATTAATAACCACACTCCACCTAAGTAAAGGGTACCTGACTAGCCTCACCTGGGCTGTATCGGAGCTAGATCAATGCCGACCACTTCTGCGCCAGGGAACTCATCCGCGATATCGATGGCCCTGAGCACTGTGACATTTTGAGGTTAAGCGAAAATAATTTACATACCAATGGCCAGCACCAGTGCCTAAATCAAGAACTGAGAAGAGATGGAAGCCGAGGAAACGGAGGACAGAGCTAGGGTCGCACCTCTTCGTCGCTGTCCAAATTGTAGAGCGCGCCTCACAGGACCAACGTAATTCTTTCCGTGAAAGACAAATTGCAGCATTCGATGATGCAATTCGAAGCGCTAAAAAAGCAAATTGGAGACGAATTGAACTTGGAGAACGAAATAACATACTTTAATCTCGTCCTGGTCGACGGGTAGCGAATAAATGGGATTCAGGATATTCAGAGAGCGTCCATAAACAGTCCGAAAGTAGTTGGAATCGTTGTCTCCAACATATGATACATCCGAAGGTAAAGAATCTTGAGACATGCACTAGTATTTAGCGGAAGAGAACAGTAGAGGCATACTTTGCAACGGAAGTCTGTATTGGTCTTTAACAGTTGCGTATGTTGTCACTCACTTTGTCACAGGGGGAATCAGGGAAAAGTCAACCCTAACCTAAACCGTTCCGAGAACATGCCTGGCAGAGTCGTGTCCGACGACGGCAACGAATTCGAAGCACATGTAGCTGTCTGGTCATGCGTTGAGATTCTAAAGTGATATTGAATGCTAGCGGAACTCACTCGCTTGTGAGCCTCCTCCTCCTTCGCGCCGCGGCTGCTCCTCTTTCCACCCTTCCAGATTCGCACCTCTCTCGCCTGGGTCACTTGAGACTTTCCTTGCTCGGCACCTGGTGCCTGTCTCGCTGCTCTATGCCTAACGTAAGTCGAGTAATGGGCGTTGAAGCGAAGAGCAACGAAATGCACCTATTCAGGCCTATTCGCCTCCCCTGACAACGTCGACTGATAGCATGGAACACCGATCGTTGTCGACGTTGATGTCGTGGATCCGGGGTCTTTGGACGTTGCGTGTGAATTTATGTCTGAGACTGCTTTCGGCGATCAAACTCGCCGTGACAAGTCACGCATATCCTTTTGGCTAGGCTCTTTCTTAATCGGGTGCTTCGTACTTATCTATCGCCCTGGTCCTCCCATTCCCATCATCTTCAGCATGTCACCCATTCCTGACATGCCTCCACCAAGGCCACCCAACCCCCCCAGCCCGCCAAGACCATTTCCCATCGATGCCATCATTCCTAATTCACTTAATTAATCCATATCTTGAGAGCCATGTGACTGCACTTACGTTGCATCTCCTCTACATCGAACTGATCTCCGCCCTGCCCTTGCATCATTGCCTTCATCATCTCCTGCATCCCACCCCCACCTCTTAGCTGTCGTTGCATTTGTTGTAGCATACCGGGCGGCATGGCACGCTGTTCGCTGTTAGCACTAGTATATACTAGGATCACACAACTCAACTTACCTGCATTGCCTGTATCTGCGCAGGAGTTGGCATGCCTCCAACCCCCTTCCCCTTCCCACCGGTTGCAGCCTGTATTTTTTGCATGGCCTGTAGCCTATTAGAGAGATTAAGCAGCGTAATTATTGATGGTTTCGAGCAGCACACCATCCATTTTTCCCTCCCGCTTGTTTGGCCATGTTGGACATCATCCGGTATTGGCACAAGAGTTCTTCCACTTCTCGGACACTAGTGCCACTACCGCGAGCGACCCTAGTGACCCGCCATGTCAATGCAACTGGTTTTCCATCTTTCCCTATTTCCATAAAAGGCGAGCCATCGGAATCTAGTTCAACAGCGGTCATGCTATCGGTGATATAGATCATGCGTTTCAAGCGCTGTGAACCCTCTTCATCAGTGCCTTGAAGGAGATCTTGAGGAAGTCCTGGGATCATGGAAGCAATTTTGCTAATGGGTCCCCTGATGAAGACACGTTGAGACTAAGACATCAAGGATCAAATAGAATGAACTCATTGACATGTTCATAACATTCTGAATTTGCTCACGCCAGTCACGGATGCTGAGTTTACCTTCTTCAAGTTTCTTTGCCATTTCCTTTTGCTTATCTGGGTTCTGGGTAGCCAGATCTTGCATGTGCTCCATTAAACCTTGCATGTCACCTAGACCAAGAAGCTTTGAGATGAATGGCTGTGGTGAAAACCGGTCCAAATCATGGAGATGCTCCCCAACTCCAAGGAAGATAATTGGTGTCTTTGTTGCAGCGACGCTGATGCGATATGAGAATACAATGACGTGGTGCGTGTATAACGTACGCGGAGATTGCTCCTCCTCCTTTAGCATGTCCATCCATCTTCGTAACAATAATCGCGCCAAAGTCCGCGCTTTCCTTGAAAGCCCGGCTTTGTGCCTCCGCGGCTTGGCCTAAGTACACAATGAAAGGCAGCCGCATAAACGAGTGCATAGCGCCTACCGATGCTTGCATCTAATACGAGCACAGTCATATTTGGTCTCACCGCCTCTCCGATCTGCATCATTTCCTTGAATAATTCAGATTCTTGCTTATGCCGCCCTGATGTATCCACGATAATGACTTCAAATCGCTCCTTCTTAAATTTGACAACGCCTTGCGCCGCTATTGAAACCGGATCCGTTTCTGTGTATGATCCAAAGTAGGCCACTTTGGCCTTTGTAGCCGATTGCCGAGTTTGATCGAAGGCGCCTGCGCGAAATGTATCAGCGCAGACAATAGCACTCTTGAAGCCGCGTTTTTGGTAGTACACTGCAAGCTTAGTACATGTAGTCGTTTTCCCATTACCCTTGTTGATGAGAATCGTCAGCTTGAACGTCATAGAAGCGCATTGGTGGTACCTGCAAACCAACAGCCATTATCACATTCGGTTGTCCCTTCTTTGGTTTGTACGGTTCAACCCCAGGATCAACCAGAGCTACTAGTTCGTCAAATACCGCCTGATATATCTGTGAGAACTGGGTAAAGACGGAGCGGGAGTGATACCTTCTGCATCAAGTATTTCTTGTTGACTTCTTTCTTGTCTGCATTACCTTCGAGAGAGGCCTTTACTTTGGCTTTGACTTTTTGTCGCAGCTGGGCGACGAGTTTGACATTAACATCTGATTCAAGCAAAGCGGCAGTAATTTCTCTAAGAGTAGCATCGAGAACCTTGCCACGCGCTCAGAATGAAAGAGGTGAAGCAGTGGACATTATGACAGTACTTTCTCGTCGATGACAGGGGCCCTGCTCAGTGAAGAGAGGGCGGCATTGAGTTTGCGGCCCAAATCCGCCAAAACCATGATGGAAGGTCAAGTCGAGTACGTAACCTGTCCTAGGCTGTCAACATCACACTTCCACCGAACATGTCTCCAAGTGATTCTGAAGAAGAAAATCTCGAAGAAATAGAATTTGACAATGACGAAGACGCCGAGTTGGACGCAGAAGAAGACACCCTGGACATAGAAGCAACTGAAGATGCAGATGAGGTGAGCGCATATACACCGTTCACTGCTCATTGGATATGGATCTCTGTGTGCAACTTTTAGGACTCATTAGACGAGTCGGAAGAAGCTTCAGATGACGATGACGACGATGACGACGACGACGACGACGAAACGGACCCTCTTGCGCCGCCAGAACAAATGTCAGGAGGCACTAGCGCTAAGCCAACTGTCCCAATCCCTACTCCTAACGGCGCAACAGCACCTCAACCATTATCGAGCAAAGGTCAGTGCTTGTGGTGGTTCCTGCGCTCCATGTACTAATGCGAGATAAAGCGACCCCACTACCCACAACGCCCCCAGGTCCACCGCCGATGCCTCGCAGGCGCTCTCTATCTCCTGTCCAGTTGCGCAAAGTGTCGCTTGCAAACAAAAGCGCCCGTTCTTTCACTGTTGAAGCAATTTGTGCACTTCCACACCCGGTTCCAACGCATGCCATTGCGGCATCCTATTGCATGACACACTTCCTTACGGGCTCAGATGATGGATATATTCGTGACTATGATATTTTCAGCGCTGTAAACAGCAAGAACTTTTTGACTGCTCCCCAGAGGCACCACTCCGGCGTGGTGGAGGGTATCATGAAGGCGGGCCAGCTGCGATGCTGGTGGGAAAATCCTCCTCCACAAGGTGCTTCTAAGGTGAACGGCGCAGAAGATGAAAATTTGCTATCTCCAGTGTATAGCCTCTCAATGCACTCAGATGCCTTATGGATGCTAGCAGGCACGGACGTATGTGGTCTCTGATCTGCCGTGGTCACCGCTGATCACAATCAAAGTCCGGTAACATCAATCTTTTCACAGTACGTCATGATCCAGGTCGCCTAATCCACGTCATCAAAGGGCATCGTGGACCTGTATCTGCGTTATGCCTAGACTACGATGAAAAGGGATTTTTCAGCGCAGGATGGGACGGCGATGCTGTGGTACGTGAATCAGCTTTCTTATTTGCTAGCTCCAGGAATTGAAGGCGCGTCCAGCAATGGGATCTTAACACAGGCAACCCTGTCAGGCATTTCATAGCTCACGGAGCACAACTTACTGCAATCGCACTAAGGCCATTAGCGAATTGGTGGGCAGATTCTGGATCATCGACATACTCAGGGATGGACGAAGGAATTGAAATGCCGGTTGATTCCCAATTGGATCACAAGGGGGAGGTTCCTGCTCAAGGAGTGAAGGCGGAGGATCAGCCCCAGCACGAGGACAAGAGTCAACCAGTCGACTCAGACACTAGGTCTGATATCTCTTTCGATCCTCTATTCGATGACGATCCAGATGGCTTAACCCATGACGCCGATGATCACGCTGCAGCAGGCAATGACTACGAGCAAACTGCTGCCAGCAATGTCTTTTCCACTCGAAATTCAGAACCTCCCACCAGAGTGGCCATACCTCCGCCTAAAAATGCCCCGCCGTTGTTAGATCCCTCGGCTTATGCTGTGTACTCACCCAACATTCTGATGACTGCGTATATTGATGGTCAGGTTGTGTTATGGGACAGACGAACACAGACAACAGGAAAAGGCGTGGGAAGGCTTTGGATGAGCGAGAAAACGCCACCGTGGTGTTTATCGGTAAGCAGTCATTTGGGCCTCAGGAATCGCAGTATCTTCATCTACACTCCCAAGGCATGTTGGTCTCCAGATGGTAATCAGCTTTATGCCGGAAGACGAAATGGAACTATTGATGTTTGGGATGTTCGACTTCTTGGTCGTTCAGGGCCCTTGAGCACACCAAGAGTTCTGAAAACATTGCGAAATCCTCCTAGCTCTGGTGTTGTATCGTGCGTTGTAGCTTTTCCTGATTCTCGACACATTGCATGGTGCGTTGTTAGAGTTTTGAGTTAGTAACTGCTTCATGTGTTTATCGTCAGTGCTTCTGTCGATAATTTGCGGTTGTGGAATGTCGCAGAAAGTGCCGAACAAGAAAGTGCCAACAAAGTTAAAGGTGCTCAATTCAAGATCATTCCTGGACACCACGGAGGTTATGTATCCCAAATGAGTATGTGGATTGGTTGTAACCGTATAGCGTGACTGCTACCCTTGATTAGTTGTCGATGCTGGTGCGCGTTTCTTGGTAAGTGCCAGCAGCAACAGAGGCTGGCATGGGGAATCTACAAAGACTGTTTTCGTGCACGGTATCAAGCATGCAATGGCATCATGAGGTTTCAAAAGCCAAGTATGATCAATTATCTGTAATCAATACACTAACTATATACATTCAGAGCACGATAACCATATACGAGTAATAATGCATACAATACAGCTCACCATCCTGAACCTCCCCAACCTGAAGAAGCATTATGTTGCGGAACAGCTGCTGCGCTGGGAGGCGCAAGGGGTCGTGCTGCTGGCGGAACAGGTCGATGAGGAGTTTGGTAGCCGTAGGGTGTTGGATGTTGCATGGCGTAGCTTGACATTGGCGGTGCACCATAGGATGCGGGAGTAGTACCGCCGTAGGGGTTGGGGGTTCGCCCCATCTGACGAACAGACATATGACCCGGGGTTGTGCCGCCTGGGCGCGCTGGAGTTCTGCCACCCGCACCAAATGGGGTCTTCCCGCCAGCAGGGTTGGCAAGGTTTTGTGATTCGTGTAGATGTCTTCGAATCGGTTAGGAGACCATCATGATTGTAGATTAACAAAGCAAAGCATACCTGACTTTGAATGCATCACACAACTCAGGGACTCCGACAGCAGCAGCATCAAATAGATAGTACGCTTCAGGTGTAACTCTGACTGGCTGCTAGGAGTTTTAGTATAATTTAGGCAAGGAAAGGACAGCTAAATACTTACCCATGTCTGAACAGAGGAATTCTTGTTTGCGAGGAAGCAGAGATTGAAATGACCGGGTTTTTTCCTGTTTAACGTGAATCCGTACATACTCTTTGCTGGGTTAGCGGCAAGGTAATTTTTCAAGAAGAGATCTACGGCGGACAATTAGTATCATGAAGGAACACGTTAAGACGGCAGACTGACGTAAATCGTCTTCTGAACCAGGCTTAAATTTCTCGTGATTCATAAGTTCTTCGACACGTCGGGCCATAGCTTGAACATGATAAACAATTAGTTCGTCCAAGTCTGCGTAGCTATGCGTGCTGTCAACGATGAGCTGCCCCCCAGTTGTCTGGCCTGTTAGGTCAGCGTTCGGCTCTACCACGTCTATGCACAAATCAATGACAATGCTTTGCGCAAGAAATTCAACTCACCAATGTGTTGGTAAAGCCCGTCATCCACTTTCCATGTCACAGCTAAGTGATTCCTTCCCTTTGACGAAGGCCGGATAACCACGTCACCTCGTTGCTGTTTTTCTAGATAGGCTTCTGCTTGTGCTGCGTTGAAATTGTGGAAATTGGGGTGTTTTATCACACGTCTAGTACGATCCCCTTCAGCCCGTTTCTTCCTATCCAAAACTTCCCGATCCTTATCGTATCGAGCGTGATCCCAGGCTTCGTCATGTCTGACTCGCCTGAATGTGTCGTCCCCAACTTTAGTATCGCCAGGACGCGCCGACAACTCTACCAAGAAGCTGTCTTCTTCATAGATTCTTGACTTAACATCAATAATGACGCCGTCAAACGTTTGTCCCTTTTTGATTATGTCCCCAGCATGGGAGACTTCGATATCCGCTATGAACCCTATGTCGATGACCCCCTCGACACCAGAATCAAGCCGGACATTGACGGACGTTTTTTGCACTCGCATTGCCTGCACTGGAACGACAAGACCAGCAAAAAGAGTTCGTTCACTTTCTCCGCTCAGCATAGTCACCACGTCCCATTCAGTTGGTAGTAAGAACTTGGCCCGCTGTTCAGCGAATGGTTTGACCAACTCGTCACGTATCACGTTGAGTGTGTGCCGCTTCTGATCATCGTTCGCTTCATATAAACTGATGGCAAACTCGTCCAAGTTCAGTTCCGATAGCTTCCTCTCGTTTTGGGGATCATGCATGATAAGGGTAACAACATGGGATGGATGTTCATCGTGGACGTCTTCTTCATCGAGCTCCAGCGCGTCCGTGGCCATTTTCCTCGCCAGTTCATAGTCCTCCGGGTGGATGCGAGTATCATCCAAAGGATCCTGGACA
Source organism: Amanita muscaria Koide BX008 (assembly GCA_000827485.1). NCBI lineage: Eukaryota > Fungi > Basidiomycota > Agaricomycetes > Agaricales > Amanitaceae > Amanita > Amanita muscaria. The sequence continues at coordinate 654,620 of KN818225.1, forward strand.
TTATCTTCCTCATGGCGATTTTTGGAGGGCTTCGTCTCTTGTTCTTGCATGATTCGAAGGAAGCCAGAGGCATTCAAGAATATCTTGGTCGTCAGCAACCCGCCTTTGATGAATTGGTCTCTATTTGCCAAACTGCCTCCCTGTTATGGCATTGCAGTTTCATCGTGAGCTCTGCATCAACAGGACAACTTACCATGTTTACAATTTTCTTGACCAGATCTTCACACTTCCGTGGCCCAAGGCCACAGACAAATGGGAGCAAATGTCGATAGTATAAATCCGCGACTGCTCGATTAATATCAACCCCGACTTTGTTTGTGACATCAACCAACACCCGCTCGAAGGCTGTCAGCAGCTTTTCTCTCGGGACCTAATAAGACGCGGTCAGGGGGAAGGGTCACTTCGGCTTCATATGCTCACTAGGTACTGGTCTTCGTCCTCAAGAGTGATAGCTGTGATATCCGAGCCCAATGCTGCAAACTCGTTCAGAGGACTCTGAGTGTATCTGGCCAAACCCACACAATACTTCGCAATTGTAGGCAATGCGTTGAACTCGGCGCCGGCGCGATTGCTATGTTGGTATATCCGGGCAACGTCATCGAAAACGTATATGACTGGAATATCAAAGGCTTGGCCGTTGACGGTCAAACCATGCGACACAGAGATATCGCCTCCTCTTAAAATTTCCTTGATGCGCTTAGTCACCGTCAGAGTCACTGTACTGAAGCCACCGACAACAATGACATCCGGCTTGCGTTTCTTGAGAATGTCGGTGAATTCTTCAACGAATTCGGAATCTTCCACTTTGTCTATTTTACTATATTCCCGCATTCTTCCAGCCTCATCAAGGAATACGAGATGAGTTGGATCCTTCTGGTTATCTCCTTTTCCGCATGAAACTGCAAGCACGGAAGGTGTGTCCAACCTCATAGATGGGATCGAAAAGGGCGCTACATCAACACGCTGTACCGCGTCAAATCAAGGTCCGTACTGTGAAGAGAGAACGTACTCCACGGAGGTAGCTGGCGCATCGAGAGGCGAGATAATCTTCGACTTCCCCACGTAGATATTCCTTTGTCCACTTGGTTCCCGTCGGAATGAGGTGTTGTTGAATGACATCTTGTACTACACGCAAGCGCTCCGCATTCCACGCCCTCGCGGCATCACTAAAACTATCCGATGCAAATGCATCATTGAGCCGGCGCTCAAAATCATTGACAGCGTGCGTAGGGAGATGGATGTTGACATTCACCAAGTGTTCAGCTTCGGCAGCAAGAATGTGAAGGAATTGAGATGATTCTAGCATATCCTTGATGTCTTTCCGATACAAGTATTTGAAATTCTGCAGAGCGTTCGTCAAATCCAAGGAGGAAAGTATGTGTACCAGACATACAAAATACGGATGGCACTCGTCAATTTTTAGGTTGCCGCGGTCAGTAGGCTCGACGGAAATTTGGGCTTCTTCCTTAAATAACTTGCGGAATTCATTTCTGAGCAAAGGGTCCTTCCCAAGCTCGGTTGACAGAAGCATGCGAGCACGTGCCAGTAGTTCCTCAGGCAGTTGGGCCTTCAGGGGATCGGGATCAGCGAATTGTTCGGCATACACAATGGGGTTCAGTTCTTGATCGTCCACGAAGTGTAAGCGCTGTGAAGCTAAGAAATTGAGTACAACTTGATGAGGTTGTATCCCAAAACCCTGTAGGATATGATTATAATAGGGCAAGCCAAAAGGGGTACAGTTCGTACCTGCGCTAACTTGGCTACAATGCTTTTTTTCGCGATCTCGTAGGCCGAAATGCGGCTTGGCATTTTTCTTTTCTTCGTAGACTCTACTTGCACATCGTCGTGGAATCGCAACTGCACATCGTCCGACTTTTTGTCTTTGTACTTTAAATTCAACCACTCGGTGGTATCAGCGACCATTTCTGCACTGTCCGTTTGCGGTAATACATCGTCCTCGAAGTACGTATCTTTGACTTTGAGGCGCTCGTACGAGGAGAACAAAACTCGGCGACGTTCCGACAACGACCTATATTTCATGCCGAGAGTGTATATACGCCACAGTTCATTCAAGCTGAGTAGCTCTGTTCTCGTTCGCATGTCCTGCATGTCGAAGTGGCAAATGTAGTCGCGCTTATGCATCCAAATATATGGAACTTCGAACTCTTCCACAAACAGGAAACGTAGAGCGAATGTGACTGCCATGACAAGAGCGCCCTTCAAATGTTGGTACCGCCCATCGGGGGTGAAAAAGTCGCGATTTTTCCTCAACGATATTCGTTGTGTGACCCACATTGCCGCATCGCCGAGGTCGTCTTCGGTCAATTGCGTGTGAAGGGATAATGACGACGACTGAGATAATGACGATGTCGCGAGTTGCATGCGCTCCGGAATGTCTTGAGCACGTATTAGATCGTCGTCTTCGCTGAGAAGACGTTTGCGGATTTCGGAAGGCTCGAACACCTAAAGAACAGCTATCTTCAGATGTGGGTGGACATGTAGAAATTCACTGACATCGGCCAACTTCATATCCGGTTTCTGCTCATCCTCATACTCGGCCTCTTCGTCATCCAGGGCCCAGTTATAATCAAGCCCGTTTCCGAACACGTCATGCAGCTCATCCCATGCACTAGAGACGAAGAGACTTAGGTTAGATGCTTCAGAAAGAATATCTAGCTCACTTAGCGTCAATGCCCTCAAAGTCAGGGCGGGCCCCTCGAGCTCTCCATCGACGCTCCTGTTCCTGCCGTTTCTCTCTTCGCCTTTCTTCCCGTGTCTTTTCATCCATCGGAGCACCACCATCCTCCTCCTCATCATAATCAATAAAGTCATCCATGTCCATATCGTTATAGTCTTCTTCCTCGTCTCGTCCATCATCCCATATGTTATGGATATCTTGGGCTTGACGCGATGTATCATTGTCGAGATCTTCATCTGACGATTCAACGATTGCTCTGCGTTTAGAGGACACAGCGGGAGGGGAGTCAGACTCGCGACCGCGGCGTAGTCGAGTCAACCGACTCTTTTTGAACGAGGCCCCGGTGTTCTCTTCAAGAAGTTCCAAATCATCTTCTTCAAGGGCCTCATCCTCTTCACCTGTGCGCAAATGACATGTAAACGAGGAATTTAAGGCGAAAGAAGTAAAGCTCACGTCGTCGATACTTCTTACGCCGTTTGTGTCGCTTCTGCTGCTTCTCTTCTTCTTCCTCTTCCCCTTCGTCCACAATGAAGTCTTGCCGAATGCGCATCGCCTCTTCTTCATCATCTTCGCCTTCCTCTGAACTGTCGTCACTTAGCGCAGCGTCGCCTGCGCCATCGTCTTCTTCCTGCTCAGAACCTCGCATAGGATCGTCTTCTTGTTGATTTTGCACCTCGTCGAGCTCTCCGGGATGTGGTACAGACATGGTGGGAGACAAGAAAGCGTACAAGTAAACTCTTGTTGGCGTTATATACTGGCTTTGGTGATTATGTAATCGAGAAAGGCTCTACTATACGATGACCCTTGGTTTGTGGTCTAAGTTAAAGGAATATAGTTGTTACTTAACGCTCGTCCAGACACCCACTTACAACGTCTCTCACTCGCTCTGAGGGAGGCAGAGAAGTGCGTACCGACGCCGACTGCCTTTTGTGTCGGTTGCGTTATTGCTTCAACTTGGCCACCAGATTCAGGCAACTCGGTCATCATCGCTGCCGGCTATTCCAGAGAGTTGCCAGGCAATACGCATGCGGAAGCAAATGCCTTGACCAAAGCGCATCATCTAACTGAATCCGACATCGCCTCACTTTTCCCAGCACAAAATCCATCACCTGGTCTAGATGAACTCCTTCAGCAAGCCGAGGTATACACTACGATGGAACCCTGTTCAGTCAGAACATCAGGATTACCTCCATGCGCAGATGCTCTGATTCAAGCGAAGGTCAATAGATGTTACATTGGCGTAGGAGAGCCAGATGATTTTGTTAAATGCGAAGGTGCCCAGAAGTTGAGGGATGCAGGCATCGAAGTCATTTGGCTCAGGGAAATGGAAAATGAGTGTCTCAGTGTAGCTCGCACCGGCCACTAGCATCGGATAAGGTAGTTTTTACCCACGATGCTCAATACTCTTCCAAGTGTACCATGCGCATAGAAAAGTGCTACTTCTGCTCAACAAACGTATACCCTGGACATGGTAATCTTTACGGCACGCTGAAACATCTCGTTTCCTTATTGCTCTATTATAGGCTCTGCATTTGTCAGAAATGATGCAAAAGTGTTCAGATTTTGCTCCTCAAAGTATTGCTCACTCTGTTTTCCATCTCACGTCTAATAAAGCCTTGCAGATGTAATAAAAACTTCAAGTAAGATCAAGTGTTATCCTCTTTATAGCTGCTTTATCTTCAACATGCTGTTAGAATGAAACGCAATCCTCGGAAAGTCCGATGGACGAAAGCATTCAGGAAAGCAGCAGGGAAAGAGATGACCATCGTGAGTCCTTCCTCACTGGAGGGGTTGTGAAATCTAATTTTTTTCCTCAAGGATTCAACTATTGACTTCGAAAAACGAAGAAATGTCCCTGTGCGCTACGACCGTGAACTGGTACAGACTACGATTAAGGCGATGTCACGGATTGCCGAGATCAAGAGTCGACGAGAACGGGTCTTCTTCAAACATAGGTGCGTATTATCCCCCTAAGCGGCTTCCTTTCTGATCATGTTTTCAGAATGGCTGCTGCCCGCGAGAAACAGCTTGCGCATAGAAAGAAGAAATTGGATGACATCAAGGGCTCTGTCAAATTACATGAACCAATGGCTATTGATGCCCAGTCATCGAAGGCAGCAGAAAAAATCAAAGTCCCTGTCAAGGCAAGAAGTGCTCTCGTTCAAGGCGAGAGTAGAACAATGGGCATGGATGTCGACTAGTTCCAGTCATTACTTGTCATATAGCTTCTATTAGATACACTACTGTTACAAGACTGCACTGCGTATGATATGCTGGTTTCGATCTACATGGATCATCGATGTTTGTATTTTGCCTCGTTGTCGTGTCGAACATTAGAATCCAAAGTATTATGAAGACCCAATAAAGTTTTGCTGACAGCCTCTGTTGCACCAATCATGGGCTTCAGTACGGCGATGGGTACGGCGCGAATTACAGAACGAATAGCACCCTACATGCGATTAGGATATTGTTCTGCTATCGAGCTGAGTAACTTACCTCATCTCCGGATCTCTCATAAACCTCCATAGGAACAGCAAGTATTGTCTGAGCAGCAGAGTTGAAATTCTTCCGCAGACTCTTATATGCTGAGTGTACGCCCTCTGTTATGTCCATAGGTTGGTCAGCATATCTCGAGATAAGGTCCGCGGCGCGTTCTTCATCGATAGCATCCCCGGTCATCAAAGTGGAGTCTTCAGAAATCGTTTCAGTGGTAAATGGTTGGTGGAATTGCCCACCGAGCACGCCTTCCGCTTGTTCAAGAATCACTTGCGTGCCAGTTGCTAACCTTGCACCAAGCTTGATGGCTTCCAGAGCGGTTGACTTGAAAAAGGCGGTGGTTCCTTTTTGTAATCCTCGCAGCACCCTCCCGTCTTTTTTATATTGCGCGATTGGCAACAGAACCAGGTCAGCCACGCCAGAACCAACATTTACAACCGATCGAATGGGTGCGACGCCGGATATTACATCGACTAGTTGCGTTGCTTTGACATCAGGAGTCCACAAGTCGTTCAAAAGTTCAAAAAACCTGGCCCATCCCGTTATCTAGTATTTGAATGAGTCCATGGAGAGATCCATCACAGCATTGCACGTACGCCTGTAAGCGTTATATGACGCAGAGTCATCTCCGCTCCATCGAAATGGAAGAAATTCATGAGTTCTATGGTACGTCCCTCGCGAAGAGCTTTGTAATCGACTCGACGGGGCTTGTAATCTAACTTCAGGAACACCGGAAATACCTCTCCAAATTCTTCGGAAAGGTTGGTTCAATCAACAGAATGTGATAGATCGAGAACGTACGAATGAAGGCCTCTTGACTGGTAGAAGTCCCGGGATCTGGGTCTGCGTTTGGGTCCTTGAAACTGAAAAACTTCTTCAGGAAATCAACCGCATCTTGATCAACATAAAGCCGCAGTGGTAATATTTTTGCCTGGACAAGCATATCAAGCATTATGTTCAGAATAAGGCTACGCAACCCACTTACACGCAGTCGAGCTTCTTCCGAAGGGTGTCCTGGGACCGGGCGAACGTTTTGCAACTCTACTCGAACCATATTTGAATCTGTTTCCCGAGTGTTACCGCGGGTGTCGAGTTGAAGTGCGGTCAGAAATTTTCTCCAAGTAGAAGTCTTGATATGATCAAAAATCTCTACATCTTTGACAGTGACGAAAGTTCTGGATAGTACTGTATCGGATGGACGATAGTGTTCTATTTCTGCCTTCGCGCCGGTCAACACAAATTCCATGCTCGGGTTCTTGGAGCGATTCAGTCTTTTCCCATGAACTCGAACTGATTTTGATTTGGCTTTCCCAGACGAATGGGGTCGTAAAGATTGCCAAGAACTCTGACTCGCCGTCTCCATATCGTCGTTTAAGTGCTCGTCGATGGCAGCCAAAAGGGCACCTGGCTCTAGACTTTCGACATCCTGATCCAAACCAATATACACGGAATTGAACAGCACACTGCTCATCTCTTCCATACTGGCATCCGGTGTCTGTCCGCTTGCTACGAGTTGCTTCAATCTGGCGAGACGCCGCCGTATATCCTTCACTTCTTCCTCAATCGTCTTTCGGGTTTGTGTCCAATCATAGCCATCGTAAAGACACAAGGTAAAATTGCAATCATGAATAAGGATTTGAAGGGAAGTATCACCAATACTGTGGCTCAATCAGCATCGTGCTCGGAACAGGAGTACTGAATTAAAAAAACCTTGATGATGCTGTCGAAGCGTCACCTGGTAATGATTCAAAGTATCCTTCAATTACTTGGACGCCCTCAGGACGCATCATCTTGATAGTCTCCCCGCCTACACGGGAGGTAATACCAGTGGTCGCCTGATGATCTGCATTAGAAGAACCTAAATCAACATCGAAGTCATTTTCGTCTCTGAAATCATCTAGATCTTCGTCACTGAACTCTCGCAGGCCTGCGGTGGCACTAAATGACTCGTCGAGATAATCCAAGTTAGTCGGGAGATCGTCAGCAATCATGTCTGGGGCAGGCCCAATTTCCGGTAAACGTCGGAAGGCTAATTCATCCACCGATGCTACGATATTCGTGTCCATAAATCGAAAGTTAGGTAACCTATGAAGCACATACTTGTTAAGCCGGCGGGAAGATGCTCCGAGACCATAGCTGGCTCCATCCGTGGCATCGCAACTCTGACTGATGTTTAGAATTCGAATGAGTGAAGACTGCACACATACTGTTCCGTGACTGCGGCGCCAAGGTGCTTTTGCCAATCAGCACTAATCCTCGAAATTGCTGTCATGGTGTCTGCGCAGAGGTGGATACGAAGGTTGATCTTTTCAAATTCCATCTATCCATTTTGGAAAACTCAACAATGAAGTTGGGAGCAATATTGCTCGCCTACCTTTGTGTCAGGAATGTCGCCGAGGCTATTACTGAAGCCGAACATTGTTTCCGTAACTTCAGCTATCAAGGCATATCCACAGCTCTGGAACAGTGGTTTGACAAAGATAATTAGGTAAATGCGATCAACGTACCTTCCAATAAGAGACGCCTGAGTTATTGCGAAGGGTTCCAGTTTCCTCGCAAGCTGACATATCATCCGAACCAAGTAACGAAAGATTCGGGACCAACAGGCGGAATGTATTCTCTGTTGCATTGCCCACAATTTCGGTCATGAACTCCAAATCACCCAAGTGCAGGACAAGGCCTCCGGGGTAGGTGGGGGAGAACATGCGAGCAGCGCATTCTTCAGCTTTCAGCGATATTGTTGTTCTTTCGTTTGGTATCACGGATTCGAACACCTGATTCCGTCAACAAATACAGCTACGCGAGCTTAAAGGATACTTACCCCGGGCGGTGACTGGAAGAACCTTTTCAAATCCTTAAGCCACCGTGTGTCTGGAAAAATAGTGCCAGTGAGGCCCCACAGCGCCGATGTAAGTGTTGACACTTTGGAACCGGATTTGGGTTCCAGAGAGGAAGTAAAACTGAACTTCAAAGTTGACTTCGGCAGTGATGACTAAACGGATCTTAATAATATACTTATGGAACACGAGATGAGTCCTGACCATTTGTCGTGTTGCAGAGCGAACCAAGATGGTCTGAACTTCCCTCGAAGGGGACATATTCTTGATCGACAACTCCATTGCTTCAACATGGGCAACGGCCTGTTCTTCAATAAGATCAGCTCGCCCTCCCATCCAATACCATAGCATACCGTGTTCTCGGATGGGACGTCAAACGATACAACGACGTCTGACGCAGAAATATCAAAGGGCCGGTCCTCTAAACGGTCTGCGTCAGAGCGTGGTACCATAAGCCTTGTCGTTACTGCAAATATTGATGACTTTTGCATAACATTAGATAACACAGGGCTGACCTTCTGTGATTGAGGCAGAAATATGAAGTCTATTATTTGCAGATTCAGCGCTATTGTGCGTTTTCTCCTGGTGCTCAGAGGATGGGCCAGGCGCCGTTTCAAGCTCTAACAGTCGAGTCGCATCGTCCGCGAGAAATAGTAGTCCATCCAAATTTTGCTTCGTGAGATTCAGGTGGACAGAAGGTACATTCACATCGAGCGCTGTCGATATGACGGTACTGTCCGGATCAACAGCATTCGAGACCGATATCCGCGGTACCAGAGGAGCTCTTGTGGCATTGGTGTTGTCTGTTGCTTCCGAGTCGATAAAGTCATCAAGTGACGTTAGTAAGACCATCGTAGTTGCAAGAGCTTCACCAACAGGAGAGAGAGCGAATGCGATGGCGTCACATCCTAGGCGAAGATAAGGGTCATTCTGGGACAGGTTGTAATCTTGAAGTACAGGTAGCGTAAACCTTGGATGTCTATTAGCGGGACGCTCCGTTGTGCTTAACGACAAGTGGTGGAAGTCGGCGGATAGAACACCAGACCGAGGCAATAGACCTGGAAGGGGCGAACACCTCAGGCACACGCGAATCATTGAAAACGAGAGGGAGACATTCGTTTGCGTTTGACTCTTGACTCGACGCTGCAGGTATTAATGAAGCAAACGATGGTAAGATCTAATGTCGAGCAAACCTTTGTTCTTGGTGTTCGGATTTGAGCTAGCTCCGGTTCATGAGTTGGAAAATTTACGCTTAGTCCTAAATCTTCCATAACCAGACGCTCGAGCCGCTTCCTCTCTGTCTCTCTTTCGGTATAGGTTTGCAATTTAGCGGAAGCAGGAGGCGTAACATCACTGTGTTCACTATCACTTGCGACCATGTCATTCTCTTCGACACCTATTGGAGATATCTTCTGTTCCACGCTGCCTTTCCGTGCAAATTCGTTTAGAAAAGCAGTCACGTTCGCGTTGCCAATCACCTGCTTCATGTCCAGTAGAATACATATCGGAAGGACGGAGACTGATATCTCGTTCTGTGATGATTGAGTATGCGTTCCACGATCAAGATTGCTGAAGCACTCGACGTGCACATGAATTGCTGGTGGTGGCTCGTCCTGGCATGACTGTCCCTCACTTTGCTTCGGAGAACCTCGATGGGTATTTTCTCCATGTGGCACGGCTTGCCCCGAAGACAAAACAGTTCCAAAGTCATGAAGCTTAGCGGACTCCCATTCATTGACTGTGAAAGTGGGAAGAGGAGCGTCCAGAATGTGGCGACGGTTAGGAATGGTATATTGGTCCTTGAGATGATGGTCCACCCTAAGTATAGGAGAAATCGCCATGTCCTCAGTCGGACTTTGGAAGGAATAGATAGATGCGTTTACATCAACGCATGTGAGTTCGGAAACCAGGTCTCTTTTTGCTGAGAAGCTGGACCTTTTACCATCATCCGAGGCATTTGATAATGCATCGACGGAAGAGGCCTTTACGACAATGTTTCTTGCATTTAGTCGAAGGTAGCCGCCAAAGAGGTGTGGGGGACTTGATGGATCAGCAAAAAAGGTGTCCAGGCCGGGACCCGTTCCCGGTGCAAGGTTGGTAGGTAACACCAAGACAACCAGTTCCTTGAGGCCCACATCTATCGTCCAAGTCGGTCTCGACGAATTCACGGAAGCCGTCTTTAGGTCTCCAGTTGGAAGTGCTGGAGTTGTTCCCTTTCCGTGCGCAACAAAGAATTCTAGTATTTCCACCATTCCTGCTAATTGCCATGCATGTAAAGCAGAAGCTATTACTCCAGCAGTTACAGTAACCTTGAAACTAGGCTGAGAGGGTGGTGGCTCGTCCGTATCGCTCTGAAGCGGAGATGGTGTTTCGATCCGCAGGACGAACGGGGCAGTGCCAAAGGAGAGGAGAATGTTTTCAGATACATCTTCACTGGGAAGTTTGTCATCAATAACTACCGGTTCCTTCGCCTTTGGCATGTTCATAGTATCAGCGCATGACAGATGCGGGTTTCGGGAGCAAGCCACGCCTACCTGCCCCGAGCTATCTAAAGCGCTCTGGTATAGACTATCTGTGAGTGAGTCTGCCGGCGAACTTGATCGTGGTGGCAACGCGACCAGACTCTGGGACATGAGTGCTTCTGTTTCTTCATCCAAAGAAGATGAAGAAGTGGCTGGAGATGCTGGCTGCAATTCGATCTGAGAGTCACGTAAAGAACAAGCTGGTGAGGGAGGGATCGATGGAGGAGTGGTGTGGTGGGAGGTAGCAACCTTGGTGGTGGAACGCAAGTCCTGCGTAGTGACTGTGATGCTGTCCACTGTCAGAATCCCTCTCATTGAACTTGAGCTCGATCCTCCGGTATCTGATTTTCCCTCGGCTCCGTATTGGATCTCGGGGATCGAGATGGTCAAGGACATATTGCCCTCGTGAATGATGGTGAATTTTGTGTTAACGGCGGTGAATTCGAATCTGGCTAGCAATCGTTCAATAAGGGTGGAAAAGAGCGAAACTCCGACAGCTTCATGCTCTGTCTTGGGCAACTCTTCGTGACGATCAGGTACAAAAGGATCCAGTGCACCTGGAATGGCTCCGTCCGGCTCATCGACAATTTCCTGGTGAGCAGAGGCCCAAAGAGCCGTGTTTTCTTGTTCAGTCAACTCCTCATGTACAAAACTGTCTGCAACAGAAGCCACGGATTCAGCAAGGTCAACACCTTGAGGGGTGCTTGGCACAGGAATAACGCGGAATGTAAGGTGGAGAGAATCGAGAGACAGTCCCAAATTGGACGTCAGTAGATTGGACCAAGGTACACGAGCAGTGATGGCTGAAATGTATCCATCACTCAAAACGAGAGGGAGGCCAGTGAGGAAAGAGTTGATAGCCTACGTAACGCAGTTAACACGAGTCGATGCAGAACAAGAAGAACGAACCTCGTTATCCAGTTCTAGATCATTAACCTGGACAAAACCCGATCCCATTTGGGACTCGATCTGACGAGCATCTAATTGTCCTGGCTTAAGGAAATGACCAAGGCATTTCTTCAATAGAAAGGATACGAAACGTCCTTGGAGGTTCGATGGGATGGCGAAGTTAAGCGTTGGCAAGCCAGGAAGCCAGGAAGAATACCATGAGGACATTAGGTCCAGCGTAAGACTCGGACAAGTAACTCAGGCAAGGCTGTCTGATGGAATACGAATGGTGAACGTGAACTGTATTGCTCCCAAGGACTAGATTGCCGCTTTGGCCTATAAGCTACCTTAATTAGGCACTTCCAATTCCTTTCCCACGCTGCTCAAAAACTCTCCAATATCTTGCGACAAAAATTTGTGGACTCTACTGGTCGGATGGAGGTGGTCAAACCAGATGCTGCCACCGCCTTTACGCACATCACTTGGAGGGAACCCGTAGCCGTCCGGATTATCCAACAGTGTCGTGAACAACGCAAACGAAGAATACAGTAATATCGTCACATCGTCGTGTCCCGAACCAAACGTTTTGATTGTTTCTTTCAAGGACAAGTTCCATTTAATATATCTGTCTGTGTCAGAAAAAGCAACAGGATCTGTTCAAGTCCGTTAATGAAAATTGCTTTGGACCGGAAACGTCAGCACGTACAGGCAGGGCTGCGGTTTATGGGAGGCACGTCCACGAACATGAAGTTACGAGCACCTGCCTCATACAATTCCTCATGCAGTTTCAGGAGCTTGTCCATTGCTGAAGAATGGTTTGTGGATAATCTTGAACGCAGTTTCAGACGTTACCCAGAACACACGCACAAAAGACAGCCTTACGCGCAGTCATTGATTCCAACCCATGTCACTGCCCCAGTCTCAGTCAGCATTGCATGTGGAGCTGAACACGATCCCATCTTACCAAACAAGCTTGTCTTGGCCGACCAAGGAGCCCAACTAGGTTTTTGTCCCACCTTTGGCAGGAATGCAGTGCGGATCTGATGCTGGACGCCAGCAATTGTGTCACCACCTCTGGCATAGTCGTACACAAGCAGTGGTGAGCTCATGTACTGGAGATCTTGTCCAGTCTCGTCATGGAATGGGCGATAGCGATGGCCAGGACAATCTTCAGCAATAAGATGGCCAACCCAGTTTGGTTTGTCAACCTCGTTCCATGTTATCCCAGGATATGTTACTCCGAGAGGCTGTAGCGCGTCCGGTACATTAGTTTGAGCTAGGTCATAATAAACCGAGCTGTAAGAATCGCCACTGTTGAAAAGGAACAAACAAAATCAATTGATATTCAAGGAGGATAGAAGTTCGTCCCTGACAAGATCACTAAATATTTAATCCCAGCGAAGGTTGGCCAGTGTGATCCAAGCTGGATGACAGTAGACATAGATGTAACGATAACTACTAAATATGATATTGTTGTATGTTTGGTTCACACTGCCAAGGTGACGTTATAGTGCGCATCGTCGAATGTAGTAAAGATGTAGCCCTCGTTAATCAGAAATTCAATGTTGTCCCTGAAATAAGATGTTTTACGCGTTGCAAACCGATTAGGTCGAAACACTCACGAAATATCAGCTACGGTTAGCCTACTAGTATACTTTGCCTCCAGTCGATTCATGATCTCCTCTATGTTTACGCCGTTATCCCATTCGCTTCTGGGGGTACGAGATCTCATTCTCTCTAGTGCGTTATTTGTGCACAGAATTATGTCCCGCTGGAGGTTACTGAGATGTCCGTATGGATCATTCATTCTGCGATGAGGAGTCGGTAAAGATTGTTCGGTGGTTCGGAGTGCAAGAGCCGCTGGACCTGGAACAGTAATTGTTTGTGTCAGACTCGGAAGTTCAGAATATTTATACAAGATGTCTACCATATAAATTCCTTTCAGGCGTCCTGTATTGGAATTGTGACTGATAAGGAATATTGTGATGGTGCACAGGTGGGGATTCTGGCGAGGGGCTGCGAGAATAGGCTGTATGATACGAGGTTGTGGAGGTATGTGACACAGTTCTTGAGCTTGACGGTTCAGTGGAAGCCATAAAGCCATCTTCTTGTTCAAAGATTCGCGTTCCCAGATCCGCGTTGCTATTGGGGCGACGACGGTTGCCATATAAGAAGCCATCACCGTTATCGTTTGCAGGACTGGCGCTTTGCAAGGAGGTCGTCCCAACCTCGCTGAAAGTAGCCTCTGCGTCTCCTGCACCTGCAGGTTTTGGAGTCACTGATGGACCACCCTTTCGGTACTTCAAATGATGCGGCAGATGAGAATATGTCTGTATAGATCCGGATAAAAGTCATACCAGCAGCGAGTCTTGTATAACTTTGAGTGAGTGGTAGAATATTTCGTAGTGGTCAAGCACTGTGTTCAAATACGTGGCCTCGAATACTGTCCGGATCCTACACTGCTTCAAAATCACACGCACGTAGGCGAAGTTCCTTAAACTAAATCATTAGCATATGCCCATAAGAACGAGTTGAGACTGACTCGAACACCCACTCCACAGGCTGGCCTCGTAAACGGCAAGCTAGTCTGCCTGTTCCGTCGTCGAGTTCAAACCGAAGATCCGCTCCATCAGCACTACTGTTACATTCACAGATATTCGCCACCACCATTAGCTGCATGGCATTTAGTATGGGACTTTCTTCATGCAGTGCAATCCACCTACCGATGAGATTTCAGTGCCTTCTATCGTCAGTGGCGCTGTTTCATGAATCTGTTCCGCTTCTTTAATTTGCCGAATAGTGACATGGCGTAGCGTTTTATCTGACGCCCGTCTTGCAATTGTTGGTTCATAATCCATCAAAGATATGGCTCGTCTCTGGCTGCTACGTAATAACTTCCGTTGATAAATCAATTCGGTCACATGCAAAGGTGTCAAAAATGTAATTCAACGGGAAACGTTAAAGTGCGAATCATCCATGGTTGTGAAAACATGTCCCTCGTCAAGCAACTTTTCAATAGCAATGCTATCCAGAGTCAGAAGTTAGTGTTCAACTCATCTTTACCAACATGATACGTACTCAATTTTGGCTTTATCTGTGTTCACGCCACGCACAATAGCGGCGATATGAACACCCTCTGCACCTGACGCATTTTCAATGACGAACTGAATAATAGCTTTCTGTAGAGGGGGGAGGTGGTTGTATTGTTCCATCCCATTATCATTAGCGTATGTTTGATTTGTGTAAGCTGAAGTAGATGCGCTGCTCCGTGACTGTTGTTGTCCAGGCGGTGGTGGCTATGATTCCAGTGAATGAAGTATGTATAAGCAAGACTTGTTGATGACACATACTGGTCCGCGTTCCAGAATAAGGCTCGTGTGGATTGTTTCCAGAATGTGAGAGTATATTTCATGCGGGTCTTTGATTGGGCGCATATGCAGGGCATTGATATACCTTTTGTTGCCGAAAGTTTTCAATCCACCAGTTACTCGCACATAGATATTTTCCCTAGGTAGACCCTGGGTTAGTCCGCATGAACGATCTGGACGTATCGCTCACTCGATCCCTGCCCACTTCTCAACTTCTTCTTCTACAGTCGTGTCAAGCCAGCACCGGGCTTCAATCCTCCCAGTGCCATCATCGAGCCAGAAGACGCGATTGGTAGTTTGAATTAGGACCTCGACGACGTGTGCTACCAGAGTAACCTTAGAGTATCACGTCTCAGCTATGATCGAGGCCCATTTAGTTGACTCACCTGTCCAATTTCTGAGCCTTCGACTGTCCATTCTGCATCGGTGTGCGGTTGTGTTGCTTTTGCGAGCTGTGCCACGGTCACCGGTCGTAACGAGTGGCTCGTTTCGTTCCTCTTTCCTCGGTCATCCGGCTTGTCAGTACAAAAGAACACGAACACTCACGCGCACGCCACTGGGACTTGCATTGGCGCTGAAGGGGGATCCTCCTTGCAGATACCCGCCTCCACTGTAATAAGGATTGCTTCCGTCTTTACCTTATCGTCAAAGGTTTCGCGCTGATGTACTGGAAAACGTACATTGGCTCATTTGCGCGTCGCGTCTGTCGCGAGAGCTAAAAGTAACTTGAAGGTAATGACCACTGTATTGTCGTGTTTGGGTTGATCCATTTCCAGACAAGTAAGAATTACACTACTTCAAAACTTGGCCTACATAAGTAAAGTTATACGACTCAGGCTTTCACTCTTGCCTCAAGACCTCGTTTAATAGCTGGAAAACACAATAAATACCCGGATCGGGAGGCTAGTTGATCATTTACCTTCACAAGTATCCTTCGCGTCACCAAATAACATTTTTGTTCCTGGCATGTAGAACATGGGGTTTGGGACATCCGCTGTAGATTTCCATTCTAAGCTTCGTCAGTGTCTAAGATTCTTGCAGTACTTACCGTAACCACTCGCCAACCCTCGCTTCATCACGATCACTTGTTTGCTCTTCCATGCATGCAATACCGGCATTCCCTAACGGAACAAAGACCCGTGTAGCATTATATCGGTGAACCGACATTTGCACCTACCGCAATCGCAGAACCAGATTCAAGAGCTATGGGATTGACTGTATCATTAGCCCCTATGACCAGCGTAAGATCTGTGTCCTTGAATTCATCATTTATCTCATCCATTTCAAAGACAACTGTATGATGGTTTAATAAGGGTCCGCGCTCTTCACCTTGCCTGACTCACTATCGTAAGGCACTGATGCCTCCGCTAGCAAAACATTGCACTGTCCTGGCATGCGACCAGCGACAGGATGGATGGCAAACTGCCTCTATAAGACAATGCAACGGCTTGAACTACTGAAGACGCACTCTAACGTTGATACCCTTGCTTCGCAGCATGGCGGTAATCTCCGAGATGGCATATTGTGCCTTGGCTACGGCCATGCCATATCCCACTACCTGGAGTCATCGGCATGAGAGTGGGAACCAAGTAAGATATCCGACACACATACCAGTATGACGCTGTCGACATTTGCCAGGGCTTCAGCGGTCTCATCTGCAGATATCTTGGTGATTGTCCCTTCGATTTTCTGTGCCTCATGGGCCGGCGTGGCCGAGATGCCACCAAATAGCACGTTCACGAGAGAGCGGTTCATGGCAACGCACTAGAGAACTTGAACGGAGCTGCGGCCATGAGAAATTTGGTCCTCACCATAATATACGATAGGATGGAGCCACTAACACCTATCAGCGACCCTACCGTCACCAAAAGAGGATTATCCAACATGAAGCCTTTGAAAAGGAAGAAACTCGTTATGGTACGACGTCAGGAATACCGTTACTTACCTTCCGCAACAAGTGCGAAACCTCTGATCGCGTCAGTAGAAAATTAAGAATTTTGTGAAAGGTGATCGAGCTTACGAGTAGGCATTCAGCACTGTAATGACGACAGCTAAAGAATGTGTTAGTTCCAATTCATTCTAGATGGTAACAAAACACTCACGCATATCAGCACCTCCAATAGCTGCAGTCGTAGTATAACCCTTGATAAAACTGAGCGCCGTACTGGCGCCAAGGTATGAGGCAGCAACAAGTGGTGTAGCGGAACTCATGGACAGGAATCCCGCCATCGTAAGTGCGTTTGCTCCCAGGAGGGAGCTGTTGATGAGATGCTTGCCGGGTAAATTGAGTGGCTTGGAAGACATCCGTCCTGCCAATTTGAAGAATGCAACCAGCGAGCCGGTGAAGGTTATACCACCTAGAACAGATTAGCCGAGGACAGCAAGATGAGGCAAAGGGACAAACCAATGACAACTCCTAGATAAGCCGTTACAAGGTGGAGAGTTGATGCATGCGCAAGTTCTTGCAGAACACTGCCAATGCTTGTCAAGACTGCTGATAGACCGACGATGGAATGCAATAGCGCGACCGTTTGCGGTAACTCCGTCGCCGTCACACGGCGACCTATTACAGTGCCAAGAATCCCTCCGATTGTTGCGACACCGGCGAATTGGGCAAGGATAGGAGCAGGGAAACCAACAGCACCTAATGACGCGAGAATGCCGGAACTCACACCTAGAATACCGAGCATATTACCCTGTCTGGCTGTTGCCTGTGAAGCCAATCCAGACAGTGACCCTGAGCAATAAATTAGTGACATAAATGAGGTTTATAAGAGTTGGACACAGTACCGATACAAAGCACACTGCTGGTGAGATAACCAGCCTGTACAAGACCCGACATCCCTGTACTAGCAGCAGCTAAGAAGCCCCCAGTAAAGACAACGGCAGGCACTGTGTACAGCCAGGAATACTCCGGAGGGTCGGTGGGGCCTATGTACTTTGAGCATCAAATCCTCAAATTTGAGAGTCGTTGACGCACGTTTAAACATGTCCAACATTCGCTTCGTGATGACGAAACCTCCAGCAACATTTACACTGGCAAGGAGTACAGCCAAGGATCCCAACAATCCTGGAATAGTGGTAGGCACGTATCCTCCACCCATGACGAAAAGACCTCCGATTCCGACCATACCGGAAATTGCATTCGTTACACTCATGAGAGGAGAGTGCAGCGCTGGTGCAACGCCCCATACCACCCTATAATATGATCAGAATTAAGTACATAATGTGGGCGGGCAGGCACTGACCGATATCCCACCAATCCGGCTAGGCCGAACGTAAAGAAGTTGTCCATGAACGCTGTTCCAGTTGCTTTTCCGAGTGCAACGGTTCCGCCCATACCCGCGGTCACTGCAACTACTTCACGACAAGCTTTCTGCCATGGGGTGATAGCCACGGTTTCTGGCTTCTTTTCCGTCTGGGTATCTGGGGTTCTGACAGGCGGCGGTACTGGGCGGGGGGCAGGGGGCAGGATTTTTCCCTCGTGTACCACAAGAGCACCGCGTACAACTTCGTCCTCCAAGTCAATGTGAAATCTACCGTCGCCTATAGATAGCAAGAATTTGGTGATGTTATTAGAATAAAGTGTCGAAGACTGAGTCGGTAGCCTTGATGCCAAGTCAGTGTAGCCTAAGCGATTGCACAAGAGCTAAGCAAGGGATTGTCCCGGTATCGAGTATAGCTCACCTATAATGGTCACGCCATTTTTTCTATACAGTTCTCCTGGTCTTGTTGCTTCACAATTGCCACCAGTTTCTGCTGCGAGATCGACGATAACAGATCCATTTTTCATAGCCGCGACCATCTCATTTGTGATCAGCTTTGGTGCAGGTTTCCCCGGAATCAATGCCTGCAAGAAATCATCAGCGAAGCCCGGAAGCATGTCAGTCAACTTACCGTTGTGATGACAATGTCAACGTCCCTGCATTGTTCCATGAACAGAGCCATTTCAGCCTCGATATACTCCTTGGACATGACCTTTGCATAACCCCCGCCACCACTGCCATCTTCCGCTATAGATATCTCAAGGAACTCGGCACCCAATGATTGAACTTGTTCACGAGCTGCAGACCGCGTGTCAAATCCGCGTACGATAGCACCGAGCCTTCTTGCCTGTCATGCAACGTCATACGATATTTGCTACATATGCAGCGTGTGCTTACAGTGGCAATTGCACTCAGGCCAGCAACACCGGCTCCGATTACCAGTACTTTGCCAGGTGGAATCTAGAACAGCTCAGACCATGAGCCATTTGAAAATACATCTCGACGAACCTTTCTAATACAGAATAGTCAGTGTGAATGGCATGTAAAGGATGCTCTGTATCTCACCCAGCTGCGGTAACTTGACCAGTCAGGAACCTCCCAAAATGGTTAGAAGCCTCTAGTACGGCTTTGTATCCAGCAATATTAGCCATAGAACTGCGGATGCGATGAACTAATATTCTGGGTAGGGAGTATAATACAAGACCAACCTTAAAGCGTCGAACACTTGAGCACGCGAAATCCGAGGTATCAAATCCATCTAAAATATGGTTGATGAATGAATTCATTCTGGCTGATGCGGTTGAAACTCACAGCAAGAGCATTAACTTTACGAGAGGCGAGGGTATCCACAATTGCTTTATTCTGGGTGGGATGAAGGAAAGAGATGAGAGTACTGCCTTCTTTTATATG
The DNA here is from genome assembly GCA_000827485.1 of Amanita muscaria Koide BX008. Taxonomy (NCBI): domain Eukaryota; kingdom Fungi; phylum Basidiomycota; class Agaricomycetes; order Agaricales; family Amanitaceae; genus Amanita; species Amanita muscaria. The sequence goes on from KN818225.1 coordinate 674,105, forward strand.
CCTAGCTTCCTCGTCCAATAGTGGAGGTCGAACTTTCAACATGACGTCGGTCGAGTTGAACAATTGTTGCCGGTCGACCAAGGTTGCGCCTACTGCCGCATATTGTTCATCCAGAAACTGCGCCTTTTCTCCAGCACCTTTCTCCACCAAGACACGTGAAACCCCCTTCTTGAGCAACAAGGAAGCATTCTGAGGTGTAACAGAGACGCGACACTCATTGGGAAACAGCTCTTTAGGTATGCCAACGGTGAGCAACGAGTGAGGTATTCCTGTGACATTCTGGTCTGGCCGTGTATTATCGGATAGACACGATGTTACCCGAAGGAATCGTCGACCTGTAGAATATCATAAGATGGAAGATAACACCCCGTCCGGAAACCATCGGACGGCACCTAGTAGCTTTGACGGTCTTCTCAGAAGAACCCAAAAGTTATGATGTCGACCACTGTAGGCCAGGGGCAGTGAAGTGAACTGCCTGCAAGGCATGTTGCAGGTCAGCTACTGAGATGGGAGAAGATATGATTCGCGGGACTGTAGGACTGTCTGCCTTACATGTAGTCTGATCGGGGATAACCGCGGTACTCACGCGTACGAAAAATAGCATGTGTCTGTTTCATTCACAATATTTTTACACACAAATTCTTAATCGTTTCTGATCTCCTTTTCCAATTCTATAAGAGCCTTTGTATGAGGATGTTCCCACAATGCTTCAGCCTCCGCAGCGCTGATGCGAGGCAAGGGCTTCCTCGGAGCGCCTCCGTACCCGTGAAATATTTCTAGCAATGCCTTCGTGCCGGAGATTGACGCCTTGGAAATAGTGTGGTCAGCCTGTGCTACGATGCCCTGGATACGTTGCGCCTCGGAAAGGATACCAGGGTTCCGTTTTGCCTCGTTTGATAGCTTGAACAATCGAGAAACGGAATGCTGATAAATTGTTAAATCCACTGGGCCATGTGCGAATAAAGTACAAAACACACCGGCGCGATATTTGCCAAGCCCGTAATGGCACCATGGCCATTTGCAACAGTGGAGGACAAGATAAAATCAGAATAACCGCCTAGCACTATAAATGGTGCTGAAGGGTTTTTCCGCGGGTAAAGTGACTCGAATTTGGGGTTGGAAACGACGGCCGCAATTCTTGTCAACTTTCCAACGTTCCCACATCTGATGCCTGAAGTCAGTATAACTGATCAAGGGCGCTTAGATCCAAGACATACGTCAGTTTCACCCCACAAATATTAGGACAATCCGAGGCAAGTTCGGTTATGATGTTTGAATCCAAATCGATGCCGCCGCTGGCCCCGGGATCTTTGAGATAGATGCGGTATTGCCGTAGAAAAATCCAGAGGGCTTACAATTATAAATCATTACTGGAATTGGGCTCTTTTGGGACACCTCTTTCCAGAACTCTTTCAACGCGGCCTTGTTGTTGGCCAAGACTCCAGAGAAATAGCCACCAGCAATGACGAGAGCATAATCTGCGCCAGCTGCGGCTGCCTGCTTCGTAATGATCAGAGTTTCTCGCGTGCTAGCCGCTCCGGTCCCTGCTATGATAGGAACCGTAGTTAGTCCCGCATTATCAAGGGACCTTCGCGCAGCCCGTATGAGTTCCTCTCTCTCTGTATGAGACAGATGAATGGCCTCGCCCATGGACCCTGCCACTACTGGATTAACACCGGCAAGGGCAAGGCGGACAACATGTTTCTCGAAAGCTGGAATGTCTGTGGCGGATGTCAGTAAGCTGGCCGGAATAAACTGATTAAACGAACCTAGGTCTTCAGTCTCAGGGAGGAAAAAGGTTGGAATCGGGGCATAAATGCCAGGTTTGAGTGGCCTAAAAGCTTGAGACATGGGTGTATCCGGAAGGTCTCAACATAGACGAGTTC